>VFFE01008282.1:1396841-1439479 GCA_008921705.1 Burhinus oedicnemus | reverse complement strand
CCCCCCCCCCCCCCCCCCCGGCCCCGCTCCCAGTATTCTGATACATGGGGTCAAACCTCTTCAGGTTTCAATTTTATTTTAACTGAAGGGACAACTTTAACAAAAACATCGAGCAAAAGCTGTTACTATCCTTAGTATTTATTCACTGATTTCCATTTAAAATGGAGGGATAGTCCAACACTTAATATAATAGTATGAAATTTGCGAGAGACATTTATTTTCTTCCTTTGCAGCAGGCTTCATAAATGACCTTGGTCAAGACGCTTAACCACTCTGTGTCTTCCTCCACCACCGAAATGCATTAGGGCATTTTTTTACCTTGTAGAACCTGGTGTTTCTTATAACTGGTGGTTAGATACTATGGTAACAGGGGCTATATAAAGTAAGTAGGATACTTAAACTTAATATGGAATTGCTGGTGCAAAGGCAAAGCTGTAGGACTGAAAGAAAGACGTGTCAGAAAGACTGTAGATGATTCCTGGGGTGCGCTCTCCCTCCCTTACCTAACAATTTGTTTTATTTCCATGACAAAATCTTTCTGTTGATTTCTTAAAATTTCCTTAGAGGCTTTACTATTATTTCCCCATTAATCCAAGTCTAGAGTGCAATTTAATATCTGTCCAGAAATACTTCTCTCTGATTTTCATGCTATTTAGCCCTGCTTTGTGCTCTATCATTACTTTGTCCTTACAGGTGTTTCAAATGCTGTCCGTAAAGTGATAATCTTCACCACAGAAGAATCCTAAAAACTAAATATACTTGTTCATTCAAAGATTTACTTAATTATGGACACCACCACTAGCCTCACCCCCACCTCCCCACCCCCCTGGCATCACTGTGATAGAATATTAGAAAAATGAAGGATTTTTTAGTTTTAGGTTTATAATAACAACACCATGCCTCTAATATAGTTAATGTTCATGCTGCACAAAAAATGAAGGCATTTTATTCTTACCTGCTTTTGTCTACCTCGAAAACAAGAGGCGTGAGGCCTTCATAGCATATGTATTTTTATATAATCACCTGATGCATTTTGGTTAATTGCTCATACAGAGTAGAAATACTGCAGAGACTGTGGACTTTTAATAATAGATGAGACTCCAGAGTGTTTGAAGCTAAGAAACACAAATGTAACATTTTAGATCAGTTTTACTGAAGTGCTTAAGGCATTCACTGTAAATGTATCTGGGTTCTATACAGGTTTAGTCCTGTAGTCCATAGTCACTCTCTATAATGCAATCTACAAATTATATACAGGAATGTGTTATGGATGAAGCTTGCATCAATTATCCTGGTACTTTTGGATTTAGAGCATACATACTTGCATAAAAGCTTTTGAATTAGATACAGGAACTGTGCCTTAACCCTTTTGCAAACACGGTTCCACTGGAAAAGTATAGGTAAGGGTAAAAAGTGATATTAATGAGAAGAATGTATTTTGATTTGGAAGGAGATATGATTTGTTGCAAAATGGGTAAGAACTGGCCGTTGGTTCCAGTCCTAGGAAATGTATGTGCAATGCATGCCTCAATTCCCAAGAGAATTTGATATAATACCCACTGTGTCACAGTAGAAAAAAGACAAATAGTTGCATCTCCTAATTTCAGAATGGGGGAGTTAAGTTAAAAAAATAAAATCCTTGGAATTTAAATCCATAGCATCTACTGTTGGATCAGTTTATTTGGGAGAAAATATAGTTAAGACAATATTTTTTGTGTCCTCTCCCCCTCCCCCCCCCAGTTATGCTATGCTAACATGTTAGTTGATACCCCTTGATATGCTAGTAAGTGGGTGATACATGAAATTATTACATCAGCCATTATGTCAATCAAGTTTGCTATGTCAATCAATTGCTAACCACTTCTCAGTTAAATAAAAAAGAAAAAATTGCTAAGTTGACGACCTACAGAACTGTTTCAAATAGATTTACTTGTGTCAATAAAACCACCCTAATCTGGTGACTGTACCTCTAAGTGTCGAAATATATTTATATATATTTTATGGTAATATTTGATATTTATAAGATGCTACAGACTTCCCTGGATTCTCTGTTTATTGTGAACAGTGGCTTCTTTAGGGAGAAATGTTATGCATCACTCTTATGTAAGGCACAGCACTTTGGCTGTGAAAAGCTGATTAATAATGCATAGTTTTATGAGCAATATAAATAAATGTTAATTCTGTCAAATGTCATAGGAACGCTTATCTTACCTGGGGGAAAAGAACATGCTTGCTAGATTTCTACTTTTGCCCTTGCAAAATTTAGATGCAAGACTAAGCTTACCTTAGCTTCTAAGGAGTAGTGGAGTTCTTTACAGATGTCAAATGGTAACGCACTTGTTTTGACAGGAAGGGAGAATGATAGACTTGTCTTCTGATTTTTACAATTTTGCTTCATTAGGTACTTCAATGATTGCCATTATTGAAAACCCTCGGGCAAGTACTCTTGAAGAAATAGCATGTGAACTGTTCCGCTGTTTAGCAGATTTCAGTCCATATAGTCTTCGATGTTACATGCATAGCTCCTTTTCTAAAAGTGTAGCTTTTCCTGGAATGTAAGCAACCATAAATTTTATTAAGTAATAGCATAATTCTTATTCTCTAAAATCAATTTTAGTTCAAACATAGTAGCTTTTATCCTGTGGCTAACGTAAGCATAAAATATGAAAACTACAAAAAACTGTTCTGAATACAGGTTGTTCTAGTGATCAGTGATAACAGGGAAAATTAATGAATGCATTGTTATAGTCTGTTGTTGGCAAAGATATAAACATTACACTGTATTTCCTTTTAATCTGCATTAAGGATTTTTTTTTGTTGTTTATAAGTTCTTTTGTGTTTCAAAGAGAAGTAAGCCAGAGTTCTGAGATGGCTTAGAAAAACAGAAACAGAGTAAGGCCTCAGTAAGCGTTGTGTTGGATGTGCTCTTGTAGAGTTAATATAGCTGTCCTCCAGGCTATGAAGCCTCAACCCTGTAATCCTATGAAAGCCCAAGTTAATAACTTCATGTCATCATAACAAACTCTTGGCTGCCTAGTGATTTATTGAAGTTTTAGTATGGACCCTAGAAGCTTCTACAAGATCCTTTTTCTGAACCAACTCCTTGCTTGAAGTATGCTGTATTCAAAATTATAGATGAAATCTGACATTAATTAACTAATGTCATTGATGTAATGAGTGTTCAGTAGTTAAAAATATATAATTTTACAAAAAAATACATACTATGATCTCCCTTTTTTGTAGTCTGTACGTTCTGGATTATGAAAACCTTTGCAATGAGGCTTTTTTCAGAATTCTGTAGTGTACAAGTTTATAACTTGAACTTTTTCTGGATGCTGGATTACAGTTGCTGTTACTATCTTAAACCAAGTAGCTTTGTTTTTTTTTTTTCTTCTGGTTAATGTTTACTTTAGCTGTGCAGCAGTACAAGATTTTGTATGAAGACAACATCATTATGTGCCTAGAATTCAATAAAAGTATAAGCATCCACTCACTCTGAGTTATTTTGTTCCTCGGCTCTGAGATGGCTTCTCTCAGCAGTTTCTGGTAGTTTCATATTGCATTAATGTCTGATTTGGAGCCTGCAGAGCGTGAGTGAGTTGTGCGATTACTTCAGCACACTGTTAAGACCTGGAAAGAGGGCAAGCAGCACTCTATGAATCTGTGGTTGAACTGGGGCTAGGAAGCATAATGATACTGGGGTGCTGATCTCCAGTTGAATTGTGAAAAAAGCATATAATGAACTTGAAATTTTAGTATAAACAATCGAGTTTAAAGGTTCTAACAAGGACTGTGTGAAACCATATTGTCTCAGATCTTCTGTCACTGCAGTTTGGACTACTGTATTTCTGACAAAAAACCCCAAACAACAAAACAAAAAAACCCGCAAACCCAAAAACAAACACAGAGGAAAAGCTCAAGAACTGGGAAACTAAAAATAGTGGGGAGGAAGCCTGATACAGAGTGGAGTTTGGCATCTGGGCTGAGGGTTGTAGCCTTGTGAACTATCCTTGTCCTCAACCTCAGATCCTTGTTGAAGATGCAAAGACAAAAGCTGTGACTTGGAGTGTTAGGTTGGAGTTGTAAATGATGACTAGGCTGAAATTGCATGGTTCAGGAAATTATGATCACTGGGCCCTTTTGCAGCTGAATTGTTTCTTCGTGATAATTTAGAAGTACCCCTCAGTGTCTTATGCTTGTTAATAGCCAAGTAATGGTCTGAATCATGAGCTGATCTCAATTATACTGAAGGGAAGCCCCAGAAGAGAATTTGGCTTAACACCTTCCAAAATTGTCAAGGGAACAGTATGGAATATATAGCTTATGTAACAATAAATCTTTTAATTTTATACTTGTTTCAGCAGATGGATGTGCTATTTTGGAACTGAATAACAACTGAACATTCAGTCTAGTAACTTGGTTCATGGAAAAAAGCTTTTTCAGTGATGGCAATCTGGACAAATGTGCTGCAGCTTCAAGGAACTAATGCAGCTGGTGGAGGCAGAGCTCACTGCAGGCTGGTAGCCTGCTGTGCTCCAAGCCCACACCTTTTTGTGTGACTCACTTTTTGTTCCTGCTCATGCTCAAAGCCCAAGGCAAAGCATTGATCTGATCATGCAGTAGGAGTGGACAGAGTAGGTTCTTTCTGTTTTATCTGCACATCTAAAATACCAGACAAATGATCAAATATAAGAAAATCCACCCACTCTAAGTGTTGGGTGGAAAACCTACACACACTTAGGAATACTTGGTTGTATGATAAGCCTAGCTGGAACGGCTTTATACAGTTTCACTAACATCTGTCCTCAGTCTCACTCAATTTTACTGGAGAAAAACAACAATACCCTGTTGAAGTTGTCTGCAAATTGCAATGACGTTTGCACTCTAAAATATTCAGTTACTTTTAATCTAATCTAGATACTAGTTTCGTCCCTGTATCTTACTATTCTAGTTTTTTTAATTAAATTTAAATATATTTGAATATGCTAAATTACAGTATCAAATTTTGCTTTGAGAAAGGAGGATATCAAGTTCAAACAAGTTTTGTATTATAAATTCATAAAGTTCATAATTCATCTTTCTTTTTTAATTGTGGCATTCACTTAAATTTTCTCATAGTTTCAGTGGCATGTACTAGTTAAATTCAAGTCTGTTCTGCAAGTGGAAATGCAATAAAATCAAGATAACATAAGATTGTACTCGGTGTCTTAAATATTGATGCAGCCCCTGTAAAACAGTTAAGTGAATTCACTAGTCTGAAAGGTATTAGCTCAATTCCTACACCTACACTGTTGTTTCACTGTAGTCTGAAGAGTCATATAATGGCAGTCCTATTGCTTATTTGATGCTTCAGTTGGTTCGGAATTTTACGTGACTGAGGGACTTCTAAACAATAATTAACCTAGCAGACTTAAATGACACTCTCAGAAGTTGACAGCCATGTTTGTAGAATATCTTTTTCTCTGTTGGGAGGGTGGGGGTGGGAAAGCCGCTCCTCTCTTAATAAAATAGTTTTGAAGCTAAAAGTTCAATTTGAAGTTCTACATTCCTTAAAAATACTTTTCTTCTACTTTGATTTTCTCAAAGGAAAAATTCTTCACAAAAAGTGAAGTAAAGAAGGTCTTCCAAAAGAATATACTAACATAAAGTTAATTAGGAAGCTATTACAAAAACGTAACTTGTAGTGTTTTAATTTATCTACGATCATGAATAATCATTTTATACTGAAAAAATATCTTAGTGTTTCAATTTTGTGAATATTTTAACATTTGCGTGTACAAAGCAATTTCCCCTTAATATTTAGATTGTTAATGATTTGCGGCCGTCTCTGGCAGCTAGTGAGTCCACTAGGCAATACTAAGTATCTGTCAAGGATTGGAAGAGAAAGAATACAGTTATTCACCTTGGAAATTTGTCAGGACATCCCTGTCAACACCTTGATGTACATGGAAAATGGCGTTAGCTCTTTCATGGCAACAAGCAGTCAGGGTCATGTTAAATTCAAAACAAAAAGCTCTTCAATAGGGATTTCAATATAATAATGCTCCCCATGCTGTGGAGGACTGATTGGCTGAGTTCAGGTTTGCAAGCGCGTGCCCCCCCATCACAAAGACAAATATCAGGTTCACAGTTTGTTGGGTTACATTTTTGTGCATATTATTGTGATTCAGTGCTCCAGTTAGCATATAGTTTTCAAGTATGAAAACAAAGTATTTTATACAATATTTTCTAGAAAGAAGGGACTTACCTTAAAAATTTAGAATGAAGGAATTCTCTTTCAAATGGAGAAGAGCTATTCATACTTTAGAGGCAAATCCAACTAGGAACTCTAGAAATGATTACGAAAATTTTTATAAACTTAATTCTTCCTTCCTTAACATTCCAGGGAGTAAATCTTTCTGCCTACAAAATGCAGGCAGGGAAAAGGAGAATAATATTTACAAAAAAAAAAAAAAAAAAAAAGAGGTAGTTTTGCTTTGAATTGTTAAAAAAAATTTAAAAAGCCCACTAGTTGTGATGGAGTGGCTGTATACAATATAGCTGCTGAATTGGGCAGCTTTTAAGAATGCATTCACTTTTTATAGAGTGATTTAATTAGCTGTGCACTGTACATTAATATTTTGCTAGCCTCTGGTATATTATATTTCCTGTAGGTGAAATGTAATAACCCAGAAAATTTTGAGAAAGAAATTTTATTCCCTAGGAGTAGGAACATGGATAATCTGCAACCTCAAGTTATCCAAGTCAGTGAGGGACTCTACTTGATAACGTTTTACTTCTGGCACCTACATGTCAGTATGATGTATGTTATTGATGTATTAAATGACTTTTCCAGATAATCTGGTGGTTATCCATATCAACATACACAGTATGGCCTTTGAATTGTAACAGTGTCTTTTACGCATTTCCTTTCATTCTTCCTTGCTGGGTTTTTGATGTGTAATGATTCATACACAGCGAGTTGTCTATTTTTTTCTTGGTTTGGTTGCATTGAAAAGAAGAGTTAATCTACTGAGAAACAAAAGGACTGCATAAAAAGAAAACACATTTCACCTTTCTGTTTATTGAATGTTATATGAGAGTGCTTTAAATGTTTAATGCATTAAATTACTTTGACAGTATCTTCTTCTTGAATCTCCTTGCAGATGGATTTTGACAGTGTATTTAACTGGCTCTGTAATTAGACCAGTGGTCTCAAGCTTGTTTCTTACTCAGAGCAGTCATAACTTTTGGTTCATGATTTGTTTTCCACGTGCTGTGGAGAAGGCACTTAGATAAAGCTCTCAGGATTCCTTGATAGGCTGTATCCTGTTCTTGTTATCCTGTTTGGAGAATAATACCATAGCTTGAAATGTCGAAGAAGTGGTATGGAGGTGATTTTGAGTGGCTTACAAAAGTTGATGTTGATTTTTTTTGATTTTAGCAAAGCTCTCTCACAGTATCCTTCTGGACAAAATGTCCAGCACACAGCTAGACAAGTCCATAATACATTGGATGAACAATTGGCTGATGGGTCGGGCTCAAAGAGTTACAGTAAATGGGGTTACATCAGGCTGGTGGCCAGTCACCAGTGGGGTACCCCAAGGCTCAATTTTAGGGCCAGTGCTCTTTAACGTTTTTATAAATGATCTGGACGCAGGAATTGACTGCACATTCAGCAAGTTTGTCGATGATACTAAACTCGTGGACTCCCTTGAGGGCAGAGAGGCCTTACAGAGAGATCTGGATAGACTAGTGAGCTGGGCAATCACCAACAGTATGAAATTTAACAAGAGCAACTGCAGGATTCTCCACCTGGGACAGGACGGTCCTGATTAGACATACAAATTGGGGGACGAGAGGCTGGAGTGCATGTGGAAAGGAGATCTGGGGGTTTGGGTTGATGGCAAGTTGAGTATGACTCAACAGTGTGCCCTGGCAGCCAAAAGGACCAACCATGTCCTGGGGTGTGGCATAGCTAGCCAGTCAAGGGAGGTGATTGCCCAACTCTACACTGCACTGGTGCAGCCCCACCTTGAGTACGGTGTGCAGTTTTGGGCACCTCAGTACAAGAAAGGGCATCAAACTATTAAGAGTTCAGAGTAGGGCGACCAAGATGGTGAAAGGTCTTGTGGGCTAGACTTACGAGGAGCAGCTGAGGTCACTTGGTTTGTTCAGCTTGGAGAAGGCTGAAGGGTGACCTCATCACAGTCTACAACTTCCTCAAGGGAAGGTGCTGATCTTGTCTCTCCGCGACAGGACATGAGCAAATAGAATGAAGCTGCGTCAGAGGAAGTTCAGATTGGACATTAGGAAAAGGTTCTTCACTGAGAAGGTGGTTGGTCACTGGAACTGGCTCCCCAGGGAAGTGGTCATGGCACTAAGCCTGTCAGTTCAAGGAGCTTCTGGATGATGCTCTTAGCTGTATGATCTAGTTTTAGGCAGTCCTGTGAGAAGCGGGGAGCTGGACTCAATAATCCTTATGGGTCCCAACTTGAGATATTCTGTGACATCCTGGCAATTCCATATTTAGTATATTCCCATATTAAACATACTAAAGATCTTTCCAAATAGCCTATTCTGACAGTTTCCATTTACAAAACCTCACTGTCAAAATCAAGCTGTATTTTTTTTTTGTCATCAATATGTGGTTTTGGCATGAGAAGAATAAACTCGCAGCCTTTCCAGGCAAATAAAGCATCTTGCTTTTCTGCAGTATGCTATCAGGTGATTTTCCATTACTTAGGATGATGGCAGACTTCAGATACTTTTCTGGTCACTTTTCTTTCCCCAGACCTTTTAGCTGTTCTTTAATGAAGCTTCTGCTCTACTGAAAACTAGTGTCACCGTACTCTTTTTGTTAATCACAAATCATACAATTGTGCCTGGAAATATACTTGGTTGCATAAGCAAGCTCTGTCTACAGGTGATTAATGTGAAGTCTAATCTTTGAATGAATGTTGCTTAAGAAATTAAGCGTAAGTAAACTCTCCATAATGGGGTTTTTCTAGGGTTTCCAAATGAATACCTCTGTAGGAATTGAGCTGCAGGATGAGTATGCCTGTCTCTATTTTTCAGCTTGAATGTTTGGCATCAGCATTCATTTCAATAAATCTAAATTGTTTTCATCTTGTCACAATGATCTATATGAAAATATATATATACTGCAAGGCAAGGCAACATTATAGTCACCTGTCCATCAGTCAGACAAATTTGTGTTAGAAGTCAATTAAACAGATGCATCCTGAGTTTCATCTATACCTTAAAAACTGGCTAACTGTGAAGTTTATATGACCTGGAATAGATATTTTACATATATATCATTGTTATTGAAGCTTGGTTAAGTACCTTATTGTTTTAACTTAAAAAGTGGATGAGAAATGGAAAATTATGGTATTTGTTATTATTTTTAAAAAGGAGTTTAGCTCCCAGCTATTTGGTAAATAATGCTAGACAGCTTCATCCAAAGTGGTTTACAAGCCTTAAGCATGCCAAAGACAAGCTGCCAGGAGACTGGTCCCATCAGAAACTTTCCCCAAAGACCTTAACTTTTACTGCTTGGGAAGAGCTTTCAGTACCTAACTGGAAACTCTCAACAATGCTAATTAAATGTAATGCAGTTAGCTGTAGCTCTATTTTTCCGATTTATAAATTGTGACAAAGACTAAAAGCAGCTGATAATGCCTAGTACCCCAGTTTTTCTTTACTCATCTTAATCTCAGGAGCTTAATTTTCCAATGACCCAGAACTCCCAAACAGTGACTTTTTCTTGTTCTGATTGACAATAGCAATAATAAGTTACAATTTTTACTTGTTAGAAGTTAGTGAAGCAGAGCACCACCAGCAGCCTATTGACAAACCTGTTTTCTTCATACAAAAATAAGTCATTTGAATGTTAATTTCTAAATCCACTTATGAGTATTCAGATTGTGTTATGTTTACAAGAGAAAATATCCATCCATTTTCATGTTTATACTGTAGTACAACCAATATCTAAGAATAATAAAAACAGAAAATACAGATCTATTAGAGACTAATGGTAGGGATATTTATACAGAATAGTAATTGTCCTTCCTATTGCAGCTAGGCCTGAAATTCAGAAAAAAACCTCCTTAACTTGATTTAATTATTTTCTTGATCTGTAAAAACTAATAAGGACTGGGATTCTAATGCATGCAACAAAAAAAATCCACAAAACATGTATGACTGTAAAATACCTGTTTATCCAAAAATCTCAAAACACTTGCTAGGATAGCAAACTACTAAAATTTGTTTGGCATTCTGTTTTACGCATGAGAAACATGATGTTCAAAGAGATTAAGGATACAATTGAAGCTACTCATTTTTTGGTGCCATATTTTGTATTTGATTCTTGTGAATCTGGAGGGCAGCCTACCTGTCTTTCCATTTCTGTTGGGTTCAGGTAAGCTTAAAGAGTGGTTGTAAAATTGTATGTCTGAACACCAGCCTCACAGAAATCTTGATTTCCATGTTGATTTCCCTTGCTTCCCAGTCTACTTGAGCCAAAATAAGCTGGCAAGTGGATTTTGCAAAGTCTAGTGATATGCCACAAGCAGCATTATTTTTTTCTAGGTCAGAATGGGTTTGTTTGCTGTACTGAATATATTAGCTTTTCTTGTATAATGTATTTTAATCTGATTTGCATGAGGTCAGTGAGCTTTTGATATGCAGAAAGTATATACCTAAGTATAAATGTGCAGCTACGTGTAAGGAGGATTGGTCAGTAGTTTCCCTGATGTCGAGGAGGCAGAGACTATTCCTTTTGTTTGTTTTTCATTAAAAAGGAATTAGTTGGTCTGATGGTGCTGATTCTAATGAGAAAACATAGCACTGAGGTGTTTCCATTACTATTTATCTTAATTTTGATTTGATGGAAAGGAATGGTAGGGGGGGATTTGTTTCAAATGACTAACAACTTAAAAGATGTGCATCTGAAACTGAAGTAGGCACATGGAGTGTCCAAGTGTGAACAATGGAGAAAAATGTGCTGTGGAAGATGCAAAAGATCTTGACAGGGCCCCCTTCACAGGGCAATCTTTGCTTCTTGGTTTGACAGCAATGTCCCTGGGCTCCCACTGAGACAGCAAAACCTCCCAATATAGTAAGCCCTGTCAATTTAAATACGGCATCAGGATGTTTTGCATCCTTTTACAGCATCCAGACACAGCAGCTGACATCATGCATTTCATTATATAGATCTGATGTTCTTTGCATGATGTGCAGAGAGACACTTGGCATTCAAATCTCATTAATAAATCTGGGCTCCTTGTTCTGTTCTGCACATGGACAGTATGGACATTTTATTTCAATTTGTGACAAAAGAGGAGATTTTCACAGATATTTACTTTGACTCATAGTGTTGAATTGACAAAGATCTTTAGTGATGTATATAATTGTGTACATATTTGATGTTGGGAAGCTAGATGCAGTCATCATACTATTTTGCATCCTTTTTCTTCCTTGTTAAGTGAAAGTAATTCTAGAGAAGGGCAGGAGATTGGCAGCTGAGAAGACTGAAGGCCTCATATCACAATACAAATGTAATAAGGACACTGGCAGTGTATCCAGCTCAGTAACTGCATCCAACCAACTGGCTAATTGTCATGATTTGTGAGGTCTGAGGATGCTAGCAAAAAGATTGCGCGCTAGTACTTAATCAAAGATTAGATGCAGATGAGCACTATGTTCTATCAGAAAAGGCTGATTTGCCATCATTCATTTGCTTCATTCTTAAGAACTGAATTTTGAAGGTGGAATACTAGGTGGGAAGTTTCCCAATGTTGTTTTTTGGGGTTTTTTTTTGTTTGGGTTTTGTTGGTTTTTTGTTTTTTTTTTGTTGCAGAGCTGTTGAATTGGTGATAGAGGCAAAACTTTTACAGTATCAGATTAATAAAATTCTCCATTTAGTCTTGTTCTATATGCCTCTTAACTTTTGTAACTGGTCATTGGGAATGACCACTGTCTTTAAACATGGCTTTACTGGATCAATTCACTTTTCACATTGATTGCAAATTCCGAAACCTTGAACATCTATTGCTAAGAGATAGACTTACTTCTTTCTCTCCCCCCCCCGCACTGTCTTCCCCTTGTTTCTTGGATTTTATTACACTTAAGGATTGAATCCATCTGTTATGTTCTAGCAGACTTTTAATTACATCCAAGTTGCTGATGCTTGAAAAGCCATCTTAATATAATGGGAAACCCAAAATATTCAATGAACTGTATGCCACAGTGGTAGGCAGATGAACGTAACAAGGCATAAAATGAATTATACTGCCTAGTATGAAGAGGCAGAAACTTGGTGAAAATAAACTTTGTAATTGGATATGTTCTGTGGACTAATATCAAATTAGAATTATAAGGCGATATTTAAGGGATTAGGCATCCTCTGAATGCAAGTAATTTGAATTATCCATGGACAGCTCTTAAAGCCCCCACTAAGTCATTATTTGCATGTCAGAGCTTGCTGTGTATGGAATCATGAGATGCATGAGCCAGCACAATAAATTCTCCTTGATGTTGTAATATATTGACAACAAAGAAACATTTCTCTTTGTGATTCCTCTGTTCTCCTCCCTCCTTTATTCCATTCCGCTAGAAACTGACAATAGGTTTCTGCGATTTTTGAATCCAGATTATAGAATAAAAATATGTCCAATGTAGTACTAATATTTGTACAATATGCTCCAAAGGGTAAAGCACTGCCTCAGGTGAAGGCAGGAATATGAGTTTGGTGAATGAGATTTAATGTAATTTGCTTTCTCCATATACTGGCCATGCAATTTAAAAATCAAAGATTGCTGTAGTCTGTACTTGCTGAATCATGGAGCTGCATCCCAACAGAGCACGTCTTTCATCTACGTATAATGACTGGTGAAGAAGGTAGGTTTTATACTAGATTTTCAGTGACTACATATGGGCAGAGCAGGTGCTTGCTAGAAGCAAAGAAGCATTTATTGGGTTTTTTATTGTGTGAATGATTTTTAGGCTGTGCTAGACAGATAGATTTCAGCTTGCCTTGAGCTTTAAAAATCCTTGAGCTGGCAACAGTGGTGTTACCACCTTTGGCAAGGCCAGCCTCCTCATAAGTATTAGAAAAAACAACTAAGATATTTTTAAAGTCTTTAAATGTGAAAATACTAATTAGGCAGTCTTTATTTCTATGGGGTTTTTTATGGTCATCTTGTAGAAATACTGCAATTCTTTCTTACCCAAGTCTGTATGCGATTATCATTTGCAGCTCTCCCTGAGTTTGTCTTCGGATTCTGCTAATGCTGTTTTCATGAAGAGAGCCATCAAGCATATAGTACTTTGGGACTCAGCCTTTTTCCTGGTTTTTCCTATGAATTTTACTGCAAGGCTTAATATATGGTGGGGATAATCTAATTATAAAAGTCATTCTGCTTGGACTTTGAATAAGTCTTACCAGCACAGTGAATTAGATCCTTCTATGAAATTTTTGGCACATTAATTTTGGGAAAATAGATTGTCGTTTAATATTTATTGGCGATAAAAGTCCTTTATGAGCTAGCAGATGGAAAGAGAGGTAAAACGTCTTTTATTTAGTTTTTTAAAAGTATGTAGGCATTTGAGATCTGTTTATTTCAAGCAGAGTTAGGTTAAATGCTTCTGAAAAAACCTAGTCCTTTTTCTACTGAAGTCCAGTTTCATATGTACATATATATGTGGGTGAGCTTTTGCGTGCGTATAAATGTTTGGTTATCAGTTAAAAATTAACCTTATATATCCTTTACAATTTTAAAAATCTGTCCATTGGCCAATAGTCTCTAAATGAAATGACATTTCAATAATTTTTATAGGCTTAAAATTCAGAGGCAGCCTTTAACCAGTTGTATTTTGAAAGATTCCCTGTTTTGCATTCAGGAACTTGGATGTTGTGAATAAGAAAATGATTGATTATTTTGCATTAGTTTTTCTTTATAAGATGATGTGAAAACAGGAAGTAAGAATCTCTGAAGTATTCCCTCTTGCCAGTCTGCTCCCACCTCACCACATCATGTTAAGGTTGTTCAAATCGGATGCTTCAGGAGTACACTGGAGGTGATTTTAGTGATAAAAACCACACATGACTAAAGTAACTTATCAAAGTGGAACATAACACTAGCACTGAGGAAGACAGCATGTATGATTCAAGGTACTATATTTTCATTACCATAAAGAGAAGGTTTTTTTATAGGAACTACTGGCAAGTTGTCACAGTAAGAAGGACAGCATTGGATCCTTTTTTTTTTTTTTTTAAATTACTTGGGCTGAATTTACTAAAATGCACATTAATTTACTAAAAATACAATATAGTAGTTAGTAACAGGAAGGTTAGGTTTAAAAGTCGTTTTAGTTTTCCTGCGTTGCTCGTTATAGCAACATTGTCCTACTGTATGGAGCCTGGAAGACCCAACTGACTGGAAGGAGAATCAACCTTGGACTTTGTTGTGCTAAAAGTAAAATGAAATCTAGCCAAAATTATTTATTTAGTTACTTAAGTTTAGGGAGCTCATTGGTCTGTCATCAATATTAGTAAATAAATACGTATGTGCTTTCTAAAGATGTGCATTCTTTAGTCTAATAGCTTCCCCAAAATAAGACTGCTGATTATTGTGCTTACAAGATAAGCCTCAGGCCAGTGTCATATGTGCAGGCACATGGGGTAATGTCTTCATTGTTTTGTGACTAAATTGTTTGTTGACTGATTTACTTTGCAGTGATGCCCCACAAGTCTTCCTGAAAGACAAATATTTTTTTTCTTTTCGTTTTAAAGTAGCTTCACTACTTTTTTAGCAAATTGAATATCCAGTGTAATGACCACACAGTCACTCAAAAGAAGTATCATACAGGTTATTGCTATTTTCTCTAGTGCATGGAGAAATCAAGAACTGCTCTTGTGCTAGAGTCTAAGCACATATTTAATTCTTTGAAATGTTGAAAGTGTCCTGATAATCAATAACTATCTTCAGGTCTTACCACCTCTAAGGGAAATAGAAACAAAATCTAAAAAGAGCAGAATTATAGGACACTTTCAAAAGAATCATGGAGCTTTTTCCCCTCACTCTTACTCTTTTTTTCAGCTGGCAGTATTTCCCACTCAGCACTAGCTTAAGCTAACCAGACATAATGAGCTTCCTAACATATTTCATGGTATATAGTGAACCAGACAGATGCACTAAGGGAAGAAATGGTGAGTTAGTAGAATAGCATCTTAGGAGGCCTGATTTATTAGTTCTTTAAAGCCTGAGGCTCTTCTGGGCATTACTTTCCCAGAAAGCAGTTGTTTCTTTTTCAGTGTTGCTCTCATGTTTCACTCTAACCTATATAGCAGGATTTATTTCTGGATCATGTAAAGAGTCTTAGAAGGACCAATGCTGAGTTTACAGGGGTTTGAAATGAAGACAGATCTACAATCTGCCTCACACCCAGTTTTAATTGCTTGTGATTTATACAAACCTCCAGGATCACTGAGGTGCTTTTTTTGTGGAATAGATTTTAGAAACTTTTTAAACTTTATCACTACTGTCATTTAAAGGCATTATATAATTTCTATTCCCAGATAAAAAACATTTTAAAGGTACCTTTTCCCCTGAGGGTCAGTGAGAGTGCAGTTTGCATTCAATGTTCCCAAATTCTCTGAAGTGCTTTGTTGCTATTGCTTTGTTCTTGAGCACCCAGATAAACGGGGTGTGATAGGCAAAAAGAAAACCACCACATAAAGATAAGAGCAAAAGCATAAAAGAAGGAAATCCTTTAGAGGAAAGTAAATAAAATTAAAGAATTCACCCTTTTCTATGTCATAATTTGCATATAAATAGAATTATACATTATAAAACTTGACATTTATAAGCTAGGACTTAAGAGATATTTGGAATGGGTAAGAGATGTTGCAAAACTGGCTCATTCCAGTCTTGAAATTCTTAATGGAGTGCAAAACTGTTAATTTCCAAACACTAAATTGCAAATGAAAAGCCAAAAATGATCTCATTGGTGCTAGCTAACTAAACCAAGATGTGGCACTAACTGGAATGTACTGAAAAATGAATATCTATACACTTGAATATTTCTATTGGCTACACACTTGAATATTTCTGTTGGCTATCAGGGTTTGTTAATGTGACTATGTGAAAAGTCAGTCTATTTTCTGTGACAGGTTGTATGGCATCATAGTGGAATTGGAGTGACTGGCAGAGAAAAAACAAGGCACAAGAGAACAATTTAATGACCTCTGTTGGTTTAAGACCTGATCCAAAGCCAAATGACATCAGTGGAAAGACTTCTGTTGAGCTCATTGGGCTCTAAGTCAAATCTTTAATTTGTATATGTAAACAGTGTGTTAGCCAATTCAGGTGTTACATGGTGCAAGGAGAAGCTTATGGGGAGGGAGGAGTGTACTTTATGGTGTATTCTCAGGCTTTTGAAAGTTTTTGCTGTCTTTTGAACACATTGTCTGACTATACTTTGCTCTGGTGAGGCCACCTCTGGAGTACTGTGTCCAGTTTTGGGCTCCCCAGTTCAAGAAGGACAGGGAACTGCTGGAGAGGGTACAGCAGAGGGCTACAAAGATGATTAGGGGGCTGGAACATCTTTCTTATGAGGAAAGGCTGAGGGACTTGGGTCTCTTTAGTCTGGAGAAGAGAAGACTGAGGGGGGATCTCATCAATGCTTACAAATACCTAAAGGGAGGGTGCCGGGAGTATGGGACCAGTCTTTTCTCAGTGGTGCCCAGTGATAGGACAAGAGGGTAACGGGCACAAACTTGGACACAGGAAGTTCCACCTGAACATGAGGAGGAACTTCTTTACTTTGCGGGTGGCAGAGCACTGGAACAGGCTGCCCAGAGAGGTCGTGGATTCTCCGACTCTGGAGACATTCAAAACCCACCTGGACGCCATCCCATGCAACCTGCTCTAGGTGACCCTGCTCTGACAGAGGGGTTGGACTAGATGATCTCCAGAGGTCCCTTCCAACCTCTGTGATTCTGTGACTGTACCTCAGAACTTCCAAGGCACATCAGGAAGATACAAAAGACGGTGGTACATAGACTGCATCAATGAAAGAATTTTGAGAGGAAGTAAGAATTTCATGGAACTAAAGTTATTTCAAAACAAAGCATGATAAGACAGTTGAGCACTGCAAAAAAGGAAATTTTGTTTCTGGCAAGCATATCACTTCCAGTAGTGCAAATTCTGGTTGTATAACAAAGAAGTACGAATAGAGAAAGATTGTATGTCAGTAAGGATTTTACATTGCCCTTCCCTCTTGCAGATGCATACACATATACATGGTTTGATTGTGAAAATTATCGATAATTGCTTTTAGACCATTAAAAGAGAGAAAAATCAAAATACTTCAAACAATGTATCTAAAATAGTACATTTATCATTAAAGGACCTCTATTAATATGTATTTTGGACAAAGACTATGCTATTAGTTCTGTGTGATTCTATATCAGTGGTGTGTACATGAGGTTGCTCTGTAACGGCGAACAATTAAATGACTGAAGTAACTACAACCCGACAGTGTTGAATTTTTAATAAATCCAGGCACATGCACCTGTTTACTAGAGCTTATATGTCATACATGGCTGTTCAGTTCATTGCAAGAGATAGGTATTTGAATTTTCTGCTTCTATATTATTTATAAGGATTACCTTGGGAGGGAGCTGTTAAAAAAACTCTTCCATTACGTTTTACTTTTCCCTTAAATTTAGGTTTTCTTCAGTTGATTTTCCTGAAATGTGAAAATATATCCATATATGCATAGAGAACCTGTATCTCCATATGTATGGAAAAATGTAACTGTTTAACATATTTCGATTTAGTTTTTGAGACAGAGGGCTGGAATTTGAAAGGAGAAATGGCTATTAATTCCAAAAGCACAAAAAAATAACATCAAGATGGTCTCCAAGCCATTTTGTAATAGCAGGTATGATTCTAAAGATGCCTGAGTTCATAGTAGGGCAACCTGTTCTTGTTTACCTTGAGGTATCTCTGTGAAACATGGTGTTAGGCACAGTGTCAATACAGATTTCTCTAGCCATCCCAAATTATTTTTTAAGTAGGATAATAAGCCAAAATGTCCACCTCTGTGCTATTCAGTAATATTAAAGCTAAAAAAAATACAGATAACTGATAGCATACTCGGTGTGGAGATTTCCATCCTAGTTTAAAAGCACAGGCATAATCTCCAGGTTACCAGTGCCTCTCAAGATCAGCTGTTTGTTTTCTCTGCCACTGACATGATGAGCCCATCTAATTTTGTGTTTGCTTTCTCAATTGTGAAGGAGATGTAGTCTGAAATACCTGTCATATATCTCTGTATACTTACAATTTGAGAATGGCAAAGCTAAAGTTTTCTTCCTCTTTGATTTTCCTCACAAAAATTTAGTCATTAGCACTGATCTTGCTCTAGAAAGAACTCTCAACTCCTTTCATCCATCTAATTAACCAACACCTGTGACACCTCAGTGTGTGACTGAATGATCAGCTTCTCAGAGTTGTTATGGCTAATGTACAGTGTGTGTGCATATGTAAGGTTTGCTGTTATTCATTCAAAGTAATATCCCATTATTATTCATTGTGCAACTAATGGATCTAGTGAAACACTCTTCTTATGGTGCATCTGTAATACCTTTCTCACAGCAATACCCTCAGGACCTCCCTGCTCCCCTTTTCACCCAAAACTTACACTCAACTTATTTTTTTCCGTGTCAGTGAAACCTTCCCAGCAGTTATTTCTTCCATATATTATCTATTTCATATAATAGTCTCAGTGCTATCTCATCCTATCCCTCTTTTCCCCGTGTCCTAAAATCATTCTTAAATTTGTTTCATTCAGTTGTGTGGCCTATCAGGAAGATCATAGATGACATATTGTGGTGGTCTGGAATTAGGTGTGTGCTAATGGCTTAGTTAGCCACTGCCTATTGCCCTTTGGATAAAAGCAGCTAAAGGGTCAGCTCTCTGCTGTTTCCTCAAAGGAGCACTAACAGGATTTCTACAGTCTGTCTAGATGCTGATTATCAAGAACACAAGATATTAAAAATTTTGAGATGTTAATTGCTTTGTCAAATTTGGTTGAACTTAGAAACAGAAGTAAAAGTTTTGGAAGAATATAGGCTGGCCATACAGTAGTCAGCATAATGTCTTATTCCACTGCTAACAGGACTGAAAATAAGAACGGGAAGGAATGTAAGCTTGGGTTATGCCAGAATTTCCAAAACAATGAATAAGACTGTAGTCCTAGTGGGTACATGATATGTTTGGATGGAATTTTTAAAGGAGATAGGTAAGGCAGTCCATAGCTCATTTAATTCTGAGAAACCTCCAGTGGACAGGTAAACTGCTCTTTCTAATACCATGACACTGGGGAGAGGATAAGAAAAACAGAAAGAAAGCAAGAGGAAGTTTCTCACTGCAGTGGTCATTTACGAGCAAGAGTCTGGTTTACATGTTATCATTTTCATCTGAGACATCTTAAAAACATGAGCCTTAAGTAAATGAAAGTATTTGAAAACCACAAATATATTATTAACTTTAGCAAAAGAGGTTCTTAACGTCAAAGGTTTGAAAATTTTAGTTCAAAGTGAGAATGGCATCAAATTCTTACCCTTTGGCCAAAACTGGGTGGATATACCATCTTAGTAAAAGACAGAAATGTGTATCTTTGGTCTATATATGGTTTTGTAATGGGTTTTTTCCCCCAGTTTAGAACACTGAACTAGGACAGTAACTTGAACATTGAACTTAGCCAGTAAATCAGGTGATAAAAGAAAAAAAATTACTTCAGTAAAATTAATGTATGTTGCAGATCATTACCTTTTTTCTTCAAAATACTGAGCTAGCCAGATCCTACACTTTTCAGGAACAATATAATGTTTTCTGAAGAAGCAAATCTGAAGGTTGGAATCTCTTGACAGTTCAGTAGCTCAGTATAAGTTACTCTTATCTGATTATGAGTCACCTCTACTGAGTATTAAAATACACTTCATAAATTTTACTATTGAACAACTTAGCTTTTTACTCTGACTTCTGCTGTACTTCTGCATTCAGCCTTCTGTGACTACATATGCAGTGTGCAAATTTCCCAAAGTAGCTAGTCCTCAATTTTCAGTGCTTAGTTAACTTCAGTAGGTAAAGGAATGTAGGTTAATCATAGAATCATAGAATAGTTTGGGTGGGAAGGGACCTCTGAAGGTCATCTAGTCCAAACCCCTTGCAATGAGCAGGGACATATTCAACTAGATCACGTTGCTCAGAGCCCCCGTCCAACCTGACCTTGAATGTTTCCAGGGATGGGGCATCTACCACCTGTCTGGGCAACCTGTTCCAGGGTTGCACCTCCCTCATTGTAAAAAATGTGTTCCTTACATCTAGTCTAAATCTACCCTCTTTCAGTGAGGGTAGATTCGCAACAGGCCTTGCTAAAAAGTTTGTCCCCATCTTTCTCATCAGCCCCCTTTAAGTACTGGAAGGCTGCAATAAGGTTTCCCCAGAGCCTTCTCTTCTCCAGGCTGAACAACCCCAACTCTCTTGGCCTGTCCTCATAGATTAGGTGTTGTATCTCTGTGACCATTTTTGTGGCCCTCCTCTGGACCTGCTCCAACAGGTCCATGTCTGTCTTATGTTGGGGGCCCCAGAACTGGACACAGTACTCCGGGTAGGGTCTCACCAGAGTGGAGTAGAGGGGCAGAATCACTTCCCTCAACCTGCTGGCCACGCTTCTGTTGATGCAGCCCAGGATATGGTTGGCCTTCTGGGCTGCGAGCTCACATTGCTTGCTCATGTCCAGCTTTTCATCCACCAGTACCCCCGTGTCCTTCTCAGCAGGGCTGCTTTCCTGTATTGATACCAGGGGTTGCCCCAACCCAGGTGCAGGACCCTGCACTTGGCCTTGCTGAACTTCATGAGGTTCACACAAGACTACTTCTTGAGCTTGTCCATGTCCCTCTGGATGGTATCCTGTCCCTCAGGTGTGTTGACTGCACCACTCAATGTAGTGTCGTCTGCAAACTTGCTGAGGGTGCACTCAACCCCACTATGTAATTGATGAAGATGTTGAACAGTACTGGTCCCAGTATGGATCCCCAAGGGACACCACTTGTCACCAGCCTCCATCTGGACTTTGAGCCATTGACCACTACCATCTGGATGCGACCATCCAACCAATTCCTCATCTGCTGAAGAGTCCACCCATCCAATCCATATCTCTCCAAATTAGAGAGAAGGATGTTGTGGGGGTCGTGTCAAAGGTCTTACAGAATTCCAGACAGATGACATCCGTAGCTCTTCCCTTGTCCACTGATGAAATCAGTCTATTATAGAAGGCCACTAGGTTGGTCAGCCAGGACTTGCCGTTGGTGAAGCCGTGCTGCCTGTCTCGAATCACCTCCCAGTCCTCCCTGTGCTTTAACGTAGCTTCAAGGAGGATCTGTTCCATGATCTTCCCAGGCACAGAGGTGAGGCTGACAGGTCAGTAGTTCTCAAGGTCCTCCTTTCTACCCTTTTTAAAAATGGGTGCAATGTTTCCCTTTTTCCAGTCACTGGGGACTTCACCTGACTGCCATGACTTTTCAAATATCATGGAGAATAGCTTGGCAACTACATCAGCCAACTCCATCAGGACTCTGGGATGCATCTCATCAGGTCCCATAGACTTCTGTATGTTCAGGTTCCTCAGGTGGTCACAAACCTGATGTTCTCTTACAGTGAGAGGGACTTTTCTCCTCCAGTCTCCATCTTGTGGTCCATCCACTTGAGAGGCCTGGGAAGAGAGGTTGCCAGTGAAGACTGAGGCAAAAAAGTTGTTGAGTACCTCAGTCTCCTCTTCATCTGTTGCTACCGGTTTGCCAGTCTTGCTTATCAGGGGGTGTACGCTTTCTTTGACCTTCCTTTTCTGGCTGACTTACCTGTAGAAGCCCTTATTATTCTTTGCATCCCTTGCCAAGCTCCAGCTGTGCCTTGGCCTTCCTGACCCCATCACTACACAACTGGGCAGTGTCCCTATACTTTTTCCAGGATACCTGTCCCTGCTTCCACTGCCTGTGCATTTCCTTCTTGCCCTTTAGGTTGACCAGCAGGTCTCGACTCAGCCATTCTGGTCTCTTGCCTTCCTTTCCTGATTTCTTACACCTGGGGACTGAGAGTTCTTGTACTCCATGGAAAGCATCCTTAAAGATCTGCCAGCTCTGTTCTGCTCCCTTGTCCATGAAGGCAGTTTACTAGAGGGTCCTATTGAATAACTCCTTGAAGAACTGGAATTTTGCTTCCCTAAAATTCAGGGGACTTTACTTTTCACCTAACCCATATCCCACAGAACTGCCAACTCCACCAGTGCATGGTCACTGCAGCCCAGGCTGCCTCCAATCTTGATGTCACCGATTAGCTCACTTGTGTCGGTGACTAACAGGTCCAGTATCACATCCATTCTGGTAGGGTTGTCTGTTACCTGGCTTAAGAAGTTATCCTCACTGAACTCCAGGAGTCTCCTGGATTGCCTGCAGCTCGGCATGCTATTTTTCCAGGAGATGTCAGGGTGGTTGAAGACCCCCCAGCAGGATGAGAGCCTATGAACATGATGCCTCTTGCAGCTTGCAGTAAGGCGGCTTTGTCAAGAGGCTCCCCTTGGTCAGGCAGCCTGTAGTAGACACCAACCACAAGGCTCCCTTTGTTGCCTCGGCATCTAATTCTTATCCATAAACTTCAGCCTGCTTGTGGTTATTCTTCAGAGACAGCTCTTCACACTCTATCCATTTCTTGATGTAGAGGGCAATGCCTCTGCCCCTCCTTCTTTGCTGGTCCCTTCTGAACAGCCTGTAGCCATCGACAGTCGCACTCTGGTCATGGGATTTGTCCCACCAAGTTTCAGTAATGGTAACTAGGTCATAGTTTGTTAACATAGGTCATTAAGAGTTTTCTTGTTTATCTACTGGGATATGCAAGGTAATTGCTGGTAGTCTGACAGAAGGGAGATAACCTAAGACAGAAGCAGTGAATTTGTTTCCATTTCTGAGTGCCTCATTTCATGCCAATGTGTTGAGCATGCATCATACTTCATCACCTCTTAAAATTAGATCATATGTATCCTAAGCTTCCTCAAAGTAGAATATCTCTAATTAGCTTCCCTTATTCAGCCATGTCCACTGATTAATGATTTTTCTGGTCCCAGATTCATTCTACTGAGAAGGAAAAACCAAATTCTGCCACTAAAAAAACCCAAGCATCTGTGTAAACTCTGGGTGGACAGTCACAATGTTTGGCACTGTTTTAGCACAATTCAAAGTATATATTTAAGTTTCTTTGGATTTTGTTGTGGGGTTTTTTGGGGGGGTAATCATGTAATTTTGACATTATTTAGAACTATTTCAGTGTTACTAGTTTAGACAGGTTCACAGATTAGGTAAGTATTGTCATATTTTGCACAGTTCTAACAAGAAGTAGTCTCTACCAGGAGAGTCTTTGTTTATTTTTGATTCTTTCTTGCTGCTACATTAGCCACTAGAAATTCTCATTACACTTCATTCTCCTCATTAATCAGGCTGGAATCTGGGACCTTGCATCTGTTTCTTTTACATAGTCATGTCACAGTGTTGACAAATCACCTTATGAATGTTAAAGCAGAAGCGCTGAATAGATTCTAATGAGCCTAGATTCTCTGGGAGGAAAGGAAGCGTTAGCAATGGAAAAAAGTAAGGTAGTATTTCATCACAAATATGCAGTGCAGTGAAAGATACCTTGCCAGAAGCCCAAGCACCTTGTAAGACAGAAATGTTATGGGGAGAAGCATACATCACTGTCAAGTCTCAAACTGTCACTATTTTTTATTATGTAAAATACAGTAATAGATTATGTGTTGCACATTTTGCAAAAGACAATGTATAAACATACAATAAAAAAATTGGTCCTTTGTCTGCAGACCTTGCAGCTCTATTGCAGCTGTCTACAAAGATTAAATGAGTGAACAGATACCATCACAAGAATTCCTTTTTTCAGTCTAGGTATTGAGATTTCAAAAAGTCCTATGGATACTTGTGAAATAACTGAATAGCTTTCAAGTAATTAGAATGATCTACTGAAAAAAATATCTGGTTTTGTCCACACTCCATAGTAATTTGTTTTTCTACATACAAAACTAATTATCTGTTAACTATATTTCCCTTGAAATATTTCTTTACAGTCTTGTAATTTGCAGTATTGGGAGCATGACACTTTGTCTAGCTGGTTGCCTTTTGTTTTGATAAGATTTCTTTTATAAGCCATGTCCTTGACCTCTCTGTGTCTATGAACAGAGATGGTGAAATAAGGTAAATTACACAATGAAACTGGGCTAATGAATTTGTAAGGTTTGTATCAAAATAAAATAATTTTATAAATTATACCCTTTAAAAATGCAGGACACATCATGTATCTTTTAAGTAGTTTACTGGGGAATAAATTAGAAAAATGATGTCCTAAGGGTTTTGCTGACTGTTGGTAACAAAAGTAAAGATTTTTCAATTTTTGTTATTAACTAATATTAAAATAGCTCTGCTGTTTCTGGCTCTTCTGTAGTCTCCAAAAATTGACTGTGTCAGTTCATCCATCTTTATTGGCCTCTAATAATCTCCCTACATTTTAGAGCTTTACATATCAGCCTTAAATTGTCTTTGATGAGAGTAAAGAATTGTATTCACCTTTCAAGACCTGATCTTTTAGGGTAGGAATTATGGATTGTTTTCATCTCGGAATGTTTTACTGAAGAAGGCTTTACTTAAATATGTATTTGTGGAGAGGCCATCCACAACTTTTACAAGTATGACAATTTTATTATATGTCTGAGAATATTAATTTTTTTTCTTCTTAAGATATTAAAGATAATGAAAGATATATTAAAGAATCTCAAGGCCAAGCCTAAAAACACTCTCTCTAGTTAATTCACACCAGAAGACGGCTAAAAAGAACACTGAATTTTATTTTAAAACAAAGTCTTTTAAAAATCAATATCTGACTCGTGAGCCTTGTACGTTTGGGAAGGGTAATCTTAAAATACTCAGTTTTGTTTACCATACAGTACATTTGTAAAATGAGTGCATTTTGTAATGCTGACCATGTCATGTGATCATGGAATAAACTCATAGGCTAGCTCATGACATTTTAAAAATTGAAATAAATACTCAGTAGCTCAAAGGTAAGAGAAAATATAAAAGGAACAAAGGAAAAGGATATCTGTGCCCTATGGGTTATGGTCTGAAGAAAATTAATAATAGCTTTGTACTGTGTAAAATTTGGGTATTTTTTGTTAAAATTTTTAAAATGTATTTGTTTCTCTCAAGTACTTACTGTAGTCAGTCTTGCTTAACAAATTCTCAGTTTATGGCTGCCAAGTAACTGTTGATTCTATATTCACTCGCATAAAGGACAGCAAAATAGATTGAGAGGCAAACCAAAGTCTTCACTGTGCTCTGTGTAAATGACAGAGTGCTTACCTGTACAAGAACCAGTGAGACCACTGATAGAAAGGCTTCCTAAGTAGCATTTTGTGTATGCACAAATTTCACTTGCCTTCCCGAGTTATTAAGTTCCTAGAAGTCCAGCTGAAATCAGTCGAGTTTCTCAGCATGTCAGCAAAGTCTGCAGACTGTTTCTTTTGGCTTTCTTTTGGCATTTTTCCTGCTCTGTGGTTGAGTTGTACTGTCAAACCTGTTCTTGGGGCTGAGAATATGCAAAGTTTATTTCAAAAAAATCTGATTAAAAAAAGAATAATTTGAAGGCCCATGCATCATAACTCTTTATTCAGGTTAGAATCGTACCTATTAATCAGGAAAAGTCTATTATTAATCAAGAAAAATCTTCAGTGATAGGCCTTATAGATAGGAAGGAACAACTACCTTCATACCAACAATTTACCTGGTCAATGAGGTTGAAAATCATAGACAGGACTTTCTAGAGTGTTAAAGTATCCTGTCCTGTTCAATTAGATCTTTTGCTGTCAGAATTAGAGTTGGGCTGTGAATTATTAGAAGCATATCTCAGGTGTTTTTGGGTTTTTTTCTCTGGATGCGCACATTAAGTGGAGAACTTTCACCTTCCATTTTGCCTGTTAGACCTCATGTCCTGGTTTGAGGTAAAACAGGACCAATTTTGTTCAGTAACTTTACTTTTTAGATAGGCCTCTTCTAACTGCTGAAATTAACAGCATGTTGTGCAGAAAACTGTTCGCTCTCAGAGTGATAAGACCCATGTTTATAGCTGATGCCAAGGAATGGTTTGCAGAGAGGCTCTTGCTTATCCTTATTGCTGTAACAACCAAGGGCAGCCAACTTTGTTACTTGCCCCGTTGGAGGGTCGGAAGCGGAAAAGCGTAGAGGGGTCACACCTGTGGGGAGGAGCGGACAGGACAGGTGACCCAAAACTGACCAACAAGGGTATTCCATCCCATCTGCCTCATGCTCAGTATAAAAGCTGAGGGATCAAAGGGTCAGCTCTCTTTTCTTCGATGGCCGGCATCCTGGGAGGACTCTGTCTCTGTGTCTGCCTTTGGTCCTGATCCTGGATCCAGATCCGGAATCCAGTTCCCGTCCGTCACCGAGTCCAGTCTGGGACTTCCCCAGTGCCTGCTGGTGACGTGATTGTCATCCTGGGAGCTTGATACAGTTTTGTATATATTTCATTATTTTTCTTTTTATTATTTTATTATCAATATTTCATTAAAGTAGTTTAGTTCCTTCTAAACTCTTAAGTCTCTCTTTTTCTCTCTCTTTCTTGCCTCCTGAGCGGAGCAAGAGAGAGAGAGAGCATCTGTTGTTCCACCGGATTGGGCCAATCTGGCCCAAACCACAACACCTCAATAGCTTGTGTCAGGGAGCAGCAGGGCTGGCTGCCCCGTAGGGAAAGTGAGCTGAGGGTGGCAGGCACACAAGGCCATGCCCTCACCGATCAGGGCATCACCCTACAGTATCCCAACAAGAACAACAGAGTAGCTTTGGCAACTCTGTGTTCAGCCAAGAGTTCAGTTTCCCAGACAAGCTATGAAGCAGGTCTTAGGTGAAGCTGGGAAAAGTCAGGTCTGTGGGTCAGGATCGGGGTCTGAGTCCATGAGAGTACATGGCCAGGCACAGGCTGGGCTACAGCAGAGCTCAGGCAAAGACCACGGCAGGGTATGTGCATTCGATATGAAAAGAAGTGCAGAGAATGCAGTACACCCGTAACTGACATTTTGCTGTCCTTAACCTGGTAGGCTAATAATATCGGCTTTAACAGCCTAGGAGTCTAACCTGTGAGTAGAGTTTCTGGAGGCCACAATAAAAATCAGCCTGATTTTTGGAGAAAATAAATAAAGTTTGCTCTTCTAGAAAACAATGGTACTCCTCCTGTTTAAAAAAAAAAAGAAAAGGAGGGGGAGGGACAAATAATCCAACCTTCCGCAAATTAATTTTGTTATTTTAATGGAATCAGATTATAGAATTAGGCATTACCTTAAATATATCTTTTCCCTCAGGCCAATTATAATAATTGGTGCTTTTTACTTAATGAATGTGTTCTAAAACAACCATCATTCTGAGATTAATGGTATGAGTTTTCTCTGTTTCACTCAAAACTAAGGTTGTTTGAGTCTGAAAAAAAAAAAAAAATGCAGACATGAAGGAGGTGTATGTAATATTCAGCTGCTCAGGTGGTGTTGCCACGTTGCTTTAAGTCCCAATCCTGAAGCAGGGCTGAGAATCATCTGCTGGTTGAGCTGGTTGAGAAAGCTCTCACACCCTGCTGTTTTTAAAAAAATTTTGCAAGTCTGTATGTGATATTTTACCTTTAACCTATTACAGAACTAAGCAAAATACTAATTTTGTCATCCATATATTATTATAAAAAAATACGTATTATACCAAGAATATATGTTAATATAAAAAAAGTATTTTTTTCCCTAGTAATATTCTAAATTCAGGCAATTTGCAGAAATCTTTGCAGGAAGTCTGCCTGACAAAGCCAGAAAGAAAGAAACATGCTGACGGTACTGATGTGTATGTCTGATACATGAAGCACATTCTTGCTTACAACACCTTTACTGTAGTGTCCCTGGAGTTTTGAGGAGAAGATAAATGGTTAGTTGTAGCACTGCTTGCTATTTAAATGTTAGAATATGCTGGTAATTTATCAAAATGTTGTAAGAGCTTTTCATTATAGGAGATACCTAAAGCTTTGGACTTTCAAGACCCAAAGCACAATGGTGAAAGTATGTACAGTGTAGCTGGCTTCTGCTTATGCCAGCTCTGGGTTTGGTATGTATATTCCCATATCGTTAAGTGATTTACTGTGACCATGGGACTGTGGTAAAAGCTTCAACAACTGCAGAATGTATTTCTTAAGTGTATAGACGTGTTAGAAGTTCGACAGAACTTGAGTCAGAAAAAGCTGTTGAATGATTATACATTTTTATTTCTAACTTTATGAAAATTTTGACATCTCAAATATTTGCTATGATCTTACAATATACAAACAGCAACATTTAACAAGATGAATTTGCTCAGTTACCCCTAATTTGTCTATTTACTTTACCTTATTTTATTGTGATACAGTGTCCTTTGCCATAGTGCATAAATTTAATAAAAATTTACCCAGGAAAATAGTTTCAAAGAATCTCAGCTCTGCTCATCATTCTGTCATTCCTCAGTTCTTGCAGTGGTATCCTTGATCTCCACTTCGAACAAAGGGAGAAGGGGAGGGAGTTTACAGTCACGTTCTCTTTCTCCACTTTCTGTCTGTGCTTGAGTGACCACATTATTTCCTAAGCAGCTAAATTTATTATTTTAGATAGATTATTCTTTTGGCTTCCATCACTGTTGCTCTGTCTCCTTGATAACCTCCTGCTGATTTATAAGGGCTAATGCCAGAAGTATGAATTGGTGTGTAATTATTGGGAAGTTAGAGTTGGACAAAATAGAAGAAGCAGAAAAGAAAATGTTGATGGATTTGGCTTCAGCATAATGTGAATTCTTGACTTCTAATAAAAAAGAAATCATATACATAATCCTATATTTATGGAATAAAAGCATTTACAAACTCTGAGATAGTTTTGACAGCTTGTATTTCTCCAAGCTATTGTTTCATTTGTCTGCAGCGTAAGGCAGAAAACACTATACTAATTCACCTTTCCAGAGTAAATGGCAACGATAGTTAAACAAATCAAAACTCAGATTTTTGGATCCCAGTTCAGCAACAAATGGTGCTAGGAAGTCATGGAATTTGCAAGTATTTTCAATGCTGTGGCCCCATTAATATAAAGTAGAATGGCCTACAAATAAAAAATAGGCTTAATTTAGTCTGTATTTAAATTGCCAAGGTCTCAACAGACTTATTTTAAAAAAATAATTTAATTTTCAAGTGATTTCATAATGGTAGTAGCTTTTCTTTCTTTAATACAATCAGGGAACCTGTAGCTTGGCTAAAGCTTAGTCATTTCTCATCATAAACTATCTTCCTCCATATCTTACCAGTGCTTTGCATTATAATTTATTCATCCCTGTGCCCTATTTAACTTACTATCCATCAAAGGATTTCTTTGTTTTCTGCACCTTTTCACAATAAATTAACTTGGTTTGAAGCAAGGTGATTATGCTCTTTCTCTTCTGTGTGCATTTCCAGCAGAAGACTGATGCTCTAAAATGATACAGTTAATCCATGGAAAAATACATGTGGTATTTTCCCGACTCCATTTACCAAGATACAACAGGCAACAAAGAGGAGGCAAAATTAATAAATTTAAATAAATATTATTAAATTTAAATCTGTTTTCTGATTTTTTTTAGGTCAGATTACATTCGTCATCCTCCAAGCTCTAAATAAAAAGCAATGTTTGGAAGATGAACAAAAATCTAATAATATGGAGATAAGGCGATTGTTTTGTGTGGGCTTTACTTGGTGCTGCACGCTAAAGCACAAGTACTATTGCAATCAATAAATTGGATAGGAAGTGTTGAATAGGACTAATGAGCGTAATTAGGCTTCATTAGCAATGACAGAAGTTACATATGCATTAAGGGGAGAATACAGTCCTGAGTGTTTGTCTAGCTTTCCATTCAGTGGAACGGAGCATTGCAAAGTTTCATAATACAGATCCCTGTTATGTATGGCACTTACTGAATGAAATCAAATATGCTGAGCCACATGGTTTAGAGAAAGCTTGTTGAGAGAGTGCTGTTTTCCTTGTACGGACACCTTTCTGAAGTGAACGTGACATTTGTGTTAGATGAAGGTCATAGTTTGGTATGAAATGTGACTAGTCTACTCTAATCCTCTACAGGTAATGCTTTTAACTGTAACTCTTTAAGGGCTTGTCTAATCTCAGGATATTTAGGTCAAGGTCTATTTATAAGAACTGCAACAAAGACCTTGGGGCCTCCAGCTGAAAAGACTACTTAAAATTAAAATAGATTTACATTTGCGATCATTTATAACTACCAAACCCCTCGATTTTAGGGAACATTACTATGAGAAGCAACATCATAAAATTTGAAAGTATCAAATCACCCACAGTACTATCATTACCTTGAAAAGGAATATAACAAAAACTTCAATTAAAAAAAAAAATCTTAATTTTTAGCCATTATATTTCTCCTTCATTCTGTAGTTCATCTGCAGGGTAGTAAACTGAACTTGCTCTATCTTATTTTCCAGTCATTTCGGTTTCTACTTGCATGTTACTGGTAGTTCTCTTGGTCTCAAGTTTCAAATTTATGTTGTAAAATATATGCTGGTTTTGTTTATTTTTCCATAGAAGTAATTATTTTCTTTTTATGGTTCTTAACTGTTCTCATAATCTTATTTAAAATAAGGGTATTCTGCAGTTAACTGGCTATGCAATTTGGTTTATCATGTCTTTTTATTTTGCAATTTTGGTAAAATACAATAATGTCATAGTTCTGATATAAAAGAGACACAGACTGCAACTCCATGATAAAATGAACTTTAGTTTACTCTCCAGGTTAACTTGGCCATTGTGAACTGTTCATACCCCTTTAGTTAGGAACTCCCCAACAGATTATTTTAACATACAATTTAGAGAACTTTGTAAAAGTTTTTGCATGAATGAATTTTTCATGCAGTGGTGAACTACCAAAGAGATTTGATCAACTGTGGTTTTATTTAACTGAGTCTTGAAAGCCTCCAAGGACAGAGATTCCATAATCTCTCTAGGAAAACTGTTTCAGTTTTTTCTTAATGACTGGCAGTGGACATGTTAGGATAGTACCCAGCTTTCTGGTGAAATTTTTCATTTCAACAATATTTCAGTGTTTGAAAAGTAAGCACAATGCATTAAGTGCTTAATCATTCTTGTGTCATTCTTCTTGTATATAGTCTGATCCTCTTAATGTAAACATCTAAAAAAACACAACAATAAAAAAAAATTCATGATTAGATGGGAATTCCAATCCTGATTAATGCATGTTTATCCCTTCAGTATGTTTATGTATCAAGTGAAATTATCAAACTCTAGAAAGCTAGGGCGCTCCATTATTCCAAAGGAGTTGTTCTGTTTTTTACTTCGTTTATTTTACTGTAATATAGATGAATGAGTTGTTGAATTCCGTTAAATGTTGTGAGTATGGAAATCTGATTCAGTGATTAATGGCTTAAAATTCTCTTGGCAGAAGTTGAAGTGTGGGTGGGAAGCAGAGGAAAAAAAATCAGTGAAACACATAGTAGGGTGAGTGGAAAAAAGCCACAGGAGATTTTGAAGAAAGAACACAGAAGGAAAGAGATGCCAATTAAAGCGAACACAGAATCAACATCATCATATTGTCCATAGGGACATACTTTTTACACTTCTTCTACAAGTATTCTTCTACCCCTCTAAGAAGGAATAAAAACACAAGCCTCACCTCAGTTAAGAAAGCACATTTTTAATTGGCTGAATCTCAACAAAAAATAAAGCAATAAAGTTGAGAAGCAAAGGCTTAAAAATTCAAATTGGTTTCACCAATCTGTAACAGTCTGAAAGAGTACTTTTTTCTTTAAATACATGCACAAATGAATTTTACAGTTTTGCTTAGAATATATTTAAAATGTAATACTTGTAAGTATATTGCAAGTTTTTTTTATCAATTGTTCTTCTAAGACCCATTAATTGACATAGATTGAAGCACCTGGAAACTGAGGAGCTAATTTAGGATATGTGATTGTCCGCTTCTCCAGGTATACAGGAGAAATGCTTTTCAAGAGAGACATTTCAGTGCCCATCCTCATATTCAGCTTCTCAGAAATTTTAGCAAAGGGGAAGGTAATATTTATGCTGTAAGTAGATAAGACAAGGAATGTGTATTCATTAAGAAAAATATTATACTTCATTGAACAGCTCTTATGGGATAACTTTGTTTATTGTCAAACTTTCTCTTCTAAGAGAAAAGCTGTAAATCTCTTTGTTAATCCCATTAGCTAGCTAATCTCTTAGTTAAGCACATTGTGGTCTCATTCTGAGTATGTCCTTCGTGCTATGGAATATTGTACAAAGTATTATTAAAAAAACCTTGATTTTTAAAAAATTTCTTAAACTCAATATAAATATCATTTGATGAATTTTCCTGGTATTCCAGTGACACGAATAGCTTCATAAAGAGAAATTTTTTTTTAAACAGATGAGATTGAAAATGGGAGAAACAACATACATAAGAAACCATGACTGACTCAAAGCTGTATGTCATCAATTGTATTATCATCTCTGGAATCAAAATTGTTCTCTTTCTGCTGTGGAAGTCATTAGACCACATTGAATCAGAACATCCGCAGCTCCCCCTAAAAGCAGTATAATGGATTACCAAAACAGATTTAAATTGGAGTCAAAGTAATGTCAATCAAGAAGCCCTGCAAATATGGCAGTGAGTTTATTTATGGTTCTGGGAGACATCTTTTCCACTAATAGATGAAAAAATTCCCTTCTTCGGTACAACAGAAATGCTGGAGGCAAGTGTGTGATTAGATCTGAGGTTTTGGAAGACATATTCATGTTACAGTGCTTAGAGGCATGGACATGTATCAGGACATGCTAATGCAAAGTTTTAAATACTGTAGCATCTTCATTTTTCTAAAACAATCTTATTCCTCACTATCACATCTACATCATTATCCTTATTTTAATGTGTTTTGGGTGACAAAACTGTACAACTTTGCAATGAACATCCACGTAGGAGATTTATATAGGTTGAGTAGCTTTTTGTGTGAGCTTCATGCCTCTGTGTGTTGAAAAAAAACACATTCAAGTTTTATGCAATATCTTCCCAATAATTCTTTCTGTTTCAATGAGAAATTTGGTATGTAAAGTAGTATTTAATAAGAAGAGCGACAGTCTTCAGCAATTGTTTGAGTAATGCTCTTTATTGCTTTTAATTTACCCTGTAAACCCACTGAGACACGTTGCCTTTATTCAGTTTGGATAACACCAATAGAATGTTACTTGTACATCTATGTTACATGTCCATTAGCACAGCACAGATGTAATTTTCAAGGCAGAATGAATCAGATCTGTTCTTTAAAGTATAATTGGTAATATTTGGGTATCAAAGCTAACTTCATGAACACCAGATGAGACACTTCTGGCAGTACAGAAAGGGCAGATGGAGCTTTATATACGTTAGATTCCTAACTATTTATCTAGTTTCTTGGGAAGTTTTTGTTTTGTGTACCATGCTGCCATGCAGCTGCTGTCATCTAAATAAAGTAAAGCAGCTGGAAATTGGCTTGGTTATGGCCTTAGATAGGGTCTAGATTATTGACATATCCTGAAAATTGACATGTCTTACTTAGTTGTTGTTAATTAGGATCTTATTTTATAAAGGCTGATATTAGAGCACATCTGAAATAAACTCCTGTCTACTGTTAATTAACAGTAACAAAAAAAAGCTGTATAATATTATGGTTGTCTTTGCCAATAATTTCAGACCAGTCAAAGAAACCCTCACCTGATTTGGCAAATCACTTGAAGGTGTTTTGACACAAAGATGATGGTAAAGTTTTTGTATCCTCCAGTTTGCAGGCTGAAATATCAGGAAGCTTGGGAGGTTTAGGCATACTCCAAGGAGATTATGCCAATGCCTTCACATACGTGAGCTTTCTTTTAAAGCAACTGCATTGCTGTGTGCCAAAATGGAAAACCAGCTTTCATTTAAGTTCTTTTGCAGTGTCCACTGTAAAAGAAATTTAAATGCCTCCTTACTGCTTCACAATTGATTAAACCAGGTCTCCAAGTAAAAGTTTCCTTAAAGAAAATGTGTTATTTCTCATTACTGCTAAAACACATGTGGATTTTGCCTGCTCTAAAGAGAAGATTGGATCCTGTATCTATTGCCATGTCTATTTGCCAGTGTTATATTTGCAAATTCGAGTGACACTTTGCTGTCTGTCAGGGAACAGTAGGGATCAAAATCTTCCGGAGCAGGATGTTTACTGAAACTGGAAGGGAATATGTGGTTGGTACCTAGCTGAAGTTATTTTGTTCTTGCTAAGGCTAACAAATTTATTATTTTTTGGAAAAAACATTTCAGAGCTATTCTACCGGATATACCCAAATATTACCACATACCAAGTTCCAGGCTTTATTAGTAATAAACTTCCCCCAGGGTTTTGTGAAGACTGAGAGCCCATATGAAAGAATATATCTGTCCTTGAAGGAGTAGAGCACATGATAAACAGATTGGTTAAAATTCAAAATCCAATTTTGTCTCATAAGTCTTACACTAGTCTGGGCTTTAATACCTTGCAAAAGAAGTATTTGTCAAAGTCCATGGCCTGTTTTACTTTTTTAAAGTTAATGGAAACATCCTCTCTGCTTCTTTCATTTAAAGTTTGCTTTGTATCTTGAGTGCGTTCAATAAAATAATCCTTATCCTAATCCTTATTTGAACAACAGTGGAATGCCAAGTCCTATATGTTCATCCAGCCCTGCACAGAGACTAAAACTGAGTACTGCTTAGATCATTTGCACTAGGATGTAGTAGAAGACACTGTGCTGAGATTGTTGTAAGGAATCCTCTTTTGAGTAGGCTGTCAGCTGTTGAGTTTTGGAAAAGGGAAAGTTCTTTCACTGTTCTGAGGCCAGGATATATCTATGGCATATAGTTCTATAATAACTGCATTCAGATCTCAAACTCTAGTGTGATATGTCCTGTCCCAGACACCTATCATTCCACTTTCCCAACCCATTTATTAGTAATTCCATTCACTTTCAGCTTGTTTGCTTCCTTAGGATATTGCTTTTGTCATTAATTTGCAAACTCTCTACTATGAAGTTTTATTGGGAAGCATTGTAACAGATGATGAGGAAGTAGTTCATCTGAGAACATCATTTTCGCATAGCTAAGGATGGCTGAAGAGCAGGAGACTTGGCAGCTTGACTTGCTGAATTTCAGAATAGTTTCAAATAAGGATTTTTAAATGTCATTTGCAGGGAACATCTCATTTTCTTATCCACACTCTTTTCCCACAAACTACTACTGGACTCGCCTGTTTTCCGCATTGTCTCATTTCACATCTCCACATGCTTAAGTTAGGACCCTAAACTACTCTTCCACCCAAAGCATACCTGGATTTCCTTCCTCACTTTCCCTGTGTCACTATGTCTATGCATTCAGGTCCTGCTTTCCTAACTGTGTGTTGTGTTTTAACCCCAGCCAGCAGCCAAAACCACACAGCCGCTCACTCACTCCCCCCAGTTCAGATAGGGGAGAGAATTGGAAGAGTAACAGTGAGAAAACACTCGTGGGATGAAATAAAGACAGTTTAATAGGTTGAACAAAAGCTGCGCACACAAGCAAAGCAAAACAAGGAATTCATTCACTGCTTCCCATCGGCAGGCAGGTGTTCAGCCATCTCCAGGGAAGCAGGGCCCCATCACATGTAATGGTTACTTGGGAAGACAAATGCCATCACTCCGAATGTCCCCCCTTCCTCCTTCTTCCCCCAGCTTTATATGCTGAGCATGACGTCATATGGCATGGAATATTTCTTTGGTAAGTTGGGGTCAGCTGTCCCAGCTGTGGCTCCTCCCAACTTCTTGTTCTTTTCCAGCCTACTTGTTGGCAGGGTGGTATGAGGAGCAGAAAAGGCCTTGAGAGCTTATCAACAACTAAAAACAATAGGTAATATTGATGTGTCTTTCACAGCAATCACTAGAAAGAAAATTAACTTTTTCCCAGCTGAGACTGGGACACTGTTTCTCCTAGCCCTGTGGACCACAGAAAGGCAGACTTTGTGTAGCCATGCACTTGCTCCAGAAATTTACCACTTCTCAGTCCAGGGCTAATATCTATCTGTGTGCAAACACTGACCCATGGCTCAGATAAGTATGTCTACCCAAATAATTACTGTGGATAGGAGGTAATTCCTCTGTGGAAGCTGTTTTGTGAAAGGCAGAACAAGCACATTTGCCACAAGCAATTATGGCCAGTTAGCAGGCAGTGGGGAAGCAGTAAGCCAAGTAAGGATCTCCACACTGGCAGAGTCTGATGCTGTCCCTACTCACGCCGAACAGCCTAGGCATACCTGTTTAGAGTGATCTGTATACATGGAGCACAAAACTTTCTTACCTAAAAGTCTGAAGAACATCTTTCATGAAGAAAAAGATGTCTGTGGAAAAACTGTGGGAGAAATGTAAGGCAATAAAAGAAAGAACAGGATCTGATAGAAAAAATATCAATGGAAGAGACAATAGGGAATAGGCTGCCCCTTCTTTGTAGCTCGTGGAACGTAATGTAGGATGACAAGAAAGCTGCTAAAAGTGAATTATGTTGGTGTGGGGTAAAATTCTGTAACATTTTTGCTTTTTAAAACTTCATAAAGGTTTAGAAGATATTTGCTAGTATATGCTTAAGTTAGATACTGCTTGACAGGGGCATTACATTAGAATAAAGATACACGTGGCTATTCAGCCTAAATTGAAGTGGGATCTCTTGGAGGAATTGAAACTTTGTCACTCCAAACATCACAAAATCAAATAAAATTAGTTTCTCTTTGCCCCCATGCCAACTATGCAGAGTTCATAAAAAGGCATACACTGAGACAGAGTGTAGCTATGGTTTCATTTACATAATGGAAAGTGATCCTTTTACTACTAATGCATTATACATTAATTGCCTTGTTATGTTGTGACACCATATTGGAGCTAAGAACAATGAGCCAAACCTGATAATGTACTTTCTGTTTTGTTACTTATTCATAAGATTCTTTGGAAGATTTATTTATTTTCCTTCCCCCAACAGCACTTTCCAGTGTTTGCTTTGGGAACAAAGCAGTAAACGCTTAAAAACGTGAATTTTAATGAGTGTCTTTGCAAACTGGAAACTCACTGAGGAGGTTAGTTGTTGCTAGTTAGTAAATCAGCAAGGCCCTTGAGAGGAAGATGTATTTCCAGATGGATAATACTTTAACAGTAATAAGCAGCTGCACTTTGAAACAAAGTAGAGGCTGTAAAAGAATAATTAGACTGATGGAAACAGATAACAGGTCAGGTTATTTTTGTGACATCTGACAAGTTAGTGCAATTAAAGTTGCACTTGATACTTTTTGCATTTGATTTTAGATTTTGCACAAAGCAATAAATAATTTTCTTATTAAATAACATTTATCTATTAGAATACAATAATTTCTGAAATAAAACCACAAATATATTTTTGAAGTGGTTGAAATAACACTTTGACTTTCTACTCCAAATAATACAGAAAAATACAGATTTTTCATAACTTTTGTTGCACCAAATTTGTACTTTTTTGAAGAAAAAATGTTGGACAAAAAGTTTATTCAGTTGATGAATGCAAAAGGACAATACTTCATGCTGTAAGATTTACCTTTAACCAGGGTTTAGATAAGCTTTCTGAACTGAATGATGCCAATTAAGTCTGTCTGTCTTTATTCCTAAGTTGAAAAAATAGCATACAAATATTAATATTTTAAAATTAATTTTCAAGTGTTTTAAGTGTTGTTGAATGTTATTTTCTGCTCTCTGTGTGCACCAGATTTTTAGATATTTGGGAGCTTAATCTGTTAAGATATCTGAGCAAGTGTCTCATTTTGACACTGCTGAACATGCACAATTTTCATCATCTTCAGCATCCAAACTTGAAACTTTTTGTCTATATCTGTTTTATATTTATTTTTGTCATATCACTCAGCTTTACAGGCCTCTCCAAATTGTAACTCCAAGAAATCATACAAAACTATCAATGAAAGCATGCAATATAATTCAACTGGAAAAAAAGAAGGGATAATAAGGATTAAGAAGTTCACTTTTGGTTGATTGGTAATGAGTAGCAAGTTGCTTCCATACTATGTAGAAAAATACACATGGATGTATTATAAACCAGAATCCATGAAATTGCAACTAAAAGAGCTCTCAAGCTCACAGCTAATGCAACTTTATTGCAGTGACATTAGAAAGCTAATGCCTGCTGCTACACTCTTGATCATTAAAGCTAAAGAGCTTGAAGTTGTCATACCACTGAAAAATAGGATAATGAAGCTGGACGAGTGTGAGTTGCTGGTTCAAAGTGGAGTTTAATTTGGTATAGGGAAAAATATAATCCAGGTTCCCTCAAGTTCATTACTTGAAGTGGAAATTGAAGTGAATTTTAGCTGAACATGCGATGGGCAGAAGAAATGCACAATAAGCATAAAGCTAATCTTTCTTGAAAATGTTTGTATGTTTCTAAAACAAGTTCAGTTTCCACACAATCAAGGTTAATTGTGGTCTTCCAACAGGAAGTTCAAATGTAATAGGTCGCAGATTCAAAACACATCTTGCTGCACAAGGACCGGCAGAGAACAACCTGGCTCTTTAAACAAAGTGCCAGAACAATTTTTGAAGTGTACTATTCATGCAAAACTCGTATGGCCTACTTTTCAACTGTGTCAGCCCACATAGTGTGAAAGAAATAGTGTGAAGAAAATGTGCATGCTATAAACAGAAAAAATTAAGAGGTGTGAGATTTTAAAGCTGAATAGAAGTTAATGTGTACATTGGGCACACTCCATTACTTCTGGTGTAGCTCTGTCTGTACTTTGCTTCCTGCCTCTCCCCAGGCACAGCCTTCCTACTTCTACGCCACAAAGAGGGCAGTGGGTCTTAAGTACAGAGTAATCTATCTCCTTCCAGTAGGGCCACCCAACTACGCAGTTAGAAATTTAGCCTCAAAACTGTGGAATTATTTGTGACACTGAACCTCTAGTACATACAATGTTTAAACAGAATTGTTATTTGTGGAGAACTGAATAATAGGTTTGGGAGAATGTTCTGCCTTGTGCTACAGAAAGACATCTAGAATTAAAATACAAGAAAGCATCTTAGAGAATTCTGAGATCTAGATACTGGAAGATCACCATCTCACAGAAATGGAGGTAAATGCAAGGGAATGGAGTTTGTGATGAGCCAACCCTGGCTGGACACCAGGTGCCCGCCAAGCTGCTCTATCACTCCCCCTCCTCAGCTGGACAGCGGGGAGAAAATATAACGAAAGGCTCGTGGGTTGAGATAAGGATAGGGAGATCACTCAGCAGTTACTGTCATGGGCAAAACAGACTCAACTTGGGGAAATTAATTTAATTTATTACCAATCAAATCAGAGTAAGGTAATGACAAATAAAAAATATTAAAACGCCTTCCCCTACCACTCCCTTCTTCCTGGGCTTAACTTTACTCTCAATTTCTCTACCTCCTCCTCTCCAGTGGTGCAGGGCGATGAGGAATGAAGGTTGTGGTCAGTTCATCACACGTTGTCTCTGCTGCTCCTTCCTTCTCAGGGGGAGGACTCCTCACACTCTTCCCCTGCTAATGGGTCCTTCCCACAGCAGCAGACAGTCCTTCATGAACTTCTCCAATGTGAGTCCTTCCCACAGGCTGCAGTTCTTCATGAACTGCTCCAGTATGGGTCCTTTCCATGGGGTACAGTCCTTCAGGAACAGACTGCTCCAGCGCGGGTCCCCCATGGGGTCACAAGTCGTGCCAGCAACCTGCTCCAGCATGGGCTTCTCTTTCCATGGGGCCACAGGTCTTGTCAGGAGCCTGCTCCAGCGTGGGCTCTCCATGGGGTCACAGCCTCCTTCAGGCATCCACCTGTTCCAGCGTGGGGTCCTCCACAGGCTGCAGGTGGATATCTGCCCTGCTGTTAGCCTCCATGGGCTACAGGGGGACATCCTGCCTCAACCATGGTCTTCACCATGGGCTGCAGGGGAATCTCAGCTCCGGTGCCTGGAGCACCTCCTCCCCTCCTTCTTCACTGGCCTTGGTGTCTGCAGAGTTCTTTTTCTCACATATTCTTACTTCTCTCCTCTCTCCCAGCTGCTGTTACGCAGCAGTTTTTTCCCCTTCTTAAATGTTATCCCAGAGGTGCTACCACCGTTGTTGATTGGCTTGGCCTTGGCCAGCAGCTCTGTCAGACACAGGGGAAGCTTCTAGCAGCTTCTCACAGGAACCATCCCTGTTAACCCCCCCCACCCCTGCTACCAAAACCTTGCCATGCAAACCCAATACAGTTTTATAGCAATCTAGATCCTAAACTGCCGCGTATAGTCTGAGTTTAGTAATCTGCAAAATTCCCTGAATTCTTGTGTTTTCGACTACCACATCGGAGCATTCTTGAAAGTAGTATTTCAGATTCTGCTTTGAATTTTGCATCACAGTCAAGCAGCTTTAGTTGCTTTAGTTGAAGGCAAGAGTTTTTGTCCATTAGAATGTTTTCTGTCATTGTAAAAAAGATGAAAGCCTGGGCTTTTCATAAGTCTGCTAGAGGCAATATTTTGAGGACGTGAACAAATGCAGAATAAACAAAACTGAGATTATAAAATCCTCATACTTTCAGTCTATGTTAACATGAGAAAATGCTGTTCATACACTGAAAACACTTTATTTCAGCATCACAGAGTAATAACAATTTCTTTTTTTTTGTTTTCCCCTGTGATAAAGGGAGAGCAATGCACTTGTGTAATGTACATTCTTCTTTTCTAGTTTGTGCATGCATTAGGAGACTACAGAGTGAGCATCAAATATATGGACATTGATCTGGCCGCAGGGTTTAAAAGCTTCTGGACAAAATGAGAAAATCCTATAACTGAATCATTGCTTTTTAAGACTGGATTTTAAGAAGTGATCAGACACGAACTTTGCCAAGCATTTTTTAGTGTCAAGATTATTGAAACTGGAGATGATTCATATGAAAATCTTGCCTCTGTTTTAAAAAGCCTAAACTGAATTTGTTACTAACCTTAAATATCTGGCCTTATAGCACCAGAGAGAGAGAGAGTTTGGTTGTTCTAGTCTGCCTTTATATTACTGGAGGACCTCTAGCTATAGCATATTATTTTAAGGCACTTTGTTGAGCCAATTTTAATTGTGTGTATGTATTTTAAAATACAGCTTATACTTTATTACATATACTTCCTACGTAAAAATATCCCTAATATTTTTGTGAGTTAAATGAAAAACAAACCCAAATATAATAGAAAGCATAAGTTCTATGTAAAATTGAATACTACTGGAGGACACATGAATAAATGAGCAATAGTTTGGTGTGCCTTTAATTTGTTCGGCCATTGAAGGAAAACTTTTGTTTGCCAGGTCTCAGTCGTGCTTTTGCTAATCATGTTGCTACTCCCACACATACATGTTCTTTGACTCTCTGATATAACTTCTCTGAAGTATTTAGACTGCAAGCATCTGGTTTACATATGCCAAAATTAGTTTATTTCAAACTGAAGTTACTTTTAATGGCAGAAGCATTGCTTCCCTTTAGATTCTATGTGCAGATCAATAGAACTCATTGTTTAGCTGCTAATCAGCCTCTATTTTCCTTTGCTTATTTTTATACCATATTATTTACTTCATTTATTTATAATGCAAGCATTAGTTATTAGTGTGATTTATTGCATTCTGGAAAAATCCTTTGCCATCAGTAATGCTGTATAGTGAAACTGAGAAATCTAGATTCCACTGAAGCTGACAGAAACCCAGGGTGTTCAGCATTTGGCTGGATACAGATAAAGAAAAAGTAGAGGAGTAAATTCTGTCGTTCACTCCTGCTTCTACGTAAAAAGGCATAATCACTGTCCTCAAAGGAGAATGGGAAAAACAAAAAAAAAAGACCAAATGAAAACTATTTCAAGTTATTATGATAACTGTTATTTAAAGTTATTATGATAAAACCCCTGATTTTACACCTCTGCTTGCGGTGCTTTTATCTTGCTTCTTGGGACAGATTTAGTAGCTTACTGGAATAGTAAAGCATTTTTTTATCACTATGGCTTTGTAATGAATGGAAAATAACGACCATTTAGAGTCATGGAATCACAGAATGGTTTGGGTTGGAAGGAACCTTTAAAGATCATCTAGTTCCAACCCCCCTGCCTGTGGGCAAGGGACATCTTTCGTTAGATCAGGCATCCAGCCTGGCCTCGAATACTTCCAGGGATGGAGCATTCCCGACTTCTTTGGGCAACCCGTTCCAGTGTCTCACCACCATCATAGTAAAGAATTTCTTACTTATATCTAATCTAAACCTACCCCCTTTCAGTTTAAAACCATTACGCCTTGTCCTATCTCTACAGGCCCCTTTTTTCCCTTTAATTTTGATTTTCTGTGGTGTGAAACTGCTTTTTTTCCCCCTGTCTTTTTCTTCCATCTTTTTT
>VFFE01008282.1:1361891-1389920 GCA_008921705.1 Burhinus oedicnemus | reverse complement strand
AAAAAAAAAAAAAAAAAAAAAAACCAAAGAAAAAGAAAAGAAGAAGAAGAAAATGAGGAGAATTCATACTTTAATGACATAATTTACCTGGCCAGAATCTCAGCCAGATTTTGCACCACTCATTCAGAAAAAATCCCTTTCTCTGTCATAAAGTTTGCTGCTAGATTTTGTGTAGTTCATGCCAGATAGAACTTTTTTCTTGCAACACTTAAAAAAAAAGGAATCACTCTGAGAGCGAACAGTTTTCTGCACAACATGCTGTTAATTTCAGCAGTTAGAAGAGGCCTAGCTAAAAAGAAAAGTTACTGAATAAAATTGGTCCTGTTTTACCTCAAACCAGGACACTCTTATAAATCTCTCTGGCTAGGATAGGTATGAGATTACTTGGTGGCTTCTCCAATTTTGGTTTTTGGTGGTTTTCAGAATAAATGCTCTTGTAGCTCCTCAGGAAGAGAATATAGCCAGGCTGAAGCAAGCATGCAGAAAAGAGGAAAAATTATGTACCAACTGACAGTTATGAGACAGAACATAAGGTGAAGCTTTATGTTCCTCATTCCCACCCTCTGGTTTTTATGTCTGTGAATAAGACCACTCCAGAATGAAACTCAGTAGTCTTACAGTCTTAGACCTTCACAAGGGACCATATAAAGCCTGTGAGAAGACAGGCTATTTTCTAGGTCTCCATCCTCAAGAGGACGTCTGTAAGAATAAGGGTGCTGGTGGGAGATACCACAGGCCGGCAAAGCCAGGTAGAGATGCAAAGATTATGAACCCAGAAGAAAGGATGACTTTGAAAAGTTACCTTTGAATTTAACTCTTCATGTTATGTAAAAAGAACAACAAAAGCCACGACACCAGAGGGTGAAAGTTAAATGACCTGACATAGTGTTGTCACTAGCAAGAGAAGAGGTCAGCTGAGGTTAACAGTTGGTGTCAAGGCCGGATTTAGTGGTCACTGCTCTATGTTTTTTAAAAGCAAGGGTAGTAAACAAGACAATTAGAGAGAGTTACACTGGAAGTTGGTTCTGCAAGCCTTTAATCATATGATTATATGATTTTATCTTTAGACTGCATGAAAAAGGCTCATAAAAAAGCTCTCACTTTTAGAGTTATAGCCACACAGCAACACAGGAAGACTCATCTGCAGAAAACAAGTTTACTGAATAAATCAATCTTTGCATCCTTAGAGAGAAACTGCTCTTTTCATCCTGTCCCTCAAAAAATAAAAAAATATATTCACCACAAGTAATGGTTTGTTGTGTAAAAAGAACTTTTTACCTTTGCGTGCTACATCATTGTCTACATTACTGCTTGCTACGTCATTTGTTTTCTGCATTAGTCTTTAGTGATAGTTGCAAATTATTGATTCCATTTTATACCTCATGCAAATTTCTTATCGTTTGGTACATGATGTTAAGTCATAATTCCAGATTAACAATATTCACAACATACCATCAGCATTTCCTTGATGATTACAGTATGGAAATCACCAATGCCTGTAATTGATGGTATCAAAGGCTTCCATGCCATTCTCTGAAATACCAAAGTGCGAAGAAACCTCCAACTATACTTGTGCAGATTTTACATACGGTAAAAGGAAAGTTTATGCCTGTGTTTTTTTTAAAGGAGCAGAAACCACTATACAAACATTTCTTCCATTTACTTCCAAAGCCCATCGAAAATAGCGTTCTTATCATGAGTGAATGCTTCCCCATAAACCAAGTTCACCACAACCCTGAACATTCGTCTAGGTTTAGCTGCTCCAGTGAAATTGCTAAATTTTATTGTCTAATTACGTAGAGATCTCATATCTCATGATTAATGATTGTGTCAAAGAATTAATTGGCAGGCTTTTCAGTTCAAATGAGTCTAAAACCAAAAGAGTTCACATTGTTTATGTTGTCATGGGAAATTGAGAGTTCTGATGAGAATTATATTTTGAAATAGCCCCTGGAAAACTAGTATGCTGGTTCTATTTTCCGTTTTTGGATAAGCTGAGGTATATGCTCTTATATAGAATTATCAGATGTTATTGAGTCTGTACAATGACTAAAATTTAGTCAGTGCTACAATTTACAGTCACTTCTCAGGCTTGCTCTGCCTATAGTTTTCTTTTGTACACTAATTAAAGGCAGCTTTTTGTATTCATAAATTCTCTTATAAGCTGGATGATTAAGTAGGTTTAGATTTATTCCTAATGATCAAAACAGTCAATTTTTCTGTCTTCAAAGCAGATTGGTGTGAGAGATGTTTTCTTGTGGCTATCGGTCAAAGCTATCAATTTTGGCAAAATGACTGAAGGACAAACAATACCAGAGAAAAAGGAGGAAAAGCATGCTTACAAAGGTGACTTTCAAAAACACTATGTTGTTTAACTCCATCAACAATAGTTTTTCCCCCCTTCCTATTTAGCACGGTTTCCTCGCATTGATTTTGTTCATTGATGTCCAGTGTTTGATATTTCATTTAATTGCCACAAGAAAGCTTCTGATGTAGTTGACAGTAAGCTGTGCCTAATCACTGAGTAGACAATGTGAATTGTGATACAGTGAGCTCTTGCAAATCCTCATGCAAATCTCTGAAGGTATAGTGGTCCCTTATAAAAAGTCATGTTGTTGGTGGATACCTCTCTTGAGAAATCTATGAAACAGCTATGGCTTTTCCTAGACTTAATGTAGAACTTGACCAATGAATACAAGGCTCCATTGATTTGTGGGTATCAGCAATCATTATACTTTACGTTTGTTCTGCAAATGGAAGGGGAAATATTACAATTCTGGAAATTATCTGTATATTACAAAAGATTTAAGAAAAAACCCACCACATTAGGTAAGGTTAAATGGCAGATGAAAGCTGCAATGTTCTGTACTGGAGCAGAAAACTGTTTTTGCAGTTAATCGGATGCATTTAGCAGTGATTCTTTTCCCTTCTGAAGACTGTCTTGTTTTCATACTGCTTTAAAGTACATTCCTTGACAAGCATTCAAATGCTTTTTTGTATACTGAATGATTTGACCATTTCTTCTTCATTCAGTCTTTTCCTTGAATGAAATTTCACTAGGCTTTACTGTAGCCAAGAGCTTTCCATTTTTTCAGACAATACTTCTACAGCTGCATCCCCCTTTGCTGTAGGTGTGAGTTCTTGTGACTAAGAACCTAAACAATTGAAAAAGGGAGGTAATTGTTTCTGTGTTTGTGGAGTTCTGCTATTTGAAAATTTAGGAATAGTAACAGCAAATCTGTGTAAATGAACTTACCCAACCCATTCAATCATAAAACCTTAGCAGGAGGAAGTAACCTCTTTTAATTAGTCCTTCTCTGATTCCTCTTTCATCACTTATTGATATGACTGTCTGTCATGTAGGTTGCATGTCAGACACTACTGTTGAAGCGACTGAGGAATGTGAGGATTCCTGTTGTCTGTAATACAATCTGGCATTAATTTGAATATGTAAGGTAAATAATTTCATTAAATGTAATCCCTGAAGTGATGCATTCACAAAGAAATGTAGTTCCTTTTAGTCATTTCTTATGCATGGCAATAAAGCTTGAAGTTCCTTTAGCAGCAGTGTTGATATGTACAGTGTTGTAACAATGCACTATGGATTGCAGGATCAGACCTAAATTCTCAGAAGGTCCACATTTGCAACTTTATTCGCTCCTGAGAGTACTTGCTAGCGGTTTTTTACCCAATCCCTTATCTCCAGAAATATATTTCTGATTTCAGCATTTAAAAGACACTTCATTTTCTTTACCCTATTATGTTATTCTTTTCTGGCATTTGTACCACCATTCTTTGCTTTCCATCTTGTTTTTTCTTGACAGTTTCTTGGATGTTGTCTTATGTGGTTGTTCAGTTAACAAATTGCTGATGGGAACTGGTGGAGAGTACAGTTTATTAGAGTAAAGAGAAGAGCAGTGAAATTTGTTTGCTTGGGGTTTGGGGTGTTTTTATTTGTTTTAAACAAATGCCAATTAAGAAATAGATAATTGCTTAATTTAAAAAGACAGTATTTGCCAGTATATATATTATTTTTTTTTTTTACAGTTTATTACTTTTCAGTTCTATATAGTGGTATTCCAGATTACAGGTGTGGGTTAAGTGTTGGCAAATTATGACCTTTTTACTGGTATGGACCTTGCTTGATTTCCTCTTTGTTTCAGGGTATTAATTTCCCTGATGTTAAAACATTGTAGTTAGATTATTTTCTAAATTAATTATACAGATTCTGGTTATGATTTTGGGGCAATATCTTGTCTTTTTTATTCTTTCCATAAGTTAGTGCACTTTCATGCTTTTCAAGATGTTCCGTGCACAGGTGGAGATTTTTTTTTGTGTAGGCACTATACCAGAAAGTGTAAGAGTCTTTGGTTGCTTCTTCATCCCACTTACCTTGGTTGCTTGAGGTATTATTAGAACAAAGAGTTCCATCTGGAGTTATTTGGTTCCAGTTCTTCATCTGGAGATAAAAAACCTTCTGTCACAACTGAAACATAGGAATATAGAAACAAACAAAAAAATTGATTACTATATACCACATTTCAGGGCGTGACACAATACGCAGAGGCTTTCCCCAGGCCTGGCACTGGGGGTGGGACTGTGAATAATCAACCATCATTGAGTACTACTCTCCTGCTGTGTTGTATACGATAGGGCGACCATGCTCTAGGGCCTGGTTCTTCTGCCTTTGAGCAGTTTTACAGTTGAGTTTGTTTGCTTCTCAGTTAGCATGATTTGATTGTTTGACACGTCAGTCACTCATTTCTCTAAAATGACATTCCAGTAGGCTCGCTGATGGCCCTTATCTACAGTCACACTATGAGGAACTTGAAAATGAGAACACTGACAACTTGAAGAATAGTTTGTATGTAACTATTACCAACATAACTCTTTTGCTTAGTGTGACTGTAGAGCCAGTCGTGCATCCACTGGAAATCAGTGTGAGTTACGCTTCTACCAAAATACAAAAAGTGAATTTTATTTTTGTTGACCTTAATGGGAGGTGATTTGGATGACTGCTGGGTAATCAGGAGGAAGGACCTTTTAGGTTGGAGAAAAAAAAAAAATATAGGCACACATACATGTTTAGATACATACAATGCTATGCATTTAGCTCTAGAAAATGGCACATTGTGATAGAAAGTACTGCTATTTTTTGACTAACAAAATTAAATACTGAATTGGAAAAGTTGCATGCACTTTAATTGGTCATATTGCTAGGCACTCTCCCAGCAAACCTAATTAACTTCAAGCTACAGAGCACCATTAACAGATGGGACTTTTTGTCTTGTATTTTTTTCACTAATTAGAAAATCTCAGTCTTTTCAAATTTATGGATTGAACAGAAATTTTCATTTTATTGTCAATATGTCAGTGGAAAGCTGAGGAAAAAAATTACTTTGTATAAAGAAAGAAAAATAAAGCTGAAATTTTAACAGGTATTAGAAGCATGTACAGAACAAGACATAGCAAAGATTTCCTTTTTTAAAATTCTTCCTCAAATGAGATCAGGAATATGTGAGGAAAACAAAAGATACTGATTTTCTTTGGTTTATTTCCTGCTTTGATTTTTCATATTCGAGTCTCATGTCTATTTTAATGATTCCTGAATTTTGATCCCACAGCATCCCTTTAATAAGAAAGATTCTTATATACACTTTAACAGACCGCCTCTCAATTGAGCAGACTGCTTGAAATTAAGAAGAAAGTTGAATCTTTTATTGGAGAGAGAATAAAATGCAGCTGATGGCAGACAGGCTGAATTTGCTAATTCTGTTTTGTGTGGTTTTATTCAGAGATGTCACATATCCTGCTCCCAGTGACCTATCACTTACTATGGTTATGAATAGTTAGGCAAGCTCACAGTGATTCAGGCCGTTACCATGCATCTTATCTGTACTTTTCAGATAATACTCAAATTACTGTTCTGATGCCTGAGTTCAGTATGTGGGAACTGAATATGTGGCTAATTTCTTTTGGAGGGGTAACTGTTCTGTATCTGCTGTATCCGTTTTCTCTCCCAGCAATTTTCTTACTATATTTCTTACCACTATTACACAAGTCTGTAAAAAGAGATGCATTAAATATGAACTGTATTTTTAAAGATATATTTACAATAAATACACAACTTAGTTTCAGTAATAAATTAAAACCCTGCTATACTGGGTAGTGGCTTAATAGGACCAAAAATTTAATTCCGAAGATAAACAAGAAGTTTATCTTAGAGATAGTGACAACTTTCTATTTAAATAAAACCTTTTAATAAAGTCCCTTTGCTCTTACAGATAGTGCTGACATTGTTACATAGTGTCCTACTCAGGCTTGTTGTTATTATTGTGGTAGCAGTAGATGTCTCAGCTGTGCTAGAACCATTGCAAACACCTGTAATAAAAGACAGCTGTTGCCCTAATGAGTTGACATGCAGTATCCTTGCCAAATGAAAGCAAGAGGGAGAATCAGAAGCCGGCAGAGGTCAAGCAATATGCTCTAGGTCACACACCACATGAGTAGCAGCACTAGGGATAATAACCAAGTCTTCTGATTGCTCGTGATCATCATCCAGAGCTCGTGCTGACCTACTTTGCTGCTGCCTTTTATTTTTAAAATCACATCCTTGCTATTAATTTTTCCTAGAGAATTTCATTGAGATCTTACTGCCTATTGGTTTATCTTATAGTCATTTCTCACTCCCCTCACCTCCTCTTTTGGATAAACTTCGACTTTTCTTGGTAAATGATAAGTCTATATGAGTCTTGCCAAAGGGGAAAATTTAGCTAATTAACTTTTTAGTTAACTCCTTGTTGTGTAGTAAAGGTAAACAACATCAAAAACCAGAAAATGTAATTGAAAGGAAATAACTTGCATGCAAACATTTTCAAGTCTTTGGGTTTTTGAGAAGTTTTTAATGTTGCTATCAAAGTTGCAAAGTTTGGATTTAGTAGTTTAATTGTTTCGGGCTCAAAACTAAGAGTTAGTAAAGGCTTTTCAGAGTTGTGTGCTCTTGACCCTTTTCTGACTTCCCTGAAAGATGGGGTTGCTCACCGTCTAGCTTGGAGGTGCTTAGTCCCTTCTAGAATTGGATGCTAAAATCTATCTGACATTCATAGTGCAGAAGAAATAGTAGAAATGCGGGCGTTTGGGTTTTGGGGGGTTTTGTTGTTTGGGGTTTTTTTTCCCCTGTACCACCTGCCTCTTCTGCATGCAAAATGGCAAGGTCAGTAAGTCACCAAGACAGATTTACTAGCTAGCACACTACCCAGCAATCACATCCCTTGAGATTCATAGCTGGTAGCATGTATCCTGTTGTCAACAGCAGGTGCTGACTGTAGGATTTGCACTTTGCCTGTACTCACATGAGAACCAATGCATTTATCACTGCTGCTTCTTTGTAGTATTATGTTCCATCAAGCATGGCTCTTACACAGGTAGTATATTACCTGCAAAATCTTTTTCCCTGTATTTGTGAATAAAAGGTAAACGACAAGAAATTTCTGGGATTCTTAAAATGCTTGTTTGAACTTTTCATTTACTATTTTTTGCTGGTAGTAACAAGATGGAATCTTATTTTGTCTTTTCATTATTTTATCACTTTATCTTTCTTCTCCTATTCACCGCCTTGAGCCCTCGTTTGCTTGCATTTCCTGGTTTGCTCTTGGAAGGTAGCTCACGACTACTGGTGCGTGATTAGATAGTTTTCTTTAAAGAGAAGCTGGCGTTGTATACAGTTGTTCTGGGAGATATTAAGAGCACATTTCATCAATAAGAAATATGATCTTGAAAACCTGAATGAGGTAGAATAACCTTCTAAGAGCCCCTGGAAATTCATGACCTCATAGAGTAGATGCTAGATATTTTGTACTTTTACCTTCGTTGTTTTAGTTATACATCGGCCTGGGAGGGACCAGGTAAAGAAGCAGAGGCAGAAGGGCTGGAGACAGGGCAATGTGTTTAAGCCCAGAGAAAAGTCAGTGTACAGCTCCATCCAGAGCTTGGTACTAGGTCCTGCTGATGGATTTTAGAGATTTTTACTCCTGGGTAACAGGGTATAGTGAAAGGAAAGTCTCTAAATGGAAGAAATTTACTGTTGATTGCTATAAAAATATATATAACATTTTATTTGTCTTGACAAATCACAAAGTTCTGAACAGCATTTTGTTGGATGCATTAATATGAATTGTATAATTTAGCATCATGCAGCTGCTTTAGCTCACTGTGGAAAAAAATATAGACTGGAAGACACTGACTTTTAGAGTAAGAATCTGTATTGTATTATAGTAAATAGCATGCACTTAATTTGTATTTATAGTAACCTAAGAGATATTAATTGCTCAGCTGTTTATATCAGCTGCAGTGCATAATTTCTTCCCACTTATGGCTTTGCCTATATGGAATGCTTTCTGAATTTTTGTTGTTTGCATATAGGGTATCAGTTAATGAGACGTCAATTTAAGTAAGCCCTTTTGGCTCTTCTGTGGTCTAGACTTGCTCAAGTCTTACTTTTGTTAAACCACAGTAAGTGCACGGATGCTGGTGTGTATCCTAGAGTCTTCAAATTAATGCTGGGATTGCCAAGCAAGGATTAAGTAATTCCTGCTTCTGAAATGTAACTAGCAGCTGATGTGTCCTTAGAAATGCAGGTTTTCATTCCAAACAAACCCAACAAGTACATTCTTTTTGTCTATAAAAGAAATACAATGGATTTCCATTTTTATGGTTAAAGGAAGCTTGTTTTTTATATTTAAAGTAGGTAAATTTTCATTAAAAGTGAGTCAAAACTTCAGGCTGCTAATATCTTACAAATGCAAACTTTAGTGTTCCATAATTATTGGATCCATGAGAATGTAGCTTTATGGTCATAAGAAATAATTAATATTCTCCTTAAGTAATTCAAAATATAAAATCTAATAGAGCTTTCTTTTAAAGCATCATATGAAAAAGCTCAGTAGCTTGTTAACAGAATTTACTGGATGGATGTAGAAATCAAAATTAAGTGAAAGTCTAAAAATATTAATAATGAACTACTTAATGTATTCTAAGTAGTACAGTAGGCTTAGGGTTGAAAAATCTAACCGTAGAATAATAAGAGTTTCGGGCAGACATTTCTGAAGAACAATACACAACAGATTGTCATCAGATAAAATAGGGACTTTCTGGTGCCCTGAAGTGTTAGGGGTTCCAGGATTCCTGAAAGTTTTTTCTTTTCACTGTGTACTTCTTATTTCAACACTTGAGAGGAATATAACAATAGACAACTGTTCCATTTTTATTTCCTGCTTTACCTCTTGAGTTCTGTGCTATTTTGTATTAATGATGTTTGGATAGTTCAATATTGTATAAGCAAGAATTTGCCTTTGAAACTTCAATGAGTTCTGTTTCATGTTCCACAGAATGTTCAGATGTTACAGGGTAACAAGAGACTGAAGTTCCTGCTCTAGACTCCTTATATTACTCATTGTTGTGGATGTATTAACTGTAGCCCTCCTCTCTAATGTGAACAGCCTTTCCATTTTCCCATGTTTCTTCAATAACGCCAGGACATTAATTCAATGCAGTTGTAGGGGAAACAGTGCCACCCGTTGGATTATCACTATCATCTTTTTTGTTACATAGGCCTGGTCCTGGAAGGTGTGCTGATCCCCTTTATGGTTACCATGGCTTAATTCTGATAATATTTTTCTCAATGCCTATACTTTCCCTGAAGTTTTATTATGTTGCTATACCTTTATTAATTTTTTTTTTTTCTTTTCTGTCTTTAATGTGGATACGTAAAATTTGACTGCAGTTTGACTGCAATGGAACAGTCAAAGCTCTTCTGGAGTATCTAGCTAGCAGTGGAGAGCAAAACATTTTTTACAGTTTTCTTTCAGTGGATTTTATCCGCGGTTTCTCTGACTCCTGCCTCAAAAAGGCATTGTACACTTTTGCTGAACTCTTGTGTCTGGATTTTTTTTTTTTTTTTAGGAAAGACTTAAGGATATGCAGCAACTATTCCATGTTTTTCCCCTTCTTTCCTTTAATCAGATTGGTGTTTATTTTTAACTTGATACTAAGTGCTTAGTCAGTGTAGCTGCTAGCATATGACTTCACATTTCTCGATCTTAAACAAACAGTAAGTTATTATAAATTAAAAGATTCTTTCCTTCCAGACAGAGAGAAGTTATAATAGATGTGTAGCAATTGCAATGTTGTGCCAAATGAATTGGAATAATAAACAGAGCAAGCAAGCTTCTCCCTGTGGCCTGGTTAACAAAAAAGGCAATAATTCACATACATATAAGCTTTTTTCCTCCCTTAGATTCTAGTTGCTATGAGTTTGGGGTGTCTGTCTGTCTGTGTCCTTACCTCTCTTCAAGCATAGTAAATTTCCCAAAATAGGTGTAATGTCCCATGACAATCTAGCAAAGACTCTAATCTGAATCTAGACCTAAACTCAATAATTGTCTGCCTGGGTTTGAATAACCAGGTTGCATTCAGCTTTTTTAGATAGCAATACAGGAAAAAACCTGCATCTGAGTCTCTATCAAATGTGTTTATATAACATGGAAGAGTATTAATTTTCTTGTTTAAAATTTTAATATAACTCTAATCTGATTGGTTTGAGCCCTGCTTTTTCCACACACTTGATGTATTCAGCTTAATACCTCTGTCACTTAGCAAAGGAAAAACATGTTTCTCTGCTAGCAGGATAAAAATGGAGTTGAAGATTCTATTCTCTTCTGATGCCTTTTCTGGGATTTTTGGGGACATTATGAATTGTAATGTTAGGTATGTGTTTTAGGACAACAGAAGAGAAAATAAGCCTTGATTTAAAATCAGATATATATTACAGTAGGGGAATGGTGTAGTTTTGCATACATATCTTGCTGTTCGGTATAGCATGGGAATCTGGAGCTTCTTGCAAAATTTAGACACTTGCATTTTAGTGGCAGTTACATGGATTATCATAGAACATTTAAATTCCTTAAGTGTCTTGGAAGATCTTACCCAGAATCTGTATAACATTATTTAAGCAGCACAGTGATGATTATTAAGGGATTGGATATAACTAAAATGCAAGGTTGGTATACAGTTATGCTGTTTTTTTCTAGATGACTCCTTTGACTAATAGGCAATGACTGAATGGTGTGACCTAAGACTTGCTATGTGAAATGGAAAATAAAAGTCCAGCTTTACTTAGGTACTTTGCAAAACTTGAAAGAATGAGAAAATTGTCATAGAGTCCCAAACAGACTACAAGTTTAGTGTCTCAAATTTCATTTTCAGCATTAAATGGTCATTTTGGCATTCTTCAGCTCAAATTTCCTGCTACAGGGTGAATCTGTTGTTTTGATTTTGAGGTTTTTTTGGGTTGGTTTTTTTGGTGGTTGCTTGGTTGGTTGAGTTGTTTTCTTTGGTTTTGGTTTGTTTTTTTTTTTTTTTTAAGGAGATACCTGTTTTTAATAGTGGTTTGGATGGTGCTATTAGCATGTAAATGATTCTACAGAATGTAGGCTAAAACATCACCGTTAATACTTGACTTTAAACCATATAAAATTGAATACCTGTATTTAAAATTGGTTTGGGTCAAATGAAAATTTTAACGAAAAATATAAGCACTGTATTCTCAGAACTCTCAGCACCTTGGTAAAGTCTGTTTTTAAAAAATACATTTCAAGAGAAATCTTTATATATTAATAATAAATAATTCTAGAGCTAGACAATGAAGCAGATTTGATTCAGATCCAAACTGTGATTGTGTCTGGCTTGGAATACTGGGAGGGGTAGGGCAGGGTGTCCACAATCAATTTGATTCCCAGTAATTTAATTCAGAGAAAAAGGGGCCTTGGGATCACTGCTAATCAGAATTTGGGTATATTGCCAGTTGACAATCCACAAGTTCTATTCACCACACTAATTTCTTATGAGATGGTGAGACTCTTACCAGTTGATATGGATTTTAATAGCTTATTTCACCTTGCAACACCTGTATAGATCTGATCAATAATGTCACTTAATGAAAGAAGATTGAAACTCTAGATGTTAACATTATATTAGACTTAGGTAGTAAAAATGTTATTTGAAGAATTTCATGCTCCAGTGCTTGAATTTTACTGGCAGATCTCACTGATTTGGGTGAAAATGCATCAGATGAGACAACAGGTACTTGTACTCGGGCAAAATACTTTCTCAGACATTCACAAAGCAAAAAGTTATGGTCAGCAAGATCTACAAGGAATGCAAAATTATTTTAAGCTTCCAGTTGAATAGAATTTTTTTAACAAGTTGTAGTGATTACATAATATTAAGAAATTAATGAGTTTATTTCTTTTATTGGAAAATATGTGCCTGTTTGATTTTGGCCCTGCAGAGCTCCAGGGTTTGGTTGCATAAATATAATTATACCTTGCTTCAGATACTGCCACTACAGCATTAAGTGATAGCTGAGAGTAGAGAAACTTCCACATTGTTGCTTCAGTAGGTCTACTTAGAATTAACACATTGCATGTTCCCTTATATTGCTTGCACTATGACTGTCATGCTCCTTCCCTAATATGGCAGCTTCGGAAAAAGGTCTGAAGCCTGTATTGAACAAAGAAATTTTTGTTTCAGTGCCAATCTGTTGCTTGAACTGTTGAGATTGTCAACAAAAGTAGCAATAGTGGTGGCAGCATGCATTAGTTACGGTATTCATACAGATTAACAAATCTGCTCAGTCAGAACTGGAATGACACCAGAAGTTTATTTCACACATGCAGTTGTTTAGATAGTGTCTTAAATTTTAACCACTTTTGACCTAAAAAGTTGTATTTTAACTGGCAGTTTGAGGAGCTGCATGTCCCCTTAGTTAGTACCCTGGTTTACCCAATCCTGAGCTATCAATTCTCTGGATTTATTTTAAGGGACGTTACTTCTAAGCAGCTACTTGAGATGTGCCTGCCAGAAGACTAAGGGACATCTTGTTTTGATTCTGTAGACCAGCAGATCAGATGAGTTGCAGGAGACATAATTTTCCATCTGTTTCCCATCCTCAGTGCAGCAGACGGGAATCTTTTCTGATTTCTTCCAGAAGAATTGCATTCTAAGACACAAAAAATTAGCTTATTGGATTCGTGGTTTCAGATTCCAAATTACTCAGTGGATGGCATTGTTCAAGAGACAGAAAGCTAGAGTAAGTATATCAGAAATCTAATCACAATGGGTCCACAAACTATTGTGTACTTAATGATTCTTCAAGCCAAAATTTGAGCACAGAAATTTCAGTTACGCTGTCCTGTGTAGACGCAGACCTACTTTGCTTAGGATGTGAAACTAAATCTTCCCACAATGTTGGAGAATCTTTGAGAGCCAGTAGAACAGACAATTGTATTGGCTTTATGTTCAGAAAAAAGACATTAGAGACAGACAAAGATGTGATTAATCCAGCTTCTTCTGCCCTAGCCAGAAAAGCAAGCTCTACCTTGTTAATAAGGGCTGGATGCTAGATCTAACAAAATGATTTGGATCCAAAACTTCAACAGATTTAAAGGGGGGGAAATGTTGGGGACCGCAAGGTGCCCGGCATATGTATTCATTGTATCAGGACATGCTGCATCAAGCTATGTTTTAACCTGTTCGAAAGTTAACTTTAGTCTCAGTGGACCGGAGTGCAGAGTAAATGCATATTTTTACATAGCCTTACACGTATCCTGTGGATTTCACAACGAGGTATATAAATGGAAATTCAATCTAATCTGTCATCGCTCTTGATTTACCTACCAATGAGCAGAAACCTACTGCAGTTCTGAAGGATAAGGCTGATAAAGGTATAGTGTGATTTGAATGCCATGCACTTGGATTGCTTGCCATTTGAAATTGAAGAATATAGTTTAACAGAAGTTAGGATCTAGGACCTAATTGTATACTGGGTTTCCCTGAGCCTAGGATTCAACTTGTCTCTTTTTCAATGCAAGAAAGCATTCTGTGAATAATATATTGTGTTTGAAATTCAAGTAGGAGTAGCTTTCTAAAGAAAATGACAGCTGAAATAAAAAAATACGAGTTTATGATTTATTTTCCTTGTCTTTTTTTGTGTGTAAAAGAGTAAATGTTTCACTTTAACACTGTTAAATCTCTTTTCTTTTCTTTTGTAGGTTGTCTTAGTCTTCGCTCTTAGTATTGGTGCTCTTGTAATATACTTCATAGATTCGTCAAAGTGAGTATTCTAGTACATTCTCCTTTCCCTCCTTTCCTGCAGCAATTATGCATCTTTAAATTGCTCCATTCATCTACTTTAAATCAGTGCTTGGTCTCATTGCCTGATTATGAAGAACTTTATAATAGTGCATGGTCTACCAAAATAACTGAAGAATGGCAAAAAGATCTTATATAAACTAGATTGAACACAGTCATATTGGATCTGTAGAATGAATACAGAGAAAAACTACTTTTTTGTGTTGAGATTATACATACTATTGCAAAATTATATTTTTTTATGTTCATTGGGCATATGTAGAATCTTTCAAATTCAAGAGTAGGATAAGAAATACAGGGGAAGAATATTTGCCAAAAATTACAGTTTGCAGGAGAAAAAAAGTGTCTTAGCAGACTGATAGGAACACTTCTGAAAAACTGTGAATGAATTAGTATAAGCATTATATCTTGCATGTCTGTTCAGATTTCCAGCTCCTGGGTTTGATAAATTTCTCCCAAGATAAGGTGAGCCAGTAAAAATCTGCGAAGCATCTCAATATTTTTTTAGATTTACACCAACATTATCATATAGTGGTGTAGTTTTGGCCAGGCAACAGAAAGTTTCATCCTGACCTTTTTGAGGTATATGATGGTTTGATACAAACAAGTGTAACCAGGAATATCCTGTCTTTGATTTCATTCATACTCCACCCTTGGTTTCATATAAAGCTGGACACTTATCAGTGGTGTAACAGGCAAATTGGCAGCCTAACACAGAAGAAACCAATAAAAAGGGACTTAATAGACTATTATTCTGTTGAATCCAATTATTTTGGGAGGATGATATTTTGAAGTATCAACAGCATTGTAAAGCCCTACGACTACATATTTGCTGCTTTTCTCCAAACTAGTTTTAGGCTTGCCATTACTGCAATGGTGAAGATAGTATGCTGCCGTGACTCCATTTGAGCCAGCCTAGCTCTCTGTAATGGCAGTGGTTATGTTCTAAAACAATCCTCACATGACTCAGAAAATCAGACATTTCACTGTTGACATCTGTACATACTGATACTTAGGTAGGTGGTAACACCAGCAAAAGGCGTTCTTGAATACATGGATATCAGCTCTATATCATGTGAGTTTCAAGCCATACCCTTATAGCCTAGATGTGTCAAGCATAACACAAATACCTAAAGCAGCGATTTTCTTTGTGGAGAGGACCCAGGTGGTGGGAAAACTCAAGTTCTATCTTCAGCTCCCTTCAAATGAGGACAATACTTTTTCCTTCTTAACATTGTGGTGTGTTCTCATTAATTTTAGCAAATTTTTCTTTACTGTGTCACCACTGAAGCACATAAGGTGGTGCTTTTCTGAAGATCTTTCTTAAAACTTTTTAAAGCACAATGGGAAAGCTTCTGGGTGCCCAACATATCCAGGTCAAAAGTGTCAAATAGAATAAAACCTGTTTCCACTTATGTTTCAATTTCAGACCAACAAAATACAGCTATTTGTCAGAGCAATTGTCTTTTGTGAAACTAATGGATTGTATAATGACTTTTAAGCACTGCATTGTAGAAGACTTTGTTCGATTATTTTACTCAAGGAGAGCAAAACTTGACAACATGGGACATTTCTCTGTGGTGCTTAACCTTTCTGTGGGCTACCTAATCTATGTACTGCTACTAGCTTATTGGCTGCTCTGCCAATGGGGATAGAAAAGTGTTTTAACTGTAGGTTTCTCTGGGTTTTCAGCCAATGTTTAACTGCTGGCTGCAGTCTAAGTTCAGCAACCCCGAGTTAATGTACTGTACTTGCACGCTTTTCCTTTGTTTTCTCCTCCTCCTCTCTTACCCTACTTTCTTCCCACACATACGTCTTTTTTTTTTTTTTTTTTTTTTTTAAATACTTATTAGTAGTTTAATTCAGGTTAGAAACTCCTCAGATATATCCCTGAAGTGAAAAATTCTGCTTTATTCTCTATTAGCAGCTGACCTGACACCTATTTCGGCAATGTAGAATCAAATGTTGTGAAATATCAGTCTATTTAAGATCCCCAAGTGCATGATTAGTAAAACTAGTTCCGAGTAGAATTTGGTCAAACAGGAAAATTATTTAGGTAGGGTGAGAGGAAGGCTTGTGATATCCTCCACAAAACAACTGGAACAACACAGACTACAGCTTGGCCTGGAGCAGCGGAGACAAACAGGATCTAGTGCTCGCACCAGACAGATAGTGACACATACCATTGTGTGCTTTCCCTTGACAATGCATTCTATAGCTGTTGTATTCCGCATATGCATGGACGCTTAGCTTCATTTGATCTTGCGCATAGAGAGACAAAAATTGTGTCTTCAGTCCAAAGCTGAAGAGTACTAGTGTAATCATTTGTCTAAAACAAAATGTCAGTGATCTATTCATCCAAGACTCTTAATCTGTCAGTAGTTTTGCAGATGCAATGGCAGATATGTTCACAAAGGAATCCTACATAACTTCATACATAAGGGACATCAAGAAAGATGGGAATAACACCACCATGTTCTTAGATAGTGAAGGAAGGGAAAAGTGTGGAAAGACCACTGAGTTTTGTCAGGGAAGGATGTGTGTTGTTATTAGTTCTAGTGGAAGATACCGAGGAAGTCAATAAGGCTCATAGTTACTACCCATTGCTCCCTCTGCTATATTGATGGCATAGGGAAGGTGACTGGAGGCAAAATTAATGCTGTTGCAGCTGTGAGAAGAGGGTAAACTAAGAGCATTTCTATGCTACCTAGTTCATCATTCGAACAGGCACGTGCCCAGACTAGTACCACATGATGGTATGTCCAGTGCAATGCTATTTGGAGAGATCTGAGGTCAGAATATAGTGCAGCTTCATCAACGTAGTATCCTCCATACCAGTTAGTCCTACATCTCAGCAGAGCCATTTAAGCAGCTTTGTGTTGCTGTACAATATGTCTGTACTAATTCTGGTTCTGGCACAAACCTGGGGATCTCTGCACCACACTACATTATAAAATATGGGCACGGTTGTGATCCAATAAATCTACTTTAATCTGAATTGACTTTTCTCAGTAAAAAGCAGTACTTAACTCACTGTTTAAGAAAGGTTCTAAACAAAATCACAAAAATAATCATTCTTAGTGGAAAGAATGAAGGTTATTAATTTTGAAAAATATAGGGATTATTCCAATACCCTTCATTAAGATTTTTCTGTTGTTCATTCAATGCTTCTGCTTTTTACAAGCCACCATTTTGAATTGTTGTCTCCTAGTACCACAAGATGTATATGGAACATTTTTCTTTAAAGTTAATACGTACGCTTCCAGTGATGCATGGTAGCAACTATTGGAAGAATTCAGTCCTTAAACAGAGGATTTATTTAGCAGAGAAATTACTATTTGGCATCCCTGGCAATTAAATCTGGTCACATCCTGGTAGGAAATGTTTCACTTAGCAATAAGGACTAGACTCCTTCCTTCCTTTATTTGTTGCATCTCATTCGTAAAATACTGTTTTCTTGGACAATGGTATTTTTTCAATACTGGAAATAGCAGTTAAATGTGAAACCTTTGCCAAAGAGTTATAAATATCACCCACATAATTATTTTAATCTCTAGGTAACAAAGAACAAAATAGTTACATTTTTATTTTTAGAGATTCCTTCACTTTAATGTCTGTCTTCCATTTTTAGTTTCAATAAAAGCAGAACATTCAAAGAAGTCATAAGCATTTAGTTAGTTTTGATTAAGAAAGTGATCTACTTTAGTACCAAATAGCATCATATATCCTAATGATTGTTCTTTTCCAATTCATATTTCCTTTAAAATTTTTCATCATTTGATTCTTTAAGGTAAGGAAATAATGGAATTATCATTAATTCTTAAGAGGGATATCTGACTTGATGTGCACTCTTTAGGTGGTTCTCTAGAGTCTGCTGAACATGCTGCAGTAGAATAGAGAGCTTGATGTGTGCCAATACTTTTTCCATGCTTTTTTATAAGTAGTTTTCACAACCTTCCTCCTTCCTGTGCCCACTTCTGTTTATTTTTCTGCATGTAAAAGGTGTTTTAACAAATACATATAGAAGTACTTCTCTGATTTTATTTACGCTACCATTAAAGATGTGTATTGTTTATTTTCATTTCCATTTGTCATCCTGACCTCTGCATATTGTACTGAATTAGCGACTCAAATAGAGTTGAGAATATTTGCTTGCCATGATCATCTTTTGGCATGGGCAGTAAAAGCACTAGCAGAGAGCTCAATTTCCCATTAAACTGGTAACTCAGGGCTCCCATTTTCTGTTTCTTGTTATGGCAGTAGCTTGGAAGCTGTTTAGGATGTGAATATCCTTTTCTACTTTGGTTCTGTTCTCTCTTCTGGGGTGTGATACAATGTAATATGCAATAATTATATATAAGACAGATATAGATATAAGCTGTGCTTTTCAGGCACAGAATTTTTTTTTTTTTTTTGACAAAGAGCTTGCTTTCTAATGACTGGTTATTACTTCTCTATCTCTTGAACTTTACCTCCTTTACTGGAGTCCTTTCACTAAAAGCTGGCGTAATTGTAGAAATAATAGAGCCCATCAATAGCAAGATGAAAACATAAAAACACTCACAACTTGCTTTATATGTTCTGCTCCCATGTGTTTTTTAGTTTTTTGGAGGTTTTATTTTCAGAGGCACCAGTATAGTTACTCCTAAATAGCTCGTTTTTTCCAATACTGTGTCACATATTGTACTTGATTAGAATTGTACATAAAAGTGCCATCTGGCAATGTGTAAAACAGCTGGATCCAAGAATAACAGTGGCACTGTGAACAGGAAGATTTATACAAATATACACACAGGCATATAGGTTCATGCTGAGCCCTGAGCTTGTTCTCAACTACTGCATTCTTAATCAGACAGCTTTATTTATTTTATGTAGGGAAAATAAAAAGGTAGACAGCTCTACATTTTATGTTCCATATATCTGAGAAGATTTCAGAAATACTGGCTTCTTTTGCATACTGACTGTATAAAATCTCATTTGTCTAGATCTGGTATCCAGGAAAACTGAATACTGCCTAAATGTAAAACTAACAAGTTTGTCTTAAGTCTACCATACAGAAAAGGCCCTTACTCTGATTCTTAGCTTGATTTCTAAACTAGTTTTTTAAAATGAGCTTTGTGCTTTTTGCAAATGTGTCTATTCTAGACTTCCCTTAAAGCTTTCCAAGTTTCTAAAATGATCAGAAATACCCTCCATATCCTCCTTATCTCCATACCCCTTTCATCAATGCTATGACAGGAAAGAATGCCCAAAGATGTACTTCTAGCCACCACAAACTAAGGTTTGATTGACACTGATCATCCTCTACTCTGTGGAAGTTTCACAGCTTGGCCCATTTGGGATTGTGTTAATTGTAAATTAATCCCTGAAGAGTATGGGATAATGCAATTTAAAACACAGTTTTAATTGATCAGATTAATTATCTTTACAATGTTGTTCTAAGATATAGTTTATTGAGGTAGGGTTCTTTGGCAGTAAGCCACAAAGTTCATTTCAAACATTAATCAAATAATTTTATAAGAAAAAAGAAACATCTATAATTGTTAAGCTACTTAGCTGCTGACATTCTGACTAGTGCATCACTATTCATTCTTTTGTCTGGCTTCTATTAAATACATATATGAAAAGTATCCACATATATATTTGACTGCATAAAAATGCACTCTTGCCTAATGACACATTAATTGTATTCCTGTGTTCTGTTCTTTATGTGGATTACTTTTAGAAAGGATTGTCATTCCCTCCTGGAATACAGTTTTCTTGAGCTTCATCTGTCTCCTGTGGTGCCTTTCGGTTCAGTTTTTTGGCCTTGTCTTTAGAGTGAAGGAAGTCTTTGTTACCTGCTTGCTTAAGTAGCCATATTGGCCGGAAACATGGATTTCAGAAATGCTATACGAGGAATTGCTTAACAAAACAATGTAAAATGAAAAGTCTGGTTTCTTGTTTTGGAGGATTCGCACTGTTTTTTGCCTTTGTGTGGGAACAGATTAGGAAGGATGCATTGAAAATAAATATTCTATTGAGGAATTTCCTGTGTGACAGCACAAGGAGAAAAGTGTCATTAGCAAGTTCTCTTGGAAGGTTTTACTAGCAATATTTTTTTTTTTTCCTAAGTGGCATTTTATTTCAAGTCCTTATGAATTCTGTTATTCTGTGGGAATGTTTGAGGGTAAGTTGTGATTGTGTACCATGTTTGGTTTTGCTGCTTGTTTGCTACTGCTGCCATTTTGTCTTGTGAAAGATATTTGATTTAGTGCGGCAAAATGTCCTATAGAAGTACTACAAGCCTGATGAGCCTTATTTATTTAAATGTTACAGATGCAGACTGTCAGTGCCCAAGAGAATTCATGTCTTTCTCATTCGTTTAGGCTGTGTTACCCCTTTTCGAGATATGTCTGAGGTATGAAGTTTAATGGAGTAGTTCAGTAAGTCTGTGTAAACGCCAAAAATCAAGTCTTTTTAGATACCAATCTCATATTTTCATTACAAATCAATCAACTTTTCCACATCACCTGGACTAATCTGCAGAACATTGATGACTTTCTCATGTTGTGGCCCTTAGGGGAAAAAGCAATTGAAATTTCAATTGTAAATCAAACAATTCAATGCTGCTACATCTGAATTTCAAGTGAATCCCAGTGGCCTGATGTATAAAAAAAGTAAGGTGTGTCTAAGATGATCAGAAATACACTTCTTAGAGAAAGTTCAGTGTTTTGATCTTTGGTGGTGTTGTTTCACAGAGTATTTTAACAAATTTTAAGCTTCAGGTTACAGTTTGATTCTTTTCTTTCGTTGCTGTGTTTTTTGGGTTTGGTTGGGGTTTTTTTTGTGAATGTAGTTTCCTTTTACATTTGTATGTCTTGCAGTTTTAGAAGAATGCTGTTTTCTGCTCCAGTAAACAGTTTTAGAGCTATGCTGTAGCATTTTGTGGAGGACATCCCTTGCAGTTCAGGCTCCTGTGCTCTTAAGTATTGCATTTACCAGTATCTTGGGTGTGCACAGACTCTACATAGCTTTTCAGTCTTCATATTTGAGGAATTAAGTAAGTAGGGCTAAATAACACTAAGTTTTGTGTCAACCCTTCCTACTTAATCTGAAATTTACTCATGCAAAAATTTTTTAATTATATTTATAAAACTCTTCTTTGTCTTACTACACTCATTAACCCACACTAAGTGGTCACTGGAGCATTCCTTCATACTTTAACTACATATTAGAGTTAACGGGGATACATTTTGTTCATGGTGCATGAATAGGCATGAAGAAGCTGGGTTTAAATTCTGGGATCTGGTTCAAGGAAATGTGGTTAGATGATATTTACCATTGCTCAAATTGCTAAAATTACAATGGTCGGTATCTTGGCAAGTAGCTTAAAACAGTATTATTCCCTCAATAATGAGAATTCTCAGGAAATAATACAGGCTATCCAAATCCCCCATGGTACCCTGCAGCCAGCCTCCTTGTCAATCTTGATTTTTTTTTTCATTTTAATTTTGTTAATACTGCAGCAATTTCTGGTCGTTTCTGTGGGCTGATAAATTTTGTTCCAGTTGGATTTGTTCTCCCCACCTCTCCTTTACAAAAAGAGGGGGAAAATAAAGAGTTAATTCTTAAAACAAACTTAGTTTTATTAACTGCTCAATAGTCAAATGGGAGTGATAGGTATCATTTTTTAATGTAAAGAAAGTTTAGGTTAAATATGTAAATGAATTTCTCTTGAGTCATTACTTTCAAGTCACTTGGTTTTTACTATTATAACAAGTATAACTTTAGCTGTTCCTACTGCTGATTCTCAGCAAATGGCAAAATGTATAGTTTATAAAGACTCTGTCAGCACCCTTTAAACTGATACAGCATTAAATAACATTTTCAGTCATAAGTAAGACCTAATTTTATCTTTACTGTGTTTGTAATAGATAACTGAGCGTACACCATTGTTGGTTTAATTGAAAAACAATTTGCAGAAGAATTTGTCGCAATGAACATTAATTTTCTTCATTACTCTGCAAAATTTCATGGAAAATGTCCATAGCTAAGATTCATTGCTTTCATAATGGTGCGCTACAGTTGAAGCCAGGTGGGTATGCAATGCAATGTATGGCCTCTGCTGGCAATTGAATACCGGAAAGATGGGAAGCCTTTGTTAGGTGGATATAGTGAGGCATACCTGTTAGAAATCAGATGCATGTTTTATGTGCTGTTCATCTCTTAGCTCAGTATTTGCATTTGTTCCCTGACATGCTCAGAGAGGTCAAGTTTGGTAAATTATATGCAGATAAAATTTGTTGAACGCTACTTGAATAACTCTTCCAATCTACTTAGGAGTTGAGGAAGATCATAAAACTCCTTCATAAAACTTTCTAGTATCCTTCAGCTAGATTATAACCATAAATAAAGATAATTCCTCTGGATGTGTTTGTTGTATTGATGAATCATCATTGGATTACAATGATTTCCACCAGTTGTAGATAATCACTGGGTAGGCAATATGGAAATATCCTGTTTTCTCCAGACAAAACAATGCAATGAAGTTTCTATTAATCAATGCCAGTAGATGTGTTTGCTCAATGGTCAAAATTATTTGTTGCAAATGAATTAAATGAGAAATACTGTGAATGAGTTTCAGATAAAATGGAAAAAAAAAAGTTTCCTTTTATAATAATTGGCAAATCAAGCTCTGGGGAAATTTTTGGTTCTGTTTTTACTCCTTGGTATTATACAGAAATTCTTATTAATCAGGATATGCAACCTTACTGATATGATAAATTGCAATGGGATACATTTTCTGAAGTGTTAGACCTTGTAAAACATTTCAATAAGGTTGGAATTTCTGGAAAACATCTAAAAACTGAGAAATTAATAAATTAATTTGTGGCATAAATCACATCAGTTTTGTATATGCACTTCTGGAAATAAGCCATTATCATCTGTTCTTTGGTGGTTTGTTTTCAGTATTTTACTAACTAGCTTAAATTTCAACATGTAATTTTATTTAAACTGTCTTGATGCAGAATCTCTGATTTGTTGAGATTAGAAGGGACCTCAAGAGATTGTTTAGTACAACCCTTCTGCTTCAAGCAGGGTTACCTAGAGCAGGTTGCTCAAGACTGTGGCCAGTAGAGTTTTAAAGATCTTCAAGGACAGAGATTCCACAGTCTCTCTGGACAGCCTGTTCTGGTGTTTTAGCACCCTCACAGTCAAATGTGGGTGTTTTCTTATGTTTAGTTGGAATTCCATATATTTCAGCTAACATTTCCTCTTGTCCTGTCATTGGTTATCATATCACTGAGAACAGTCTGGCTCTGTTTTCTTTACTCTTAAGGGAGGCTCCATCAGGTATTTATACATGTTGATAAGATCCTGCTGAGCCTTCTCTTTTCCAGACAAAACAGTCCCAGCTCTCTTAGCCCTCCTCATATGATACCAGTCCCTTAATTATCTTTGTGGCCTATCACTGGTCTCACTCCTGTGTATCTATGCCTCTGTGCTCGAGCCACATTTCCTAATGCAGCCCAGGATGCTGCTGGTCATCTTTACTACAGGGGCACATTTCTGGCTTATATTCAACTTGTACACCAGGACCCTTGGGTCCATTTCTGCAAAGCTGCTTTCCAGCTGCAGCCAGCCGCATGCTAAGGAATCACTGAAGTTCAAGCTTGTATCATTTTGTTATTCCGACAATAAGTAATTTGAAATAACAAAACTTTATACATGCAGTGATATTTAGTGACTTTATTTGTATGAAAATGTTGCCACATAGGGCTCTATATAAATATCTGTCACTTGAATTAATAGTGTTTATACTGAACGTAGCAGGCTTAATAGTTTGATCTTTAAGAAGCTAAGTCCTCATTTTTCATGAGCCAATTCTTGCATGGCTTAAATTTTCAGCATCTCTTAGAATATTAGCTGGACCAATGACAGTATCATATTTCAAGAACCAGATCCTTTTTTTAAGGGCCAGATGGAATTTGCTCATGTTTTTTTGAAGCGTTTTGCCATTAGTTTTTCCTTCCCGAATTTGTGCTGAATATCCAGAAATTTGGGGTTGATATGGACAAACATCTGTACCACTGGCACGTTTGTAGGAGAGCAGGACATGTTGCTCTCTTTAGTTTATTTCTTTTAAGGATGAATGGAGGGCATTCAACTCTGAATTAAGTGTTGTCTAATCTGAATAGCCTGTTAGCTACATTTACACAACAAGGTTTTTTCAAAGGAGCAGGATTTTACACTAAAACCTGGCTTCATATTTTTTGTGCAGAGGAACGGAAAAATTTCACAGCAGTGAAATTTCTAGGCTAACACCAGTAGAATATCTTAAGCCTTGGTAAGGCCTCAAAGCATGCTGCTTTGTCTACACCATCATGTCAGAAGTATGTAGACAAACTAGTGAGAGAGTCTGGAGTAAAACAGGAATGATGAAAAGTTTAGGAAACTTCTTGTGACAGGTAAGTTAAAGGAATGAGGAGTGGTTGTTGGAAAAAGATTTGTTCAACCTGGGGAAGAAAAAACCCTCCACTTTGTGACGCAGGGAGGGCAGACATGGCACCATTCCAATATGTAAATGCAAGGGTAACCAAAGGTCATCTCCATGTTCTCTGCAGAAACTATAAAATCTGTATAATTTACGACTTTGCAGAATTAGTTTGGATCTTAAGAAAAGTTTGATAGCTGTGACAGTGCTGAAATACTGGAAAATATAACCTACAATGGTTGTGGAATTTCCTGCAAAAGGAGCCTTGAAAAAAATTAAAATACCTGGTATCTTGATAGTACACATACCTGGTGATAGACTGGTTGGTAGGATGTTGGGCTATCTGATTATTGTGTCTTCTATAATGTAAAGGGGACTGTATGGCCTGGGACACTGAAAGGAAATGAAGACCACTTTGTTGCTCTGAGGATCTAATCCTACAGAGCAGCAAGGATATCTACAGGATTTCAATCTTACAAAAATTTTTTTTGCCTGAAAAATACTCGATAAAAAGTTAACATTTAACACCCTCGCCTTTCATAAAACAGTTTATTATTTATGACGATAAACTTGGAGACTCTCAAAAGACTGAAATGGATACAAGTGCAAGGAAGATGGGTGATCCTTTCTGGCCCAGGGCAGACTCTCTTTTCATAACGTTTTGCTCTGCAGTTCAAGGTCACAATTACTCAGATAAGAGTTTAGTCTTTTAGTGTAGCTGATCAGTGAGAAATATTAATTATTGGGTTTTTTAATCTAGAGGATGTGTGTAGGCATACAAGAATGCGTCTGAGGATTTGATGTTAGATGTTAGCATTTTATAGCTTGTCTGAAAATGAATAACAAATCCAACAAGTAGGTAGTACCAACAGGTAGAAAATTCATTTTTCCCTTACTGTGTTGCAAGTCAGTGCTGTCATCTCATGACAAATGGCATTCATGGCAAGAAAGTTTATGTTGGTGGTTCTGGAACTCTTTCTAAGAAGTAGATTTAAAAGCATAGGTTTGCACATCTATTTTATAATCTGGTTTTGCGTGAAATTCTTTTGTCTGTGCCGAATTTTAAGAAAAAGAAAAATTTGTGGGGTTTTTTTTTGTGGTTTTTTTTGTTTGTTTGTTTGCTTTGCTTCTGCTTTATGTGGGATACCTGAGCTCCTTAAAGGGGTGGGGGGAAGACAGTGGCTTGACAAAGACTATGGCAGATTGTTGCCTCACCTAGCAATTTTTCTGCAAGCAAGTGACCATTGATAAAGGGCCTTTGAATACTACTGGCTGGTATTCAACACTCCTATGTGCCAAACTGCATCTTTGTTTCCCAATGAATTGCTTCTGCTTTTGTGTGCTGAGAAATCAAAAGGCATCAGGTTAAACATCAGGGTAAAAAAGAACTGCAAATTGACAGCTGCTTCTGGTTGATTCCTGGCAATCTTCATTGCTTTCTAGGTCTGTTTTGGGAAGATTGTCCCCATCTGCTCTAAATTCCATTAGTTTTTGTAGGGCAGGATCTCAAACTTTGAGTTGTGCAAGAGCAAGAAGTCTTTCATTCACCTGAAGGTTCAGAGCAGATGTCAGGCATAATCAAGGGTGTCTAGAAAAAGTATGTTTTAAGTTCTGTAGTTTATCCTCTGCTGCCCTGCTTGCATAAATCTTGCATTAGTTTTGATACTATACTCAATTCATATCTCTGCATGAACACATAGGTCTGTGAGATCAGTGAAACCAGAGGTGATAAAACTATCTCTGTTATCTCAAGACCCCAGAATCAATGTCCTTTTTAAATTTCTATCCATTTCTAATAATTTATTTTCTGATTCAAGGCTGATCCAAGGGACTAATGCTACTGCTCGTATTTTCCTTGTTTTCCATAGATAGTAATATGAAATGTTCCTCCCCCGGACACTTGAAATTAGTCTGAAGAATGTGCATCAGGGAATAATCATATGGTGTTTCCAAGGGATGAAAAAATGATTGTGATAGATCTTCTCAGTTTCTCATTCCTGTGGTTTGCTACTCTTGTAAATTTATGTTTAATTTCAAAATTTTATTTAATATTTGTGTTACTGCACTACGTTCTATGCTGCATCTGAAGAGCAAAGTGTTACTTGGTGACTTAAGTTACAATTTACTAATCATGGTTGTCTCTCTGAATAATAATTTACTGTCTATACAGTAGCAATAAAATAATAAGTTTATTGACACCATTATACTTATATACACATTCTTTTGATAATGACTTGGATCTGAATTTAAGAAATATGGATTAAAAAATTTAGACTAGCATTTAATTGCAGCTTAGATTCCAGTGGCTTTCACTGGGAACAAGTTCTCGGGAAACCTGTCCTGAGTTTATATTCACTACCTACTGTATGCAATAATTTGGAGGTCAGTTTGTGTAATGAAACTGTATCGTTCACATTTATGGCACGCTCAGTTTCACTTCTCTGTTTTTACAAACTCATATCGTGCTTCTTGATGTGTTTTCAGTATTGCTGTGAGAACATATTCTTAAATTACATTTTGAATTCTTTTAAAAAACACACCAGTATATAATTGATGTACAGGTTAGAATCCTTCTTTGGGTTTTGATCCTTTTTTTCTTTTCAAATGAATCTCTGCATTTTTTTGTTTCATCCCAAAGCATCTGACGATGCATCTGCAAATATTCCATCCCGTGTTTTCTTTCCCTGTAGACAGATTAGTTATGCACACTGAATTAACAGCCTTCTTCCTTACCACTGGACAAATTTACAAATCTGTCTCATATAAAAGAGATAACTCAGATGAGGTTTTTAAAATACCGGATACCATATAGCTGTTATCAAAACATGGCTTGCATAGAAGATTGCCTTTCAGAGCTGAGTTGAATACACAATCAGTGCCTTGCCCTCTGCTTTTCAAGCTACAGATACAAATAAAGATGTGTCTTCTTTTCCTTTTTTCCCCTCTCTTTTCTCCTGACAGCTTGACAAATTGTAGCTTTTGGGACACCCCAGTAGTTGATGAGTCATTTCTGCTTAAAAATAGAATTCCTTGCAGCAAGGACACCCATTCCACTTTGACGCATATGTCGTTTCTGACAGAGTCACGGGGCCAACTATGCCATGTTAATTAAGCAGCTAGGGGAAAAAAAAGCTCTCTCTCCTGTAAATACCAGAGCTGGAATCCAACACCAAGAAAAAGGGAATCCCATATACATGAACATGAATACCTGCGTGCTTCCCCCCCTTCCCCATACTTTGTTGACATTTGGAGCCTTTCTTAGCTGGTACAATTTAATGAACATCATTATCCCACCCTTCTCTTTTTTCTTTTTTTTTTTTTTTTTTTTTTTTTTTTTTTTCCTT
>VFFE01008282.1:1349169-1361871 GCA_008921705.1 Burhinus oedicnemus | reverse complement strand
TCCCCCCTCTCCCCTTTCCCTTCTCTCTTTTTTCTTTTCTCCCTCTGGCTCATCATAGCAGCTCTATACTCTGTGCCAATGGATTTGGTAGCCTCTGTGTAAGGATAACCAGGACTGTATCAAATGCAAATTGCCTTTCTTCAAAGAATCTTTACATCATCTACTTCAGAGACAAGAGCGTATGGCAGATTCATCAGCACAAAGGAGAGCAAAGGTTCTGGACAAGCATTGAAGGGATTAGTGGGATTTTAAAGGTAGCAGGGAATTTAGAAGAAAGTCTGTTTAATTCTTCTGTCGTACCTATGCAAGTCTGGAGCAACTTTACTGAAGCCAAAAATGTTGCATAGTGTATGTGTGGAATAAATGGCAAATGAATCAGATTCTAATGCCTGACCTTTTAAGCAATGCTTGTCAGGATAAGAAATCACTTGTCTATAAATAAAAAAAAAAAAAAAAGAAAATTGCAAACATGAAAACAAAAGCTGTGTCTACATTAGCAAGTAGTTGTCCAAAAGTAGTCCTTGTTCTTTGACTAAAACAGTCGGTGCTAAGGAGCCTGTGTCCACATTGTACCTTGAAGGGAGTTTACTTCAGACTAGATCTAGTTGACCCCCAAGGAGTGAAGGTTTCTTAGCAACTGAGGACTATTAGGTGTGTTCCTGGAGCGCATCCTCCTACCTAGTTTCATGGTAAAGGAATCTGCTTTGTGTGCTCTGACATTATTCTGCAATAGAAACCAAAATTCAGTAGGTAGGCATGGTCAGGAGATTAACTTCAAAAACATGGTTTTGATCTGAACTAAAAATGCGAACTCTAAGAGCTTCCAGGGCCCTTCTGTCGTAAGGTGAGCAGAAACTACTGCATAGTGGACAAATATTGGTAGGATACAGGCAATAGTTTCTAATATCTTGTTAGCATGGTGAAAATCAGCGTGCTTTGTTGCCAACATTTTCCCCTTAAACATCACAGAACTCAGAATTTCCACACATTCTTGTTGACTCACAATTATGGCTTTGACAGTAGGATGAACAGCTATTAATCACTGTTGTAGAAAGCCATGATTTTTCTTAATAAAGATTCATAGTATTACTTTTTTGTTTATATTTTTTAAGAATCTCATCTGTTGTTCGTTCATGGACCAAATTCACACTTTTTTTTTTTTTTACTTTAAGACCATACAACATAATTTCAACACAGAGCCAGAAATCAACACTATATTACTTAAGATTAAGGCCACCTTTGCTGAAATTATTTTCAGATCTTAGTTGAATATACTTAGCGAGATGTTGTAGAATTACTTGTGTTACGTTATCAATCCAATTTCACTATTCCCAGCCTAGTCACAGAAAACCCAGAGATCTAGACTGTATTTTAGCTCTGTGACAAACTTTTGTTATTACCATGTGCAAGCTGCTTACAGCCTGTTTTTCAGAGGTGCCAAATATTTGTAGCTTCTATTGACTTTATTGGAAAAGTTATGCTAGAAAATCTAGCTTCCAGCCCTGGTGTGTGTGTGTTTTTTGTTTATTTGTTCTGGCTTTTTTTTTTCTGGATTTTTATATTATTCATGTTGTAATTGGGAGATAAGGTAAATTGGATAAGACTCTGAGACTTCAGTGTGGGATGTGAAATTCTGTAGCTCAGTCCTGATGTGTGATCTGAGAGTTGAAGAAAACCCAATTTCTGTGTCTTAGCTCCTGTAATGCAGTGACAGCTTAAAGTGAGACTTACTCATTCCTGTAGTTTGATGTTGCTGAATGAAAGACACATGGAAAAAGGTATGCAGCAATTAAGTAATTGTATGAAATAGGAAATTGTTAGGAGAATAAATTGTTTGAAAAGAAATTGATATCAATACAGAAATAATTGTTTGAGATTTTTTTGGTAATGTCCAGATTAGAAATGGGACCAAAAGAAAAGGAAAAAAAAAAATCGCTGGAACATCTTGATGTGAGTCAGTGAAGCCAAAGTTCCCTTTCCTCTGGTTACTCAAGCACTAATAATGCTGGGACTTCCCAAAGAACTGAAGGGAATTTATTTTATATTCCTCATCATGACTCTGCATGCATATCCATGGTTGCTTCCTTTTCTGTTTTTGTAGTGACATGAAACTTCCCTTGATTTCAGTCTCTGAGACACTTAACACAAAAAAGAAGTATTTAAGATCTTGCTGCAAATGCCATGTAATAACATAGCACCAGCTGGCACTAGTTATCGCTAGTGCTGTATTGTCAACTGAGACACTACATTACAAAAGAATAATAATGGTAGGAAGCGGAACATAAAAAAGATTTTTCTGATCTCTTGAAGACTGACTTGAGAGAAATGTCTGTGACAAACATGTACATCTCTTTAAAAACTGAGATGTTTATTTGCTTCTGCCAGATGTTGTGCTGTGTCCCCCTTATTCCCCTTTATTCAACCTTATGGTTGCATTTTGTATTTCCTTGTCAAAAAGAGGAGTTTGGACATAATTTTTATAGGATTTTTTTTTTCCTTCTGATATCTTCTTTTTCTTAATCATCCTCTACTATTTGCCTTACCTGGAATTAATCGTGTAGGTATGTGAACTTGATTATCCAAATCTGCTTGGTATTTGGAAAATGAGTAATGGCTACTCTTTTTTTCTATAAAGTAACAAGGGACTTAAGTTTTCCAGGGTCCAGCAATGTCAGGCATATGTAACCTGCAAAATTCATTTAGGTAAAATCAAAATTCAAGTAAGTAATCTACAACAGACTGACTTTTCATACAGATGTAATTTACATGAGGTACATTGATGAGTAGAGTGAATAAGAATTCATCAAAATCTTACCTATCCCAAAAATGGCTAACATTTGGTATTTACATATAGCTTTTACATCTTATTTACAGACTTATGTAGTATGCTGATAAGTATTCATGTCAGCATCAGTTTCTCAGTGAAGACATGAAAATGAAATATTTACAAGTTATCTCTAACATCTTACAGTCGTGATTAATTCTTTATCAGAAATTAACCGCATCTAGATCAGCTTATGGGGAGAATTTATCACACTGAATTTTACATGGCTGATTTTGCAGAGATGTGAAGCTTCATCTCTGTGTGGTTTAAAACCTAAAAGACTATTAATCTATAAAGAATGCATGATTTTTAATATGGATGCCAACATGCTACATAAAACAACCTGCAGTGTGCTTTATATTTTTATTGTGTTGTTTTTCCTCTGTGTGCTTAAGTCCAAGTATAATGTACAATCTCTCTTATATACAGGCACTAGAGTGTTGAGGTTGAAAAGAATGGGCAAAAATAACAAATTCATAATGTTTAGTAAAGACAAAATGTTTTGCTCAGCAATACATTGCATTCGAACCGGGATATGTAATCATCCAAATCCTTAAACAAAAATTGGTTTGATTTGTTCCTTGCATCCCTATGGTGCTAGCTGCAGATTCATGGCACCAAGAGAGTCTGCAGTAGCTTGGATTCACTCCAAAGGTGGGACAGATGTTGTTTACACATCTGTGTTTTCCACAAGGTTTTCCTGTGGAAAGTCAGATTTAAGTTTTAGTAAGGATGACATAGGGACCCTGTTGGCAGTGTTGGAGAGGCATACACTAAATTATTAGCTGCTTAGCTAGCCTCTGCTCATTGTAGTGCTCCTTTGTGGCTCCGGCAGTCCAGGATCCAGGTTTCCTGCCATATCAGGCATCATATGAGCTTTGCCTGACCACAAACTTGCTTCTATGTAACTCAAGATCAAAATGCAATGTACTTGCTTCAGTTTGCCAAAACTAGTGATTTTGGGGGGAAGTGGTGGGATCTTCTGTGGGTTAGGAAGAGGTGAATTCCTGTAGATTACCTAAAAAACCATTCCTTTTCCCCTGTGCTTTGGTTTTAGCAGGCCAAGTAATACTGAATTTCAAAGTCCTAGTTGAAGGAAGCCTCTTTCAATTGACTGAAGATGAGCTTTGAATTCCAGTAATATGAGTCCCTTTGTGGACTTTAAACTGGTCCAAGCTGCAGTATTAGACATCTTGTGGTTAGTGTGCTGGCCTTCATTGAACAGGATTCCCATCTTGATATTAGGTTCAGGGAAACTGTTGATGAACACATCAGAATCTAGCCACTCCAGACTGCTGTTTTATAAGAAATTATGTATTTTAGATACAGAATTCAGAAAGTTCATAGCAAGTTAAGTTCTTCTATTGGCTTGATGTGATGTTTTCCTGCTTGTCCTTTTTCTCTGCAATAGAAATTCTTGTTTGAACTGGCAACAAGGTACCACAAAGGTGACCCGTGAGTTGTCTCATACTGTGATCTGTGATGGTGATTATGATCATATCAAAGTTGGTGTTTGTGACAACTGGATTATTAGAGTAATCGTTGATCTAAACTCTATGCCTAAGTGATAGAACTCAGCTTTTTTTTTTTTTTCTTGTAACTTTATAAAACTCAAAACTTTTGCAATGAAATTTCTTCCATTGTCACTGACTAACGTTTTGGCTTATGCAAAAGAAGAAAGAAGATGCCATGTACTGAAGGTAAGCTTCCTACGACAGCATGAAAAACTGAGTTGGCTAGGCCAATTTGGTGTACTCAGTGGGTCCCAGAATAGTAGGCATCATGCAACTAGCTACTCAACACTATTTAGTTAGATCCTTATTGCATGAAATATTTTCCCACTCGATTCTAAGCTGTGGCAAACCAGCACTACACAGAGCAAAATATTTTGAAGTTGTCTGAGCTCTGAGGTTGCTTCACTTCTTTCAGAAGCACTGTAAATGTAACTAGATTTGCACTATGATAAAATCTGGGGTGAGTTGCGTATTTAATTTAAACACTGAGAGTAAACAACCTGGCATGCTTCCTTTCTAATTTCTTTATCAAACTTCCCTTCAGGTAGTTTCCACTTTATCAAGAATATCCTGGCAGGTACAATTTCTTTTTATAGAGATTGCTGCTTTTTCACTTCTTCTCGACGCAGTTAATATTTGTGTCACTCATGACCTTGAATTTTCACAAATTAAAGAAATTGGCAGATCTATAGTTTTAGTACAAGAATTCAAATTATTTAGAAGGCTTAGTGGTAACTTGGTGGACAAAAAGATGAACATAATTTTTTATTATGGGATTGTGGTGCATTCACCTAAAAAATACTGAAAGAGTTAATGTTGCTGAGACATTCAATGTTATCACTAAACAAAAAGTATAACATAGGCACTCATGTTGTTGGGATGATTTCTGTTGTTGAGGACACCTTATATGGGTATAGGTGTTGGGTTCCCCCCACCCCCCGTGGAAATTATTTGATCCTAAAGCAAATAAGATATATTCACTTCTGAAATGAGCAACTCAGTTGACTGAAAACAATGAAAATGAACACACCAGGAGATATAAAAAAAGACAGGGAGTGATTCTTCCCACTATATAATATTCATGCTTGATTACTGGGTGTATTACTGTATGAACTTCCTCCTCTTTTGGCAAAGGAAAAAGTTATCATGCCAAGTCTAAAATGCCTGATGAGACTTCAGGGCTTGCAGATGACTCAAAAAAAAAAAAAAAATCAAAGAAAAAAACCAAACCAAAACAAACAAAAAAACCCCACAAACCACCGCACAAAAAAAACTGTAGCAAAAGTCATTTTGGAAAGCTGAAGATGGGAGAGAAAAGTAGTCTTAAAGCTGTGGAACGTATATAGTTGATCGGGCTGGGGTTTGGGTTTGTGTTACTTTTATTAGGTTGATTGTGCTTAAGTGGTAATAAATCTGTTAGAATAGTCTACAAGCCCTATCATTTTATAGATGTGAAACTTTTCTGAGCATATTATTTTCTTAATGGTGAATTTGTTTATGTCCTCTTAATAGTAATAAGAGTGTGCCTATAGAAAAGAGAGTAGGTATGCCTGGGAGAGAATGAGGAGTAACAAATCAGAGCCAGTAATGAGTCAGAATATAAACTGAAGTGAAAGCCTGGTCTTTCTCTGTAAACATATGATTTCTTGATCAGAAATTAGCAGCCAAAATATCTAGTGTCAATATTATGCTGGACAGAATTTTAAAGTTTTAAAATTAAAACATTAATACATAAGTCTAGTGATCTGTTTGCACGTACAGATACTATTTAGACAAATAGGTAAACTAAGTTTAGTGTTTCGCTGGAAAAGTGACATCAGTGTCATTTGTTGTAAATATATGATTGGTATTTTCAGAGGTTTTGTGTGCTTCATTTTCTTAACTATGAATACATATATAAATAAAGTTTATATATAAGGTAAAATGAGCTGCTTTCTGAAGTTTTAAAAAGTTTGGATGCAAGATGTTAGGTGCAGGCACCTTAAAGTAAGATTTCTGTACTTTAAATTTTTTGAACCTTTGGTGAGCATGTTACATTTGTTTTATTTTTAAAGTGCAGTTCAGTTTTTAAGTCATATTTAGAATTGACTTGCAAACAAGTATATAGGATTTATGCGTCTAAGAACTATCTTGGTTTTTATTTAGTACATACAATTTCATGAATCAAATGCATGTTTTTCTCTGTTGGCATTCAGCTCTGTTTTCACTGAGACTTCTATATAGTGCTTAGAAGGACTGCAGACAATTTGATAAAAGCACAACTAAATCATACAAGGTAAATCAGAATTCACAGTGTTTCATTTTTCATAATCCACGTCAGAACAGTTACAATTTCGTGTTTGTCCCCTTAAAAACATAATAAAAGGTCTGGAAAAGGTGTGGGGGGTTTCTAGATAGATATTACATTATGTGCCTGTTTTTTCAGTTTCTGGTATTATTCTGGCTAGCTCTTTGATCAAGGTAGTATACGTTTTTCCCACTTACAATTAAAAATTGGAGAACACAGATGGTTAATATCTCTGGATGTTAATCTCTGAGTGTTCTTCTCTTCAGAAATAATTAATTCTATTAAAAATATTATTTCTACTCAATAAAAACAGTAAATACTTTACTGTACTGGAATATTTGTGTAAAATGAATGACCCCCAGTGGTCATGTTGTAGAATACCTGCTGTCAGTTACCACTTTTCCTCCTAACAGTGATAGAAGTGGAATTATTTTAGATGGGACACCCTTGATAAATAATTTTCATACTAAGAAATTACTTTCGGTATGAAATTGCAACAGGTCTGTCCTGAAATGTATATTTTAACAGCTAGGGAGACTGCTACATATAGAAGATAAGACGACAACCAATATAGCTGGAAACTGTTCAGATAAGATCCATGCGTACAAAACCAAGATCTGCACTCCATTATGTTTAGGCGTTTCACAGATGTATTTGTTTCTTCATGTTTTTAAGAGAGATTAACTAAAGATCCTTTTAAAGCAAAATGAAATGGCACCAGGAGGACGTTATAGTAATAGGCAAATAATTTAGATGTCTGCTTATCATAATGCAGTGTTAATGTTTTGAATTATAAAATATTATTCCCTTAATTAGTTATCTATATTAATCACAGACACAGAACCACACATTTTTTCTGCAAACACTCCCTCAAATAATACAAAGGGATTACTTTATGGTTCTGTTTTTATTCAGATCAATAGGAATTGAAGATTATTGGCACCTTAGGGGCTCAGATGCTATATACTGCATAAACAGATCTTTCTTACTAGCAAATTTTTCTCCTACAGCAAGTCTTTAATATCAATATATACATTATGCTACCTAAAGTTTCACTGTCTGAAATACAAAATATATATTAATATTATTTTTTTCCATTGGGGATTTATATTAAACTAAGCTTTTCAGCATGTAATACATAGAGCTATTCTCTCATATTCTCTTTTCTCTAGATGTGTACATGTATGCATACGTGTGTATATATTTAAAATCTTATGCATTCTGTAGGTAACCACTGAACACAAGTAAAGCAAAGAATATTCACAGCCACTCAGCTCTAAATTAGACTCAGGCCTCAATCAAAAAGGGGAGGAACAATAAAACTCTTTAGGGTGATAACTTGCCTTCCTTTTCCAGATATTACTGAGCCCCATTTGTACTAAATTTCAATGCACATCAGTGCTGGAAGTAGCAATAAGAAAGAGTAGCAGGTTAGAAATATAATTTTAAGCAGCAGCTCAGATTCTTTAGCAAGCCCAGGCTCAGTTTCTGATAAAAATGGAAGTGCCATTCATTGCTACATTTTGCACACTGTCCTTAGGCTGCTTACTCCCACTCATGCCAGCTGCCAGATATTTTCCAACCCCCACTCAGCATCTGAGGTATGTTTTTACATCAAATGCTGATAGAATGGAATATACTCTATGTGGACCTTCATCTGATTCAGGAGGCTGACATCTGTTAAAACAAAGGGAGACCACCTGAAATTGTGGCGTCTGAAACAGGTCGCCTCCAATGTGAGGAAAGAATCATGACGTGATCATGATGTAACTCATGAGGGATTCTTTAACATAAATTCAGAGTCAGTTCAAAGGAACTAATGTAGAAACACATTAGAGACAGAAGTAAATTCTTTGTATCTATGTGTGTGAAAAGGCATTACAAGGAGAGGTGAAGGCTGGATGGAGAGATTGATAGATGCAACAGAAAGAAGATAAGCCCTGACACATTCTGTGTGAGACATACAAAGCTATCAGAGGCCAACAGAAACAGAGGGAGGAAGAGGAGTAATCCAGGCCACTGTATTCAGACAAATACATAGATCCACAATTTAACCAGAAAGTCAGAAAAGAAAAGGACTTTCAAATGGGGATGCATATATATAATACTAATTTAAGTATACACAGTTTAAGAAGAGTAAGTGGTGATCTATTGGTGATTGTATACTGCCTGTTAATTTTTGTATTGCCAGCAGCGCAAGAAGGGGATCCTTTTACCTCTTCGCACTAGCCTAGGAAAGAATAGCAACCCCTACCCACCAGCTCTTAGGCTTTCCACTGGGTATTTGAATTTTATATATATTTTATATAAAACAAAGGGAGCAACCTACAAGTTGAAGCTTGTTATTATGACTGGGTAGCAAGTCAGTGTTATTTTGCATGCTAATATATAAAGTTAATTCATTAAATACATTTCTTTATGCTTTTTCCTAAAGTGGTACAATTTTAGTATTTGTTACAGTTACCACAATTCCCTGAAAAGTCCTTTGACTTCAGATCTCATAGACAATGTTGATGTTACAGTCATGCTGTGCCTGTTCTACACATTAAAGCATTAGAGGACTTGGCTCAATCTAACCCTCACGTACTTTTCATAAACTCTATGAACAGAGAAGAGAGCTTTTCAAGAAGTTATAGCTGTGGGTTTACCTCAGCAAGGGTTTAGAAACCTTTTTTAAAGTTTTTTATTAAAGTTATACTGATTTAAGGATGTAAACCAGCATTTTTAGTTCTTTCCTAGTCAGTTGACCTCTGTACAAAGCCAACATCTGTGCTGCTTATTTTCCTATCCCAAGTGCCTTTAAGCAGAGCTAAAAAGAATAATTTTTATGTAAACACTTTTGTATTATTCTCTTCAGTGTTATCCTTATGTTTATTAAGATGAATTTACAGTATAGCAAAATGACACAAAACTCATCAGAAGACAAAAAGTCTAGTCAGACCTACAGCTTTATGTAAGCTCTGAGAAGTAAGCTATGGGAATTTTCTTTTACTACCCAGAGTTGTTACCATGTCCTTTGGGGCTACTTAGTGCACCACAGTGTGCTGCTACTATAGAAATTCTAAATAAGTGTTTATAGAAGTGTAATAATAATTCATTTTTTATCTTCATAAACCTCAATAGATACGCTTGATGGATTTGGAGTATCCAGATCCAGAATTGTGATTATGGCTCATCTTTAGTTACTGGAGTGCGCTAGCCAAACTGATGGAACCTGACATCAGGCAGGATAGGCTCAGTGGCAACCCAAAGGAAAGAGACTGTGCTAGGAAAACATCAAAAGGAGGGGGGGAAGTCTGATCTACAGTCTTCATAAGCTAAGAGTGTTCAAACCCTAAGGACCTGTAGGTATTTTAGAGGAACATTTTGTTTCATGTTTAAAAAGACTGCAATTTTTTTTTTTCCAGGTGATATGTAATATGGTTCAAAACCTCCCAAAATGCAGAGCTTTCTCTCCATATTGGGAAATTTAACCTGTATAGGGTATAATATAGACTAGAATTTCTAAAGCTGTTTATAAAATAGTTATAAACTGTTTTGCTGAATGATTTAATTAATTGATTCCTTTGTTTTTCACAACACCTTTGCACAAAATTTGCAGAAGTGCTTGATAGAGAGCTTCCTTAGTTGGTAGTCTGCATTAAATACAAGGTTAGACCTTTTATAAAATGATGTAGAAAAAGAATTAACTGACAGTTTGTGAAGAGAATGGAGAGTTATTATAAAAGCTGATTTTGTTCTGGTCTTACGTGAGATTGACAGTTCTCAACCTTTGGTTTCCTTTGAGGCTTTATATCAAAAACAATTGAAGTTTGTGGTATTCTTTTTCCCTAAGCTGTTAGATTGTTACAAGAATTTGCAGGTTTTTGCCAATTCAAATGATTAAGTTGTGCTCTCACACTTCAATATATTTGACCCATTTCTTACCTAAAGAAGATCCCCTTTTTTCCTCTGTCTTTTTAATGTGGTAGGCCTTGTCGCCTTCAACAAACTATACTAAGTAATACATAATGTTCACTTTCTTCATTAGAACTATGAAAGATTTACTATCAGGATGTGAGTGAGGAAGAAAGGGCTTTAACAGAAATGCACTGGTTTTCTTTTGCATTTTTCACCTTTCAGTTATATCCTGTTATCTAGGACTACATCTTTTCTAACATGAAAAAGGAAGGAAAAAGTAAGAAAAGAGTGGAGAAATCAGATAAAATCCTTGTCTTTGTGCCCAAATCAGAGTTCATTATAAGAGAAGCAGGCTGTAGTGGCCAAAGTTGGATGGCAAATGGGCCAAAATGTCCAGCACCTCCCAGTGTTTCCCATTCCCAAACTGTCTTTTCCAGACCACTTCCCTGATCTTATGCTCTGACATTTCATTTGGTTTTCCCAGCGTTTCCTACCATTCCCAGCTGCTTCCTGCTTGAAGGAAAGTGATCCATTTCTCCCAGTCGAGTTTAATTTGAAGCTGTCTGAAGCTTTCCAAAGAAATGCTTGAAGCGGTGGAAGGATATTTAATTGGTGACTAGAATATATACATGCATTAGTAATCAAATTAGTTATGTAAAGCTTATTTTAATATTGAAGAATATTTACCATTCAGAGTATCAAGACCCTGGTTATAGACAAAAGCTTTGATGTCACTTGCAAAAAGGATGGGAACCTTAAGTGGACTCTGGCACGTGTGAGGTTTTTTTTTATGATTGCTGCTTTAAAGCAATTCAGTAAAAACACATGATCACTTTGGCAGTTGTAAGTGAAGACGTGTAGCAAGAATAGAGACTAAATTCTTCAGAGCTGCAAGAACCTTAAAGTTCATGGCAATACTTTTTATCTCTCCCTTCCTAATATAAGCAGTGTAACAAAATATTTGGGAGTCAAATCTGCTCTACTTAGGTGCTTTTAACAAGAATTTTTATAGCAGGTGTCAGCATAGGGAATTATATGTATTTAATGAACAGATTCATACCAAGAACATGGTACCACCGATTTGTTTGCTGGCTAAAGTAATTATGCAAGTTCTTTTTATTTTTTAATGTTATTTTACAGGCTGTGTATTTTCAAGTGTTCTACTTATAATGCCTCTTTCTTGTTGTTTCTGAGGTGGTGGCTGTCTGACTCTGAGCTAAATGTCCCTTTTTTCAAAAGTACTTGAATGACGTTAATTTTAGATGTGCGTGGAGTAAGAATTCACATACACATTTGGCAAGTAACTCCTCTTTTATAGGACTATGTCTAAATGTTTCGATTTTCTCTATGTCAAGTCTATGGGTCCAGATGGGATCCACCCGAGAGTGCTGAGGGAGCTGGCGGAGGAGCTTGCCAAGCCACTCTCCATTATTTATCAGCGGTCTTGGTCAACAGGGGAGGTCCCAGATGACTGGAGGCTTGCCAGTGTGATACCCATCTACAAGAAGGGCTGGAAGGAAGATCCAAGCAATTCTAGGCCTGTCAGCCTGACCTCAGTGCCAGGAAAGATCATGGAACAGATAATCCTGAGTGCACTCACGCAGCATGTGAAGGACAACCAGGGGATCAGGCCCAGCCAGCGTGGGTTCATGAAAGGCAGGTCCTGTTGACCAACCTGATCTCCTGTTACGACCAGGTGACCCACCTGGTGAATCAAGGAAAGGCTGTGGATGTTGTCTACTTGGACTTTAGTAAGGCCTTTGACATAGTCTCCCACAGCATTCTGCTAGAGAAACTGGCAGCCTGTGGCTTAGACAGGTATACTCTTAGGTGGATTAAAAACTGGCTGGATGGCCAAGCCCAGAGAGTTGTGGTGAATGGCGTTAAATCCAGCTTGCGGCAGGTCTCAAGTGGTGTTCCTCAGGGCTCAGTTTTGGGGCCAGCCTTGTTTAATATCTTTATGGATATTATTGATGATCTGGATGAGGGGATTAAGTGCACCCTCAGTAAGTTTGCAGATGACACCAAATTAAGCGGGAGTGTTGATCTGGTTGAGGGTAGGAAGGCTCTGCAGAGAGATCTGGACAGACTGGATCGATGGGCTGAAGCCAACTGCATGAGGTTTACCAAGGCCAAGTGCCGGGTCCTGCACTTGGGTCACAACAACCCCAGGCAAC
>VFFE01008282.1:1231023-1349149 GCA_008921705.1 Burhinus oedicnemus | reverse complement strand
TATTGGTTCCATTCATAACAGGATTAGATGAACACATTTGTTTCAATGAAACAGACTTTCCATGCATTTGATAGGTACATGGGTAGGGCACACAGATGTTTCTAATCTGCAAACACCCACTATCTCTTGAAGTTCAATGTCTGTGGTCTGGAAATCATACTGGAACATTTTCTTATATGCGTTCAAGTGCTATAGTGTAGCACATGGTGGATTTCACAGTTTGCCATGAGCTTTGATGATTTAGCGTTAACATTACAGTTAAACCACCGAAGAGTCTAGCCAGAGGTCACCATCTCCAGCTGCCGAAGAACTGTGATATATTCATAGGCAGGCAGGAAGGGACTGTTAGTGGTCTGGTTTAGGGGATTTTTTTTTTTTCCCCTCAATCAAATCCCTTTCCAAAAGCAAGCTGAATCAGTTCACTTTAAAAGTGAACACAAGCAAACTTCCCAGGCAGCTAGTGCACTTACAGTGTCAGAATGACTATAATGGACCTGCCTGCATAATATGCATGTCATATATCTTCAGAAGGAAACCTGTCAACCGTAGCACACATGCATTGGCTCTTCTTGACATGTTACACATAATGACATCTGTTGACACTTAAAGTATTGTTAACAGCAGAGATCAGAAGGACATGGCATGTGAAGGCAGTTGTGGCTGCCAGCAACTCAGATTGTATTACATGGCAGGCTTGGAAATATCTGTTAGATTCTGTAGGGTGTCAAAATACAGGTAACTTGACGAGGCTGACTGAAGAGTTTGTGGGTAGAGAGGTGAAGGATTTTTGACTGCTGCATTAAGGGCAGATGTTTTACAGTGAGAACTTCAAAGCTATGGACTTATAGCAAAGCTGTCTACTATAATAATGTGATGTGCATCCTTTCATTCTCAGGGAACCTTTCAGGCTTCCATTAGCTCACTGGCTGGCACCAAGAACTTTGTTATTAAGACAACTCAGTTATTGCACAACTTCAGTAAGCTGTCACTGTGATGGTATATCACCCTCTAAGCTTTCAGGCAATCTTAATGTGTAAAATGTTAAAAGGGGAAAAAGTTGACAGAAAAGGAAAAATGCCCCAACCATTGGCTAAGCTTTGTAATTGATTTCTATTCACACATGTTGACAATGATGTGTTTAACCCTAAAAGTAGGAGTATGCTGCTAAAATTTGGTAGGTACAGGTCAGATTGCTTGGAGGCCTAAAAGCTCTGTTTCAGGAAACACATAGCCCAGAAGTTGGTTTCTGTAGGTTTTGTTTCAATGCTTGCCATTTAGAAGTTAAACCTAGATAAGATTCTATGAAGATTCACAAATTAAGATGTTAAAAAAAAAAAAAAAGCTAAAAATCTGTATGTCCTTCTGCACCTATGTTTATATTGGTGTTAAGTTTAAATTTTCTTAAGTTTAACTCTAGTATTTAAATCTGTAGGGCCAGCATTGTTATGAAATATCATTCTTTTCTGTGTAGCAAGCAGTTGGAGCTATGACCTTTTGTCAGTGTTTTCCCAAGAAAACCATGATGTAATTTCTGCAGCCTAGTAGTCATTGCAGGACTTCTGTAAACTGAGTTCAGAATATTTTATTCCTACATGTATTCATCTTGCTTTTCTGTGTTATCAGAGTACCTTACCTTGACTTCACTTTCTTTCATATTATGGTTGTCTTATAATATTAGAATAACTTTTGCTAATATTTGTACAAATATGTTTTGCAAAAATGCACTCATATCTAAACCACAGGAGAATTACATTGCTGTATTTGTGGACTTCCTCTGAAACAGAGCAGGGTAGCTTTATATTACGAGGTGGATCAGGAAAATGCAATCCCTCTTTTCTATTCATTTTTATGTGTGTTCAAACTACAGCTGTATGTTTGCCAGTGCCTTCAGAATGCGCAGGATATATTGTAGGAATGGCATTTTCTTAATGATAATGATACACATTTTTGTAATTACTTTCTTCCTTTAATGGAAAATAACACTAGGTAGTGATTACAAAATAGAATAATGCAGATAAATGCTCATTTTGAGTTTGTTCCATCTCATTTATGTTCTTAGCATAACAGCCATAAGATTGTATTTTTGTTGTCCTTTTTTCCTCACTGCTTAAAGCCCTGTAAATTAATTTTTAGTGCAGAAGTCAATTTTGAGAGCACTTTCTGGGGAAGACAGATTAAGAAAGCAATTTCACAAATAATACTTTGCAGCTTTTATTTAAAAGTAAAAGCAGCAATTTATAATCTTGCAGCTCCTGGCCAGCCTCCCATACATAAGCCTGGGATAGTATTTCCATCAAAAATATTCCTTTGCATCTCGGCCATTAAAATTTTCCACAGGGTTAAATATTCACTTGCTAGGTTTTGGCGTAGAAGAAATTTCATTCTGGCATCAGCAGGCCTTAGTGCCCTGACAGGCTGCCCCGGGGCCTCCCCCCACGCATGGCCCAGGAGGAGGCTGATGCTCGTCCCCCGCCAGGCTCTATGGGGGCTGCCCCAGCCCCCTGCTTCCCCTGCTTTAGCTGGCATTTCCTGGGTCCACCAGACCTCCTCCCTGCCTTGCCCTTCCCCTGGGGATCAGGACCCTTGGCAGGACCTTGCTGTACTGGCCCGGGGCCGGTGGCACTGCAGGAGGGCCCAGCGGTGGGTGAGGGTCCGGCCAGGCCTATGTCATGGCCACCCTGGGCCGCTGGTTACCCCCAGGGAGCAGCCGCCCTCACTGTTCCCTGATAATCAACATGGGATGGGGCTCCTGGGGCACCTGGGCAGGGCATCCCACAAGGCTGGCCCAGGCCATGGAGGGCTACTGATGCCCACAGGGCCCTGGCATTTCACAGAACAGTATTAAGAGAAGTCATTCATCCACTTTTGTGAGGTGTAGTAGTGACACAAACACGCATTTTGAATGTTTAGACACTTTTCAATGATAACGAAAAGAAATAAAAATTGGATTCAATTCCCAGCCAATCCCAGGAAATAACCAGTGCACTTGGCAAGAATTCCCAGCTATCTTAGCTGGGAGGGGGGAGCCTTCTGTTTCAAAATCTGGTTATCAGTTTAAAGCTGAACATGTGAAGAGACACTGCCTCAAATGTGCTAGAGAATCTGTGGAGCCTCGATTGCTGAAAGCAGTTAAAAATGAATTTTGGGAGTATTCACAAGTCAAGGAGATCTTAAATTAAAATAATGAATTGCTTCCCTTGAAATAGATAATCCAAACTTTGTATTAAATTTTGTGGTCTTCCTTTATCTCTAGTTTGCTCTCCTAGTTCTTCCTTTAAGCATACCTTTTAAGTTGTAGCTAAAAATGTTAAGTGTCCTGAGCAGTGCCTTTATATGGGCTATCAACCAGGCACAGAATACTGTTTTTTTTAATTCTCACAAATCTCCCTAGCAATTTTTTACTACATTATTACATAGGTGTACTATTCTATGTACAGTGAGATAATGCATAATAATGTGATTTCATGCAAGGAGAATACCTGCTAATATATGATAATACAGGCTTTCACCAAGATGTAGTGCAGTGACATTAATTGTATAAATAAACTGTAGTCAGCTACAATTTGCTTCAATACTAAGACAGCATTTATATTGGAAAAGCTGAGATTGTGAACTCAGGAAATTGTGGGCTTCTACACCAAAACACGGCAGGGTTTTCATGTAAACCCAAAGTTTTCTAGGGCATCCAGGGAGAAGACTGATAGTTTTCCTGCTGTGCTGTATTTATGTTACTGTAGACACTGTAAGTCTGCAAGATTAAGGTTCTAATTGATTGGCTTTTGAGCACATGCAAGGTAAAATACTCTATGCTCATATCATGTTCTTTAAGATGAATAACAAATGGAAGGAAAAAAAACCCAAACAACCCCAAACCTATAAAGCCAATTTTACAGCTGGAGGAAAGAGGCACAGGCAGAATAATTTGAGGAGAGGAGAGCCCAATATATTCATTTGCTTTTTAGTCATTTGCCTTACTTACAGAATCAATGCTCCGGTTTAGGATTTCATGTTGTCAGTATTTTTTGTTTGTTTGTTTAGTACTAAGCAAACTCAAGTGCATTATCCCTGGTGGTTTAACCTGTCCCATAGCAAAACTACAGTTTTGGTTGAATATTGTAGCTCAGATAATTCTTCGTAGTTCAAATTTTGATTGCATTTGTGTAAGAGAGGTTTTTGAATTACAAACATAGGAAATGTAATCTTTTGTAAGATAATAGCAATACAGCAGCAGTACTGCAAGCTAATTTGTCCTCATGGCGTTTGGAAAAACAATCTCTGGTAGAAAAGACAGTAAATTTTCAGTGTCCATGAAGCATGGTGATCATTCCAGCAATGGTTGGAGTGATTACAAAATGTATTTAATGGATTTTAAGATTGTTGGTGTTTTTGTTAATGGTGAGCCTCAGGTGTATGCACCTTAACCTTTATAACCTCTCTGTGCTACATAAAAAAATGAGAAAGTAATCGCTTCTCTACCAAACCCACAAGTAGAGTCAAAAAATATATGGGTGTACAGAACAGACAGACAAACAGAAAGGGGAAGGGAAAAAATTGAAATAAATAAATAAAATGTATCTCTTCACCGCTTCCCTAAATGATGTGATCATTTGACCCATGCAAAATAAATTAAGATCACTAGGCTTATTCATTTTAGGCAATATGCCACATCTTCTTTTTGGATCAAGAGCTGTGGCTTAACATGTAATGATTATTGTCTTACTTGCCAAATCTCTCAAAATATTTGGGACTCCCACGACTTTGTGTCACTTTTTGGCAGCTGCTCACAATCTCTTGAACAGCTGCTGTTAGCTCAGGAATTTCTGGCTGATTTTTTTTGTGAGATTGCAGTTGCAGCTCCAGCTGGTAATTGTGGGTTGCAGACCTCACCTGCCACCAACAGAAGCTTCTGTTCTCAGATTGTGTATTTCCTAATAGCAACTCACTCAGTTTCCTCTTTTTTGTGCAGAAGGGAAAGGCAAATTGGAGTTCGCCAAGAGAACAATTAGAGTTATCACCAGCAAAGGCAGAAGGGACCATCAAACAAGGGAGTGATCACTAGTCATCTTCCCCCAAAATTGAACTAGTGGACTTGGTTCGTTCTTCTCTTTGCTCTTTTCATCTATTTCTGTGAACAGTAGAGTTGGGAAGGACAGATGAACAGGGCAGAAGAAGATAGTACACATGACTTACATTGACAAAGGTGTGGGTGCCAGTTTTGGAATCAGAATTTTGAAAACAGACTAAGGAGGGATCACCCTTTGATTTTTAAGGGCATCCCCTGGTGGTGCTTTTGCTTTGTTTTTGCTTTTCCTTGAGTTGGCAAAACTGATCCTCTTCATACCTAACTGAAAATCAACATAAAGGAACAGTGATATATTAATTACTTTAGATGATAATAGAAACTAATTCCTTGGTATTTGTAGTAATATTTTGGATGTGCAAGGAAAAAAAAAAGTGTGGTTCATTGTTCTATATTAGCTTGAGAGTCTTGCTCAGAAGGTAAGTCCATTAAAGACAGCAAGCTGTAATCTGCAAGTCCTGACCAATGGTCACACCAGTGTCTCTTGCTCAGCCATTGGGACTGCGGAATCTTCTAACCCAGGCTGTAACCTTTAGCTTCCTGAACATTTAAATTTTTTTATTTTAGTACTTGCTTGAGCAGTTAGTTTGCAAGTAGAGGTCATAGGCAATTTGACTATGAAAAAACAGCCAGTTGGGTGCATCTGTAGCCATGTGACTGATAACTTCCAAAAGATCCCCTTTTAGGAACAACAGGTGAAAAATTCCTGTGATGCAGGTATGATAGATATGTAGCCATGTGACTGATAACTTCCAAAAGATCCCCTTTTAGGAACAACAGGTGAAAAATTCCTGTGATGCAGGTATGATAGGTAAATGGCGAATACAATGCGAGTTATAGCTGAAAAGGCAGGGTAGTTATAGTGTCCACTAACTTGGTGTGCATTTCTCTGTAGGCAGTTACTGCTAAAAACACCCCAGTTTCCAGTTCAGTTTTTAAGAGGTATGTTAATAGTACCTGCTAGTTAATCAGTGAAATGTAAGATTCTTTGGGTTCATGTAAGTACAAAAATACAAAGAATAAATATTCTTAGAGTTTGTTTTCTGTTTGCTCAACACCAGATTTCTCCAAGACTTTGGATCTTGGTAAGTGGAAATGTAGGCAGAACTGAATCCCAGTGAGCTTACAGTATATAGCATTAGGAGTATTGCTTTTGCAAGAATTGTAGCTTTTTTTAATCTACCATTAGGAGACAGTGCTTTTTTATCTGTGTATTAAGCATTAGTACTTTAAGGTGCAGCTTGTAATACTGCTTGCAGTGGGAAATCTGGGAATTTCTTCTCAAGTTGTTCAGATGTTGTATGTGAGAGAATTTACAAAGCCATGACTAATAGACATGATGTTCTGGGAGCTGGCACAAGACAGCAGAGCGCTGTCATGGCTATTTAGTACCCAGTTAAAACAATAATCTTCCGATATTTTGGGAGAGGGGAGGAGTCATGTTGTGGGATGGAAATATGAACAAATTTGGCAGCAGACTGGTCAACAGGTTCTTTCACCACATAGACATGTTCCTTCACAAAATTTGTAATGGGAGCCATAAATAGCATTTAAACACATTTATAGTATATTTAAAGAAAATTACAATGTTTAAATTGGCTGAGCCCCTCTTAACTCTGAATTATTAGACCTACCCTGTAACTATTATGGAGCCAGTGAGTTGTGAAAGAAGATTGCTTAAACTATAAAAATATTGTTTGTAGTGCTTATATTGAATGTCAAATCAAGGTATTCTGGTCACACAGAGCATTGGAAATATCTACTCCCTCCCTCTTCCAGTTTGTAAAGCTGAGTTTCAAAAGAACTTTTAAAGAATTAGTAAATCTACATATATGTAAAGTTGAGAGCATGGCAGCTGGACTTAATATATTATTAACAAGGGTGCATTTAGTGTATTTTCCTTTATTGTACTTGGTCTTGAAAACTTATCTCAGAAATGGTGAAGAAGGCTGAGAAATTATTAAAATAATTACCTTTCTCCTTTGAGATTTTATATATTTAATGGACTGGTTTTCTTCACTGATACATAGAGCTGTATAGGTTTATCTTTTTGCTTCCAGTCACAAGAGTTTCTTCATATACCTTTCTTGGTCAGAAGCCGATATCTCATACACCCCCACACCCCTCCTGAACCCCCATGGCCTCACCTGTGCCATTTTGCAAACTGCATTAATGTTAGTGGGATTAAGCTGTTGGGGTGAATTCCTGCTATCGTCATGGAAGTCAGGCAAAATTCCCTTTTAAGTATTAATTGTTATATAAAGTTGGTTGAAGACCAGTAATGTCTACCCTTCTAAACACTGTCTTCTTCAAATATTTGTGGAAAAATCAGGAGAAAATTTGCAAAACACAAAGCAAAATCTGTACCAATTGCTAGGAATTAATTTGTCTCATTGATGGTCACTATTGACAGGGAAAAGCTGTATTAAAAGAATTGTTGAGATGATTGTTTTTATTATTTGTCCTCAGTCATAATTAATACGGATGTCAAACACAAAACATTTTTGAATTGTATACAAAGTCTGTGTTTGTCAACTAAACAATCTATCAGTAAACAGAAAACAAGGTGTTGGGATGGGGTGATGCCACCCAATGGTACAAGAGTGAACAGGATACTGACAGTCTTCTGGAAGTTTTGCACCAAAGCTCAATAACAGTGGATACGTCGATGAATTTGATTAATACTCTAGAAAGAAGTTTTCTGACTCTGGTTGCTACATAGATAAAACTTGGGTTTATGGAGAAAGAGAGTTTTTGCATGTAAGTGACTAAGTGAAAAGTAAATCACAATTCTTTTGTACTGATTAGGAGTGTCACTAACAATTTTATCAGGTTTGGAGAGATGGGAATGAACCTGCCTGTGTAGATTAATCAATGGAATAACCTCTTAGGCAGGAGATAAATGAAAATAAATGACTTGCCTGCATGAGAACAAAGTCTGTTGAGACTAGTCTAATATCCTAAGTGTCTCACTCAAAGGCTAGTACCTGATGAACATTTGGAGCTTTCCTCTTTTCTGTATGCAAACAAAAATCTCCACAAGGTTGAATGCCTCCAGGACGGAGAGAGGATAGGGAGAACAGAAAATTAAGTCTAAAATTTTAGTAAACAAGCAGACAGCTACAGGTTAGTCGTAAAGAAATACCACAAAAATGGGGGCGTGGGAAATAAAAGTATATTTCGCAGGTTGACAACATTTATTTAAGGACAGATTTTTCATTCTCCGAGTTTTAGATCTTAAAATTGGCTGACGTTACACTGAAGATTGCTTTGTCTCAACATTTTGAAAAGCAGACTTTGGACTTACATTCTTTTTGGCATTCACAGAGGGTAGGTAGCAAGTAGGTGATACAGAATGAAGGAAAGTCTGTGAATGCACGTATAGTACTTAGAAAAGCTTTTCCCGAAGGAAGTTATTTGCATAGAAACAAAATTAACAAAGGGAACATTTCCATGCAACAGAATGTGGTAACACACAATGAAAATAGACCTTAGCATGACAGCAGACCTACTAAGCAAATTAATATTTTGACCATTAACTTCACAGCAGGTGGCTAGTAAAATTCCATGCAGGTGTATAGCTATTTATATAAATCTTTGTCATGATCATAATGACTTCTTCAAATGACGTTTTAGTAGAGGAGGAGAGGGGTACAGTGGTGGTTTGTTAAAATAAAATAAACTTTATTCCTTTTTCAAACTACTGATCTGTTTGTTTTTTGGGTTTTTTGTTTGTTTGTTTTGTGGTTTGTTTTTTGTTTGTTTGTTTGGGTTTTTTTGTCCGGCTCTTCCTGCTTACAGGCTGTTCCTAACCATCCTATGTAGTAGTTAGAAATCTTTTTACTTCCAAGCAAAATTTATTCCTGGGCAGTGAATACTCATTTCTTGTCTCACTATATAATTTGGATAAAAACTCTATGTCCCTACATGGTGCTTAGTCTTCGGTGTGTGCATAGAGAGGAATCATACCTATTCTCTTTACTTTGCCAGGTTAAGTAACCTAAACTTTTAAATTTCTCTCATTCAATGGTCTTCACATTTCTCAGTCACTTTGGTAGCATTCTGTGTAACTTATTACCATTTGAAGTGATCATTCTGGGGCTGCTGACATTGCAAATATCATGTTTTATTCCAGATGTGGAATTCATAGTATCCTTCTATATGGTGTCATACTGGATGTGTCTTGTCTCATACAACTCTTTCACGAATGAACTAAAACAGGGAGAGATAAGAGAAAGACAGCAGCAAATTGACTGAAAGGAAGAAATGCACGATTTATAAAAGTCTATGTACTTCCTTACAATAAATAGACATTTAGATGACAAAGCTATTGCCCTGCTGTGATTTTAGTACCTTGGAGTAGTCTTGCATCCAACAGCAAAGGACAGTTCTACAGAGAATAGGTAAATTAATCTGCTCTCAGTTTTCTGTTGTAAAGAAAAGAGCATTTTTCTGTGAGGGTGTGAAAAACTTAAGCTCATAACTAAATGAAAAGCAGCAGGTGGGAACCTGGACTTGGGAAATACTAATTGCTGGCACCACTGTCCTGATACATTGATGAGGATATCAGACGAGTTTTGAAAACTCAGTGTCATCATAGCTCAAGCAGAACTATTAATAGACAAGACTTCCCCTCTCTGCACCTCCCCACTTTCTAAGGAGTTGTTGCTCTGCTGAGAGGAACAAGGAAAGTATTACCCTTGGAGTAGCATACTGTCACAGTGGAGAGTGTGATACAGACTCTCAGAGTAGGATTTTGGCTGACAAAATGGAGAAAGGAAGAGAGCTATGCAGACGGTCTACACCTTACTCTTATCATTCCTTGAAAATACTGTTAGGAGTAGGAAGGTGTCTGTGGTACTTCTCTCATTTACTTGTGTTCATCTTCTACCTCTTCTGACTCTAGATAGATTATGTCCTCCCCAGCAATTTGGTGTGAGTGATGGGGAAAGCAGCTTTCTGCCGAAGAGAACACAGAACTCACTGTAGTGTTTCTCACTGCCTGCACTACTATCTGAATACAACTAGTAGTTACATGAAGTTCATATGCAGCTGGGTCTTAATTCCCAACAGACACAAGGAAGCTGGTACTCCAGCTGGGAATTTGTCAAACCGTGTGCTGGCTGAAACACACACATGTGAAGGAAAGGAAGCAAAGGGTGTGGGGATTGTGGCAATGAAAGTATATAGGATTTGGGGCTGTCCTTTGTTATAAGTCTTTCTAAAGCTTTTTGTTCACTTTCATGCCTGTTCGTGGAAACGAGGATCATGTTAAATTGAAGAGTCATCTAAGATTAAAGTCTGCTTTATGTTTGGGCCTCTATAAGACTTGCTGTGACTATCAGCCAGCCTTATCTATTTGTGACTGACAGAGCAAAAATCAGAGAAAAGAATTTAACATTCACAGGAAATGTTTAAACTATCTGGAAAGATGTTTCAAGCACATTTCCTCATACTATCTCCAAAGTCAAATTAAAAAAAAAAGCACCTAAATGTTCGGATATTACAAGATTTAATATTGGTTTCAACAGCCTGTAGGTTTTTATTATCTTTAATACGCACATCTGTAAGAGCCTTAAAACTATCAGGACTTCTTTGTACAGCCTGATTTTCCCTCCAACTTCCTGCCACTCATTTCCCCTCCAAGGAGTCACATAATAAATAAAGTGAAATAAATCTAATAATGATTTGCAACGCATGAATGACTCACAATATTGTGTCCCTTTACTCTATAAAGAAAGAACTCAGCGTGAAGAGAGACAGCTTAGAAACAACCTAATCTTCAGCTAAACTTGTTACGAATATAACAAATTGAGAAGTTCCTTTGCATCATTTAGATGGCTCAAAGAATGCAAAAAAAAGCAAACGTGGGTGATGGAATTTCCATATTGGTTTCTATACCAGTGTCTTATTCAGAAATGAGATATGGCAAATTGTTATCAGATTTTCTTATGCATATTAGGTTTCTGAGAAACTGACATCCAGGTCAAAGTTGGAGTCAGCTTTTAGGTGCTTGGTTCATACTGGGGAATCAGCCTTTACATAATAAGTTCTAGGTTAAGACAGCATGACGATGGCAGCAAACTGCTGCAGCATCCTGACCTACTTCACTGATTCTCTTCTCGACTTTTTTTTTTTTTTTCGAAGTCATATTGACTAGTTTGCAAGGATCACTGTTGTCAAATTAGTTACCAAATATAAAACCCAGTCAGTGTTCCTTTATTTATTGAAAACTAAGAATTGGTTGCAACAATAAAGATTTTAGCTCTATTGAGGAAGGAGGAAAACCTTTATTACTACTTTCAAAGTTCAGAAAGTACAGTATCAGACACAAATTTCTTATTGCAAGACAAGTGATTAAATGCCTTCCTGTTTTTAAGTCTTGATGTCATACGTGTATTATTTGCCGATAAGCTTAGATTTAATTCTAAATTAAAACACTACAGTCAGGCTTATGGAATCAAGGACTAAAGTAGAATGAGCTCTATTCTGCTATTGAAGTGCTAGTCATACAGAGAACTTTTATACACTTCTAAAGGGAAAAGGAATATAATGCAGTATTACATGTGGTTTTTCACCCATGCTTCAGGACAGAAAAAGAATAGTTGATCTGAACTCTAGGTAACAAAATGGGAAAAGAAAAGGCTTTTTCCCAGATCAGATGGTGGTATTTATAGTTATATCATTACTGACATGAAAGGAGAAAATGCAGAGAACCGTTTCAATCTAATTTGTGCACCATGGGTTGATGTAGGTCTGCCAGGTAAGCAGTCTAATTGTACAAGAGATTTATTGTGTGCAGTATTCTATCAAATGTGAAGCTATCAAGTCTCTGACTACATTTATATTAGACAAAATTGAATATCTGCGTTATTTTATTTCTTTTTAAGCCTATTGTTCTTTTTTAAGAGAAGGAAAGGTTCAAGGTGTGAAATTTGCTGTCTACTTACCTTACATAGGTATCTGGAACCTTTTTTAAAAGGCTTGGGAACTTGTGGTTTGAAATGTATGTCTGATGATCTGCAACAGGTCTCAAGCGGTGTTCCTCAGGGCTCAGTTTTGGGGCCAGCCTTGTTTAATATCTTTATGGATATTATTGATGATCTGGACGAGGGGATTGAGTGCACCCTCAGCATGTTTGCAGATGACACCAAATTAAGCGGGAGTGTTGATCTGGTTGAGGGTAGGAAGGCTCTGCAGAGAGATCTGGACAGACTGGATCGATGGGCTGAAGCCAACTGCATGAGGTTTACCAAGGCCAAGTGCCGGGTCCTGCACTTGGGTCACAACAACCCCAGGCAACGCTACAGGCTTGGGGAGGAGTGGCTGGAAAGCTGCCTGGCAGAAAAGGATCTGGGGGTCCTGGTGGACAGCCGGCTGAACACGAGCCAGCAGTGCACCCAGGTAGCCAAGAAGGCCAACGGCATCCTGGCCTGTATCAAGACTAGTGTGGCCAGCAGGAGTAGGGAAGTGATTGTGCCCCTGTACTCAGCGCTGGTGAGGCCGCAGCTTGAGTACTGTGTTCGGTTTTGGGCACCACAGTATAGGAGGGACACTGAGGTGCTGGAGCGTGTCCAGAGAAGGGCAACGAAGCTGGTGAGGGGTCTGGAGAACATGTCTTATGAGGAGCGGCTGAAGGAATGAGGATTGTTTAGTCTGGAGAAGAGAAAGCTGAGGGGAGACCTTGTTGCTCTCTACACCTACCTGAAAGGAGGTTGTAGTGAGATGGGAGCTGATCTCTTCTCCCAAGTAACTAGCGATAGGACAAGAGGAAACGGGTTCAAGTTGCACCAGGGGAGGTTTAGGCTAGACATTATGAAAAAATTTTTCACTGAAAGAGTTATCAAACATTGGACCAGGCTGCCCAGGGAGGTGGCTGAGTCACCATCCCTAGATGTGTTTAAAAGTCGTGTAAATGTGGTGCTTGGAGACATGGTTTAGTGGCAGACCTGGTAGAGTAGGGTCACTAGATGATCTAGATGATGGACTAGATGATCTTAAAGGTCCTTTCCAACCTAAACGATTCTGTGATTCTATGAACAGTGTTTTCTAATGTTTACAGCTTCCTGACCCATATGAGAATATGAGATGCACATTCTCTGAGCTATGCCATTGACATGTGTTGATAGCAGTTTCTTCCACTGAAAAAGTAACTTCCATTGAAGAGTGTATTTAGTGCATTATAGTTCTAAATAAACCAAGACTCACAGAGTTTTTGGTATTTTCTCCATTCTGTGGAAGCATATATTGGAGATCGCAGATACTCATTCTGTAGGGGACACAAAAAGTGAACGGTGGGGAGCGTAGGAGACTTAGTGGCTGGAGAAAATTCCTTAGAGTATTAGATTTAAAAGGCTTAATCACTTTGGTTTATTGAGAAGAGGATTGATGTGTGATTTGGTTATACTGTAGTAAGTATCCTAGTGGAAGAAAGTAAAAAGCTGTTTAATTTAATAAAGGCTTGACAAGAATCAGTATCTTGAAGCTGACGCTGGGCAAACTGAAATGGAAAATAAGGTGTAAAATGTTAACAGTGTGAGTGACTGCCCACTGAAATATTCTATCAGGAGAAAATGAGGACTTTTCATGTCTGTGTTTGTTCATGTTGGGAATGATTGTTTTTTCCTGAAAGGTGCACTTTATCAAAACATAAATTATACTTCAGTTAAAATGCCAATATTTTACTCCCTGCAGAAGTAAGCTGGTGAAGCTCAATGGCCTGTAATGTACAAGACATCCAGCTAAATTCATTAAGTTTCCAGTCTTAAGTCCTATGAATGTTTATTTTGGGATCCTACTGTCTTTTCTTGATGTACCTGTGTAAAAAATAATGACAATCTGTATGTCATAGAAACATCTATAGAATGAGATATCGAAGGGAACTTAGATATCTAAGATCCCTTCCCTTCTCAGGATAGAGTACTGAAAGGCGGGAACTGTACAGAAGTGGAGCTTGTGCTTTCTAATTATTTTTTTTTCCCCTCCACTAGTAAAAATTAAAGTGGGAACACTTTACTTCCCAACTGGCCCTGCTCACTTGCATATCTAGGCTAACCTAGTAATTGTAGAGCTAGGATAAAAATAATGTTTTGTTTCTTGTTCTGATTTATCTTTTAAAATGCTTTTCCTCTTGTTTAGTCTCTCAAGTGTCCGTTGTATGGCAAATACATATCATACAAGGGTAGTGCATATAGGCAGGACTAAACTGGTCAGTGTTCTAATGTAGCTCAAAGCTATTTAAATATGTATTTCAGATAAAGAAATGAAAATTTATAATGATATGTAGAATTTTTATTTTACATACATGTCTTCAGATGAATAAAGTCTTTACTATTCATACATTTGTTTTCACAACTAGTAATATTTATCATCTTATTAAAGTGTGTGAAATTTCCATACAAGTCAATCTAGATGAAGTATACTTATCTGCAGCAGACTATCGTGCCACCTTTTATACACTTCCATCTACCTCCTCACAACATAAAAGAAATAGAAATGAGGAAAATCGCATTGCAGTGTGTACCTTCGGCTCCAGATTTGAACTTTGTCAAGTGTATTGAAAAAATTAATGAGAGAAATCCCTCACAGTAAATACTGACTGTGCAAATTGTCAATCACCTTGGTTAATAATCTCATAATGTTATATTAACATATCAAAATAGGTAGTCTGTTAGTATGTCATAAACATTTTGTATAGTTTCTTGCAGTAAGTTGGAAGGCAAGAAAGGACTTAGAACATGGGTGATATACATTTCTATAATGTAATTTATAGGAATATCATGAACTTGAAATGTAGTTAATATAAAAAAAAGTTTAAACATATTTTAAGCAATTTTAAGTACCTCATGCTCTTTCATTGTCTTGCCAACTACATTGGCTTTAATAATTGTTCTATAATTCTGTGATTCAAAGTCTTTCATTTGTTTCTCTTAAAATGAAGTTTATATCTGTCCCTGTATGCTCACAATATGCAGTGAAAAATTACGAGGTAGAAAAGGATTAGATTTTTAAATATGCATGAGCCTAAAGACAGAGACCCTTTTACAGTGAAAAAATACAGCAATTTCTTTCTTATGGAGTATTTAGTCTTTCCTGTTTATCCAGAATGAAAGTAGTGTAACACGTTTGTATGAAAATCCAAAAATATTTTGATTCTTAATTACTGTACAATATACACTTTAACATAACAAAAATAGTTATGCTGCTAGTTATAACTGCTCATCTTATCAGTAATAAAGGCATAAACAATCATGGCATACAGCCAGTCTATATCAAAGCAAAATCATTATGCCACTTTAGTAAATGAAAAGTTTTCATACCTTGCAGGTGCACAGATTATTTTAGCTGTGCATGTATTTGAATATCTATCACTCTTCAGTTATGCATTTCCGTAGTATTAAATTCTTAGACATTTTTAACTGCAGTGTTCCTTGATGCACATAAGGAATAGTAATGCTGGCATCAAAACTTTTCTCAGTTTTTCTCAAAAATTAATCAGAGGAGAGAGTTTAAGATACTTTATGGTACCTTTTTTGGTCCAGAACTACATTAGTAATACTAATTCATTTGGGGAAAGGCAAGAAATATATGTAAAACAAAAATGTTGCTTGCATAGAGCTAGTATAGTTTTTCAAAGTACATGAGACTGCAAATCTTGATACTTATGGAAGCACAGAGGTTGTTCCATATGTGTATGTGTATTTACTGGTATGGAACTGAAGTAGTGTTATGATCAGTCGGGAACATGTCTTTCAACTCCTTGTTTTTCCTAAGGCCATAATTCACCATCAGACTTAGTGTGAGTGTAAAAGCATATCTGTCAGTGAAGTTGCAATAATTTATAACCTCCAATATGTTACTGCCATTGTGTATGATAAATATAACCCATCTTAAGGCCTCAAGGATGCATGCAAGCTACTAGAAGAGGTTGAATGAATTAGAGAATATTGTTTCCGGTAGTCTGTGGTCCATCTAAACAAGCAGCAAGAAGGGAGGGAAGCCCCCTATGGACTTATAAGGCCAGTTTAATTACTTTTATTCAGCTAATGCCAAGATTTACAATACTGATGGGTTGATGATTCTGTGATTAATGAATTTTGGAGATGATTTTCCTTAGTATTCAAATTGCAAATTCTTCTGGCTTTCCCGAGTGTCTTCTGTGGTGTGTGCCAAAGAGATAATAAAGGATAATAGGAAATTACTAATAGAGTCATAAATGAAAGAATTACCATGCCATGAACTAAATGTAGGTGCATGGATTCTTTTGCTACACAAATAGAAAGGACTTGTAATACTTAGGTAACTTGTAGCATTAGGTGAACATACAAAAAGGGGGCTTCTCATATTTTCTCCCGGGAGAAGGTTTTTTATTACTTCTGACAATGTGATGAAATGATTCAAATGCTTGAATAATTTTCTACAGCAGTAGAAGTAAAAAGCCCCTCATATTATAATACAGAAATAATTGTTACCTATGGTAATTTTCAATGCTAAATTTTCAAAGTTTAGTGTCCAGAAATAAGCATCTGAGTCCAGTGCTTTAATGTTCTGATTTACAGAAGTACTGAGCGCTGGTTTTGAATTCAGTGGGATATGAAGGTTCAGCCCACAGATCATATTGCTTTGGAGTCAAATGCCTAAACTTCACATAAGTATGAGAATTTTAGTTTTCAGCAGTTCTAGTAAAAATACTACTTTTAAGTAGTGAAATTTTGTTTGGGATTTTGTTGGTGTATTTGTTTCTTAATACAACTGTTGTGAAAATATTTTTCAATTAGCTGCAACTCCTCCCCAGCTGTTATTCAACTCAGAACTTTAGTTCTGTCAATCTGACACCTTTGTTAAAAAATATCCTTTGGCAGTGTCATTGTGAAAATAGTTCTACCCACACAAATTTTCATAAAGCTGCTTTACATGTAGGACCAGTAGGTCTAGGATTTTACAATAGTGATGGGATGGTGGCTGTGCTAATATGCTGATCAATAATACTGTGCAAAAGTTTGTCATACATTGTTCGTAACTTAAAGTCTGTGATAAATGCCTTACGTTACAAAGAATAAAGCAGAATCCTGAGAAATCTTCCATCATACTCATTCATTTACTGGCTAATGATCATTGCAGTGTACTTTTTTAGGTAAGCAGGTATTGAATAGAAACATGTTCTTTACAGCCATCATCAGAGATAGATCGGTAAGGTTGTATTTTGGTCCTTACTTGCATTATCTACTACTATGCTACACTTGCTTTTCCCAGAAATCCTGGGACACTGCTCTTCCTACTTCTCCAGTAGATTTGACTTCATTTCTTCCTGTTTCTGTCTAGACAAGCCCTTTGGGATTAAAGTTGTTTTGAATATTCTAGTAATAGTCTTTATGATATTCCCAGTCACCAATGTAGAACCCTACTAAATCATGTTCTAATACAAACTCATGTTATTTCTGTGAATAAGTTGTAGCTTACAATTTTCATCTGTTCTGTTTCCCAAGCTTCCCTAAGACCTTGACTAGAAAGAATTTGGAAGCTCAGCCGCTGGGTTCTGATGTCACTTGCTGCATCCTTCCTTTACCCTTGGTATCTCTAAGATTCCAGGTTATATCAGTGCTCTGTCTCGCAAAGGGTGTTTGTGCAGATATATTCCTTGAAGAGGTTGTACAATGATTTTACTTATTTTTTAAATTCTCTTTTGCAATGTTGTCTTACAGAAAATTATTCATCTTCTATTTTGTTCTGTACCATCTTTCGGAAATTAAAAATTGAACAACTGTGTATCTTATCCCAAACACACATTCTGCAGAACCAGAGGTTTCTGCCCTTGCTTTAACTTAACAGCTGGTAATATTTGTTGTACTAATTCACTTACATGGAAACAGTGATGCAAATGTTACAAATTGGGAATTAGGGTTTTTTTCCAATTTTTAGTACAAGACAAAACAGTGTATTTTCCCCTCCAGTTTCACTTGGCAATGGGAGCAGGAGTGAGGCTAAGTATTGATTGCAGGGAAGAAAGACAGAGTTGTCCTGTAGGAAGCAAAGATGAACAATCTGCCCTTTCATCAGAGACCAATGCTCTTTACCTGGTGTAACTCATTTCAGTAGATCAGAGGCAACTGCAGTTTCCTGATCAGAAGGCAGCTAGGTCTTGCCTGCTCTTTCTGTTTGTCTTTAATTAACCTGCATGTCAGTCCTTTCACCTTCTACAGATCTGAGGAAAAGCAAGCCCTGCCAGAAAGAATCACAAAAGGGTATAAAAGCATATTACAGAGAAAATCCTGGGCAGACAGTGACAAACTGTGGTGTGGTCCTTAAATGGTGTTTAGAGGAAGGATTGGAGAATTAGGGAGGTTTTTGGTTGTTTTTGGTTTTGGTTTTTTGGGGTTTGTTTTGTTTTGTTTTGTTTTGTTTTTTATTTGTGTGAGAGAGACTGGCTGGGAAGAGAATGAGTTTGGGAAAAGCAACATAACGGGCTGGGCTTGATGACGATGGGGGAAAGAGGTGACATAAACAGCTAGGGCAATCAGGACAGGCTGGCGTTAGTCTACCCTTGTGTGTGAAAGGATGCGACTACTAAGTACACTCACTGACAACTGTTTTAGCATGATATCTCAGGGCTTTTCTCAAGGCATTGTTAGTTCATGGGGAAGAAAGCTTTTTCTCTAGACCAGCTCTCTGTCATAAACATGAACACCTGACGTGAATTGAATAAGCCTGGCTGCCTAGGGAAAATTTGAAACTCCAATGTATTTGATTTTGTAGCTAAAATGCAGGGGCAATGTAATTGTTCAAATCACCATGGTTTAATGGATATGAATCCAGTCACCCTGTAGTTCCAGTGACTTGCTTATGGCCATCGTCAGTCAAGTAATTCAGAAGGGTTACTTGAACTTAACTCAGCTACCTGGTTAAGTGAAACCACGTCCAAGGACTTAAAGGGGTGATACAGGCAGTAACAGTTATGTTAGCACAGAGCTTTGCACAATATTTCTCATACACTTTTATTTCCTGATTTGACTTCACATTTTTATAATGTGATATTTGTTACGTTATTTATGTATTTCATTAAACATGTCATCAAGGTGGCTTATTCTCATTTTTTGCAGTTATTTCCTTCAGTATACATTGTGCTCAAAGTTAGGTAACTAATTAAGCATTTCCACTTGAATCAGCCTCTTTGGTTTTACACTTGTTTTCTTATTAATTTTGTGTTTGCCATCATTTTTCTATCTGGAGAGGCAGAGATTAGATTGTTCCCATTAATCTTTTTAGGGCATGATCTGTGATGTGAAATTTCTACATCTGTAAGTTCATATCTGCTTTTTAGTAATTTTTCTTCTTTCCCAGCTTCAGTCTAGTGTATGTAATTGTAACTAATTCCTCTGACTCCAGTGTTAAATATTAGTTCCTATATTGTTGAAGGATAAATTCTTTTCTTAATTTCATATTATGATTTCCACAGCCTCAGAACTGGATTATAGATATAGAATATATGGATATAGAATTCTATAATACAGAATTTTAGCCTTCCATTAAACAATTAAAATAGTTTGATGTAATTTTGTTCTAATTGAAGAGTAAGCATCTGTTCTGTATTATGGAACACAGAGGTAACAGATAGTGACTTCCTTTGCTGGCTACTTATTTTCCAAAGAAAAAACTCCTGTGACAACGGTGTTTTACAGTCATTTTACTTCTATTATATTTCTATTATATCAAGTTGTTGATGGATGGTTTTTTCATGTTAGGAGTACAGGTTGCTTATTGCATCATTGTTGCAGATCTTCATTTTAATTGTCAGACTTAAGTGCTTCCACCATAGGGAAAACAGATTATCCATAGTCTGCTATTTTTTTCTAACATCATTTTATGAGTAAGCTAGTTGAATACTAGTGAAATATCAATTAAATTGTCTCTTGGCTATTTTTCCTAGCAATGTATACTTTTTAGTAAAAGTATAGGTGTGTTTTGTCACATTCCTTCTTGAAGCAATATGTACCACCTTATATAGTAAATATTTATCAGTCTTATTGATATAAATCTTTAATTTTAAATGCAGTGACATTTAGTGTTTTGTCTTTGTTCTTTTTTAGGCTTAGGAAAATAAGGATGAATGTGTAATTATGTCTTTATTGTACCTTTGCTAAAATGTGATTTCAATTTGACAGTATATCTAACTAAGAGCAAGGAACTGAATTTGTGAAATGTCAATACAATGTGCATAGAAAAAGGCAATGTATAGAAAAATATTGATATATTCATGTACATTTCCTAGAGTATAGAATATGTAATGAATTAAATTTTTCAAATGCACTCAGGAGCTTCAATCATTAGATTTCTTAAAAATATCAACCTTTAGTTTTAGCAAACAATGACAACAAGTCGCTAATGCGGTGGTGTTCTTAGATTCTGGAAGCTTAGGTGTACTGAAATTAAGTGAAGGCCAGGACATCAACATGTTAGAAAGTTCCCTTTGAAGTCGGAGGGAAAAATTCCTGTTGCCATAAACATTTTCCTCAATACAGACAAAACCATTAAGAATAAGAAAGATTAAAGCTTGTTATTGATTATGGATACTAGTAATGATTAGGCTTCTCTGTATTTGTAAGAGCGATGAAGCATTGAAACAATCTATCTAGAGATTTGAAATCTGTGTTCGTGCAAGTATTCAGAACAGGTTAGACAAAAAGACTCTGAATACAACTAAGCCTAAAGTTGTGTGTTAAGTGTCTTGAATCAGTTCATTTTATGATATTACTACCAGTTGAAGATTTTTATGGTATTTTTGGTCACTATTTATGCAAGGCTCCATCCAATGTGCTTAACTCTGTATGCGAATAATCTAGCTGAAATCCATGGAGTATATAACCAGAAATATTTACAACGTTGAGACTGTGGTTTGACCCATTGGATTTCTTTGCTGTGCATCACAGTATGCTTAGGAGAAAACAGAAAGCTAGAATCAGATGCTCTGTTTTGCCAGACTAAACGTTGCCAGTAGTTGATTTATTAGAAGGAATTTCATATTCAGCAATTTAAGCTCTGGTTATTTAATTTCAACAGTACAGCATCCTCCACAGTCATTAGAATTTGTAATTTGCAACAGACTTGTATGAACTACATAAAGTTTGTTATGGTTTTTGGCTATACCAAAAGGAAGAAACTTCTGCCATTTTAGCTTGTTTGGAAGTTAATGAGTTTGATAGCTTGTCTCTAGCTGAAGCAGAGAAACTTTTCTGATGTGAAGTTGGTTCATAGCAACAATCTGAAAACAGAAGACTGAATCTCTTCTTGAACCTAATAATTTGATCTCTCAAGACTAGCTGGATTTATAGCAAAAATCACTGTTCACAGGACAATAAACTGTTGTGAAGATGTATGGTAAACTGTAATTTAACCTGATCTTCAGAGATGCTTACATTTGTAGCTTCTATCATCCTCTACTGCATTAGTAGCAGATACCACGGATATGATTCTTCTCATTCTGTTTTTACATTGTTATGTTCATATTCAGAGTGATGAGATTGTAGAACTAAGGCCAGCTGTATGTTCTGTCCGTGTCTCTAGGACTTTTCTATTGTGACTAGGTGAAAAATTACCTTTGTATTATTTTTATTAAAAATAAATATAAGGACTGTTTTCATCTTTTGCTAAATCAATATTTGTCAAGTAAGAAAAGATAGCTTGTTTTATTTCCACAACAATGGTAAAGTATACATACATACACAATATCTATCATTTATCTTGTGATACATACATATACCTTATAGTACATACAGTGTATTCCATAATTCCTATTACTGACTGTACAGTACCTAGTTGGATGATACACTTTGGAAGTCTGCAAGTGAAGTCTCTAAATTTTTAGGCTTCTCATCTGCTTGCCTTAAACAATTCACTAGGTTGCTGACTTTGTCAGCAGTGCTTAAATATATCTTGACTCAGTAACCTTTTTCCTATTCGGTAACATTTGCATGCACAGTGCAACAGTTTGTAAGTGCATACGTGTACACCCAAGAAAATGTTCACATCTTTAATATACAATTAATGAAACATCCTGCTAGCCTTGTTAAATAGCACATAGTGGCCGAAAGTGGTACAAGTCATGACTGTGAGTTCGTTCTGTCCCTGTGAAAAGGATGGAAGTGTTTGGCTGGAAAAAGAATATGTGTTTCATAGTACAATTGGAGGTTTTATAACTGGAATACGTAATTTTTTTTAATCTGTCAAATTCAAAAGTACCAACAGGTTTTTCTGCAAATCTTCTGAGCAATTTCAAGAGGCCAGAAAACAATTTCTACTGTCAATTAAGTTGATTTTATTTTGATCTAAATTTCTGTGGCAATTTTCTAAATAAAAAGATTAATAATTCAAAAAATTATCATTGAATAAAAACAGAGATACCAAAAGCAATTGTTCTGCAACTGGAACAACAATAGACAGTATTAAAAAATTTATCCAGTAAGTAAAATTTTAGTTTTCATGATAAAACTGCTTTTGGTGATCCCTGAATTGCTGCCCTGCATAATTAGTTGATATATTTGGGAACTGTGATAAAAATAGAGTGACCACCCACAATTACGGGTAATTAAGAAAAATTGCTTGAAAACAGCATACCTATTGAAAAGATGGAACAAATCTTTTTGTAATGGAACATACACATAATAAGTGATATTGTTACAGAATCATACTTTTTTCATCACAGGATACGATCTCTTATGTGAGCGTTGCATTAAAATAAATTACCTGGTCAAGTATTTCTTTCTGAGCTTAGTGGAATCAGGCTATGAAGTACTGGGCCTAATGTACATGCCTTAAAACAGGCTAGGTGGTTATTCAGGTCACATTTTTACATTCAGAACAACTGAAGGTGAGTAAGGTAAAGGCAATTCAGAATTACCACTATTTCTGCAAAAAAACCCTGCTTTATTCAGCAGAAAGATGTCTTTTACTAGAAAAGCAGCAGAAGGTGGCCGAATAAATCACTTGTATCATTGCATCCCTTATGTTACCATATTCATTCAGTCCAATACATTATGCATTCAAATCAGTGGAAGTTGTGTGGTTTAGATCCTGTGCACTACATTGAAAAATACACCTCTACATATCTGTGTGTTTATTATCTTGTTATTCATCAGTTACTGAAAACTATGGACATTTTGAAATTACCCTGTATCTCATTATTTCATCCATTGTTTTTTTGCAAAATACATTGAAAATTCAGGTTTGCTTTGAAAGCTCAAGTGAGATTATTTTGAATGAAATAACAAAATGCTTAATAAAAAGGACTGATTGGATTTCAGACTTGTTACTGTAATTTATAAGTCTTCCTCCCTTTTCTTTCTCATCTTTTCTGTCCTCCTCTACTAGCATCTTTTTACCCCCACAGTAATCCTGGTGCTATGTACAGTATTTTGTTTACGGTAGTATAAACATTTTCAGCCTGTGACTTCATTGCTGAAATAACTCACCTCTTTCATATCAACTCTTACCTAGGAGCCGTACAGCAGACTCATTGATGTAGGTTTTTTTCTGCATGGCAGCCCAGGCCAAGCTGTGGTTTCATTGCATGATGCAACTTCACCTTTTTTGGTTGTCTATGGGATTAATTATAATCTATTCTTGTATTGCCTGTGCATGCCAATGTGCTTACCATAATGGTGTATACACTGAATGCAGTCTAAGCATTAAATGCATGAACTGGAATTAAAAGAACCCATAAAATTAGAAAGTTTGAGCAAATGTAAATTATGTTTATCAATATCTTTAGTTAAGCTTTTATAGAAAGAATAGGACTTGATATGTATCAGGTCTACATATATGTAAAATTTCCAGCATATTCCAGTAGTTTATTGACTAAATAGACAATTGCAGGGTGCTCAAGATGTGGGAAAGAAAAAGTGTACTAACTATTCTGTTGTGACAACGGCTGAATGCTGCCAGTAGTGTTGAGAAAGATAAACCTTTCCCTGTTGTCAACTTTAGCAGCAGGTGACAGTGAAAAGAGGTAAGATTATACATAATCATTTATTAAAAGTCAGAATTTGGGAAGAATTTTGAAGTGCAACAGTTTGGGGTTTTTTAAATAATATTAAATGCCTGCAAAATAATGTAAAGCATATTGATTTACAAAACACCACTAAAATGAAATTTCATGTGAAGAATTGTAACACTGCTCTAAGTTTCTTTTACAAATGACATTGTGACCATCCTAAGCAACCTGTTATTCATATGTTCTTAAATGTATTCAAATAAATCTTTCATCAGCACAGTAGAAGATATGATTTGATGTTAATTCTATTGTTTCCTGATGATGAAACAGCACTTTGGAAAGTGACTTGAAACATTGTGTCTGAACACAATTGTGTAGTGTTGTCAGTCAGCGCAAATGTTTGGTGTATGTGTTCAGAGGTTACATTTTGTGGGTTTGGGGGTCAAAATTAATTTACAGATTGCAAATTAATAATCAACTTGGTAAATAAACATTATTTATCCCATACGTTTGACTTTGAGGGCCTATAATATAAAATGTTATCTGTTACTAGATGTGGAATAGTTTAGATTGGGAGTAGTTGAGTTGCATGACCTATGGCACCCTAAATGTATTTTAGGTATTAAATGACTAAGGTGCTTAAAAGGACCTTTATGCTGATGGGATAGGTGAGGCTAAAAGGTTCTCATGAGGAGTGAGAGAGAGAATCTGAAATTAGGAAAATTGGTTTGGGACCAATACGTTTTCTAGTTTTATGCAGAGTTTTTTGAGGAATGTACATGGTTCATGTTTACATGTTTGAAAAATTATAATTGTGACCATATATATAAAGCCGAAATACGCTCTTAGCGCGTGCTTTTAAGGAGGTAACTGATGACATGCAATATATTCAAAACAACAAAAAAGGGAAGTAATTTCCACGACTGTTGCCACCCAGGTACTGATATTGTGCTGCCCTGAAAGCATTTATTTAGATTTACTTAGGATATTTATTTCTTTTATGTTATTCCTATAGTCCACGTAATGACAGTTAGTATGTTTTTTCTCTTTTAATGAAGGAAAATTATTTTAGCACTGTAAAACTGATCATATATCTATACAACAGCATGAAGTTCTTCATCCTGAAATCAGTGGAAAATGGATTATTACACCAGTCCTTTTGACTTTCCAGTATCTTAGTGTTTAAGCCTAACTACACATCTGTTTTCCCAGGGACAGCAGCCAGGGTAAAAAGGTGTTGGATGATACAGTGCATGTTTGCAAGCCATGTTGAGATGGTGTTAGTTAAAAAAGGGCCACTATATATTCATTTTTAACATCATTATAATCTTCTTTCTACACTGATGTAAAGTAGTTTTATATCAGGCTTGTGATAATTGATTTGAGCAACTGGTACAGGTGTTGGCAATACCTTATTCCGCTTGTTAATGGAGATAGAGTGATTGCTAAAAAAGAAAGATGCAGTGTCATTAATCTGCCTAAAAAGGGCTTTGCCTTTCCCATTTAGAAAAACCACTGCAATTGAGACTGTCACTGAGGCTCCAGGCTGGTTTTCTTGTCTGACAAGTTGAACTAGGAAGGAGTTGAAGTATTTTTTTTCATTTCTTCTGTGTTCGTTTAAACTGTTTCTATTCTTTTGCAAAGTAAATGTGGCTATTCAGTGAGTCTTTCATAGAATCAGCATTTTGCCTTAAGAATATGGTAATCTGCTCTTAAGACAGTCCTGCTAAATAATCAGATCCCATAACAGAACAGCTGTGACATGAAAATTTCTAAGTAGAAAAATTTACTAGACTGCAGTTATATGCATGGGGAAAGTAAGATACAGTGCAGGAGTGTATGGATAGAGAAACTCCATACGTGTGTTTTACTTTAAAAAAGTACGTGCAATAAAGACTCTCCAGGAGTCCAGGGGAAGAAAAAAGGAAAATAATAGCAAGGACTGTCATAAGTGTTTGTACATTCTGGGGGTGAATGTTACCTGGATTATGCTGCAGTTGGTTTAAGGCAGAGGAATTTAAAGAGACATACTGTGATGCTCAGGATATATTCAAAGATCTCAGATGGCTGCTCTTGGTAGTTGAAAGGTTTTTTACTTCAACTTACCTGTCCATTATTTCTAGCAAAGTGGAACAGGTATACAAATACAGACTTCCCTGTGATGATTCACAAGGATACTAGGTGTGGAATAGTTTAGATTGGGAGTAGTTGAGTTGCATGACCTATGGCACCCTAAATATATTTTGGGTACTAAATGACTAAGGTGCTTAAAAGGACCTTTATGCTGATGGGATAGGTGAGGCTAAAAGGTTCTCATGAGGAGTGAGAGAGAGAATCTGAAATTAGGAAAATTGGTTTGGGACCAATACGTTTTCTAGTTTTATGCAGATTTTTTGGAGGAATGTACATGGTTCATGTTTACACTTATGCCATTGTTTGACATATGAAACAACATATCCTGCCTGGTGTAACTGTGTATTAGGACTGCTTTAGGATTACCATTAATACAATATGTATAGCTTTTTGTGGGTAATACTAGATTTGGGTGCCTGCACTAAAAAGCATGACCAAAAAAGCTGATCCAGTAACATAATGTCAAGTTTATACTGCTTTGCGGTACTTCTGGCTTTCATTGCTCAATTACATTATTCACTGACATTAAAGTCAAATAATATAGCTTACGTTGAAGTTTATTACTACTGAGTGAAAACTAGCTCATAGCCAGATATTTTCATTTTTGAAAATATCACAGGAGGGAATTCCAGAAAAGACAGTCAGATGAATGGCCTGGAAATATTTTAACACTCCAGTTTATCTGGTACTCTTGTCATTTTCAATTAGGATAGTTGAATTTAGACTAAATTTCATAGGACAAGATTATTTTTTTTTAATTACAGTATGTAAGCAACCAAGAAACATATAGAAAGAATACTGAAAATCATCTGGAGGAATCCATTTGTTATGCATATCAAGCAGAAAATCAGAGCTCAGTTTTATGACGATATACAAAAGAAAAATGATTAATAATCTTAATTTGGATTTGAAAAGGATCGGTAGAGGATATTCTTATTTTTGAAGATTGTATGTATTCTTTCAAAGAGTGTAGATAGATGAGGGAGACTTTTAAAAGCTGGACAACAGTATCAACAGAATAGAAGGATAATAAAAGGCACTGAGATGGAGGAGTAGTTGGAGCTGGAAACCAATGATGATGGGCTGTTGAAAACTTTGAGTTTGCGGAAAGTGGATAGCAAATGTGAAAAGGACTTTTGGGTAATTTTAAAATACAACAGCTGCAAAATAGAATCACATAAAATAGGATAAGAAGGAATCTCAGGAAGTCACTCTTCCTTCTGCTGCAAGGTAAGAGTGGCTATACATAAATTTATTCAAACAGACACTTATCTAAGACATCAATGTTTTGTAGGCCCTCTACAGCAGGAGGAAATTTTAGAAATATCATGTGTAAATCATTCTATTGACATACTCAAATGCAAGGACTGTAAGTGACCCATAGATCCCAGGCTGAAAAGTGTTTACCACTGTTTTAAAAATCTGAGATTCACCATTCTCCCTAACGAACCTATTCCAGTGTTTAACTATATGTTTTAATTGAAAAAGTTTTATGCTTCTAATATACTTCTCATGAACTTGATCCATTTCCATGTGTTCAATTCAGTGTGAACATGGAAAAGGAATTAGTAGTATTTTTGCAGCATCATGTGACGAGTTTGCATTTTGATGTCAACAATTATTTTCTGTTCTCTGGAGTAAACAGCTACAACAACTTATTACTCCTTGATACGCTTTGATAAAGAAGATTAAAGAACAATTATATTAAGTAATAACAGATGAGAAGTAATAGAAAGGGGTCTTATTATGAAGTAGAAATGTGCAAGATTGTCAACTTTAGTAAACAGAGTATGCAGTTTGTAACAATCCTTTCTATAATGCAGGCAGTATAGTAGCTATAACTGAAGTGGCTTATTAAATGTTGTCAAAAAAAGTTAATAACATAATGTTAATTGAAACAGTATACTAGTGTTTTTCTCTTTAATATGTTAGTAGTCTCACATAAAAACCTTTGATGAAAAATGTGTTCCCTGGCATTGTTGCTCTATTGTTCTCTTAGAATTGGCTTGTTATCAGGGAGAATGTTTTGTCAAGGTAATTTAATGCTATTTGCAGTTGCCAGTGTTCTCAGCTTATGGTAAGCAATTAACAAATCTAATGCAAAATAAAATAATATACTCTTCCTACTTACCTATGTGGTTTTCGGCATACCTTTTCAAATGCATTTATCTTAGGTAGGATGAAGATCTTTACAGAGTTTTGCAAGAAAGTGCATGCTCTGTCTTCTGTACACTACTGAAAGAACTTAGAAGAGTTATGGAGATTGACCCTGGGCCATTGACTTATGCCTGTTTTAGCACTCAGTTCCCAGTTGTTTAGCTGTTCTGCAGGAATCTTTCTTCAGCTTTTTTTTCTGAAAGTCAGTAATTAGAGAAGACATGTTGCAGCAGCAGTGAATGTACATACACCCTCATGAAATTAAGAAATATGCTGTTTTCAGAGTGAGCAATGTTAATGTGCATATTTTTTGTACATCCCAGCAATTCAATATAAAAATGTAAACAAAAGTTTCTTGTTATCATACTTTTATACAATTTTATGTTTGGGCTGAGGATGATAAGAATTTCATTTTGCTTGAGTTCTTTGGTAGGTTGGCTTATGTTTTTCTAGGGCAGTCTATGAAGCAGCATGATGTACTTAAAATTCATGGAAAACTTGAAAAAGAAAGATGGAAACTGACAATGTTATACTGCATTTTACTGAGTTGTATTAGTTCATTTAGGTAAAATAAGTACTAGCAATGTTACTCGGCTCTTGTCACTTGATATATTGCCAATCGCAAATACCTCTGTAAAAGTCAGTAGTTATGCCAGGCAAAATCTTGTGCATCTGAGATGGGCATCAGCAAAGTATACCTTTATTCTGCAGTTGTACCAACTTAATTTGGCTCTTAATTTCGTACATGGACGCGACAGAAATTAAAATTAAGAGCCTCTCTTTCTTTCTCACTGGAAGTCCTTTTCTGTCTCTGTTTCTAAACTGAATTGATTTTCCATTAAAAACTGTCAAGTCACAGTATTTAGATATATCTTTAAATTTAGAACAGGTTAACAGTCAAAGGAAAAAACCTCAACTTTTGTGCCCCATACTGTTATCACTATCCAGAAAAGTGAAATGAATCATAAGGAAAAATATATCTCTGGCTCCAATTCTTAGAAAAATCTTTACTAAATGATGCTGTTGTACCAATTTATTGCTGATGGATCTGGTTTTGTTGTTGCTTATTTCTTCTCACAGTGGATTTTTTTTTTTTTTGAACAAAGATGAGGAAACCTGTTAGTTTTACCACAAATTAGTCTAAAAGCTTGTCAAGGTTCCCCAGCATGCTAGGGAGATAATATAGAAGTGCTTAGTTGTAGAAAGCATCTGCAGAACAGATGAGTCATGATGCATTTTTTAATTAGGTTAGAAATAGAAGGGTAATATTCTGATGCCAGCTTGTGATCTGTCAGACTTTAAAGAATAAGAGAAGATGTTGTGATAGAAATTAGGAAAGGGAAATAAGGACAGGCACTTGCATTGTTCCTGCTTTTTTCTGAAAAGCACTTCCTTTGAGGTGCTTGCAGTTTATAAGGTGTAGGTTAAGCAATAGTCTAAGAAATCTTGGAAGATAGCTTTATTTCACATTATTTGGAAGTTCATCTTTTAGTTTGATCAGATTTATATTTTGCTTATTTACTTTAAACAAAGAGGTACTGATTGCTGATGTAATTCAAAGAGGCTTGGTGTGTATGAGCCTAAGGTCAACAATGCATTTTCAAAAGGAACGTGAAAGAGAAAGATGCATATCAAAGTGAAGAAGGGAGGCCACTCCACATGTAGGCAAGGCAGTAATGGAGATGGAAACAAAGACAGTAAGATAGAATAATCCAAAATCACATCCTATTGCATGCTGAAGTTGAAAAGTTTTTGTGACTGGAAAAACAAATACAGTTTAATTCATTAAGCAAAGGAGAGTCAGAATAGAGAATTAAAAAAAGGTACTTGGCAAAGTCCCAAGGAGTTATGCAGGAATATTTATCTGAAGTTTTTTTAAGGAAGAAGATGATAAAGTAATAGACAATATGGAGTCCAGACAGGAGGAAGGTACAATAAAAAAGGTGAGAGAGGCACAACCAAGCATGTTCAGCATCTTAACTGAGTATAAAAAAGAAGCTCTGGGGTTTGACACTGAAACGTGTTGGGAGCATAAAGTGAGAAAGTGAGAAAGTTCCCATGTGTGTGTGCATAGGAGAAACAGCTAAGGATTTAAAGGTAGGAGGCTGATTGGTCAAAAAGGATTTAAATGTATCATTATCAATGACAAGATAAGAAGATACAGGAAATGGTCACAGCATCATCCTTGGCTATCAGGTCATAACTATCTGCAAAATTCAGTAAGAAAGAGATTGTTCATCCTTCACTCACTAGCTCCAGGTGCACAAAACCTCTTATAAAATATCTGTAATTAGGGTCATAACGATCTTGTGGAGTTTTATGGATCCCAAGACTTAGGGCTGTAACAGCAGATTACACTGCACTTCTGCTGTGGGCAAAGTGGGTCTTCCTCTTGCCTTCACAGAAGCATTGTTCTGATCCAGCTGGCTGCTCTTCCTTTTTGGGAAGGAAACCAGCATAACTCTTCCTCCCTATCCTGCAGTGCTAACTGAAAATGCTAGTAGCAAAACCTCCCCAGTCACACCCTCAAGTGAGGGTGAAGTAATTTAGAAGACATTTGCCATCAAAACATTGATGAGCTTATTGAAATTGTGGCTCAAAGAATTGCCTTTTAAATTGAGTCATTTACCAAGGCGTCTTGCATATAGAAGATCCGTACACATACTGCAAGAAAATACTTTTTTTTTCTTACGGTGGGACTGGCGGTTAATAAATGGAAGCCATCTGAAGTGAGAAAAAAATTGTTACACTTTCTATCGCTCTGTGAGATGTTTGACACCTTTGACTCTTGTTTAGTCTTGCTGAATTATTTTAATTATGGTATTTGTTTTGCTAGATTGACACCTGATAGGCCTCTGTGTTTATTATTTTGCTGTATGCTCATGCCTGTTTCAGTAACAAAGAATTTAACTGCTTATTCCCTTCTGAGCTGTACAACTAAATCATAGTTAAAGGAACAGAAAGTATTCTGCATTGAATGAGCATTGCTTTTACTAAATGATACATCTGGCTTTTTCCTTAGTTTTATTTTAGTACAATGTCACTGAAAAACCGTTAAAAAGCCTAACCACAACGCACCCCCCCCCCTTTTTTTTCTGTACTGTCAAAAATATGTATAAAAAGAGTGTAAACGAACACTGTCATATCAAATTTGTGCTGAACTTATTTTTTACTCTAAACTTCATAAAATTGGGTTAGTTTTATAAATAAATTTGAAGGAATTCAGTATTGCGGAGGAGCTTCCAGTAAAAGAAAACAGTTTGGGGAAAAAAAAAAAAAGACTACTATAGGCAGTTTCATGAACAAAGAAAACTTACATGCCCAAATTAATACTTATTAGTTGCATTCAAATACAATTTGAAAGTGAGAAGTGAATGGAATGTCTTTAAATGATGTGATACTAAAGAGCTTCTAAATATTGAGTGGCTTCTCTCAATTATTTATTCGTGTTGATTATATTTTGGCAGCTTCTACTGGTATTTCTGTACATAATTATAATTTGATTTTAAAATTCACTGTCATCAGTGGACATTCCTTTTGATAGGAACTGCAAAATTCCTTTTCATTCATATAATGTACTATTGTGCAATCTGAAAACTGTCATGAGCAAAGAAAATTAAAAACTTCCTAATTTTTTGTAGTATCAGGTAGATGTATTTCTTTCTCAGGCATGTTAAGTTTATAACAATTTTTTTTAGTCCCAACTTTTTCAAATTTACATTTTAATTAATTAATATTAAGAATTAAAATAGATTTTATCTGATTTCAATAATACTTTTCCTCCACCATTCAGAAGACAACTTTGCTTCCAAAAATTAAAATTGTAAATTAGGATAATTCTCTGAATTTCTAAAAATTGCAATAACTTCTTAAAGTCCAAAGATGTAGCAGCTGTCGTACAATATTAACATCAGTACTTTCCTGAAGTTATAGTAGAAGTAATTTTCTTTTGTGGTGGTTTATGAATGTTTTACATAGAACTTATCTTCAAAACACTTGGCAAAATGTAACTAGATTAATATGTCTTAAAATTACCCTTTTTGCATTTTCATGTATAATTATACGTAGATAAAATTTGGCATCCATCTTAGTCTTTGTAGGCCTTGTCATTAAATAGAAAATTTAAAAAAAAAAAAAGGCAAAAAACATTAGGAGCAGACTGACATGATACGTGCCAAAAACGCAGGAGTCCACTTCCTTAGGCAGAAAGAATAGAGAACTGTAAATTGCATGTTGGATAGTTATTTCAAGTACCGTATTGGGTGTGCACAACCTTTCCCATTACTGCAGGGAACATTTTATATAAAATCATCCCGATAGATGTCACTATGATTGCAAAGCTGGCCTAAAGTCCAAATGAACGCAGAATTTCTTCCTCTTACTTCTGTGTGGTCATAATGACAGTGATTGCACTGTGACATAGACTGGTGTGTCATGCCAAGGCTTTGATTTGAAGTTGGAAATGGGCTTTACAGCTCTTATTAAGAGGTGAAATGATACAGGAAAAAACACTCAAGATATTTTCAACTCTGTTGCAACTGCAGAATCCTGGCTTCTTTTGTGGGAGATTTCATATTTCATATTAACATACTTGCAGAAACAAAGAATTTCAGAAAACATTAAAATACATACTAATTTTTGCCCTCTCCCACTCATTCTATGACTATTCAAAGAATAATCCCAGTAGAACCATTTCAAATGCATTAGAAGCATTTCAAATGAACCAGAAATAAGTGAGAATAATAAATAAATATGTGAAATAAATTTGGGGTTTAACCCCAGCTGGTAGCTAGGACCACCCAGCTGCTTGCACAGTTCTTCCCCTTCCCCTCCCAGAAAGTAGGGAGAAGAGGGAGAAAAGGAGGGGAAAGGGAAAGGAAAAAAATAATTGTGGGTTGAGTCAAAGACAGTTTAATAGAACAATAACAGAAAAGGAAAAATAATGATAATAATGACACAAGTCTTCCCGAGCAGTGATCCTGGATTTCTGCCTCATCCCCTCCCTGGCCAAGCCCCATTTATGGTAGGGAATATTCCATTAGTTGTTCAGTTGTTCTCTCTATGCTCCTTCTCAGCTTCTATGGGAAGCTGGAAACAGTCCTTGAAAAATATAAACATCGCCTAACAACAACTAAAACAGTATGCATCATTGACATTCCTTTCACAGCTATCGCTAGAAAGAAGATTAACTCTTCCCCAGCTGAAACCAGGACACTGGTGACAAAAGTAGTTATTTAAACAGCAGTAAATTCTTTTGAATTGAAGTGACAAGGAGTTTGTTCAGCTGTGGTAAAAGTGTCATGGAAAGTGTTGGCTTTAGTGTCAATTGTGAAAAAGGTTTAAGGATGCTGGGAACACTTTGTCAAAATTTTGCCATATCTGTGTAAAGTTAAACTGGAGTAATTTTGTTACTTCTGTTGTAGTCGCTGCTGCTCACTGAAGTAGTTTATGCCTAGGATACTTGTATAACTGGGCTTTATAACTAGTGTTGCTATAAAATGCTGTAATAATAAAAAGAACAAGTAAATAGAGGTAATGTGAAACTGAAACGAATAGCAGCGTTTAAAAAGCAGGAGAGGAAGGAAGAGAATTAAGAGAGTGTAGTCCACACCTGAAAAATCAAATAAGGTTCTGGCTTTACTATAGATTAGGCAAACTAAGCTCACTATTGTTTCTCCAGATGCAATTTTTATATTAAATTGCAGCACAGAGCACATAGTTGCAGCAAATGATAACTTGATATAAATGTTGGCCTGAAGAAAACTGTCAGTCTCTCAAATCTTGCTTGTGTAGCCCAGGCATTGCTTGTAGCATTCAGTTTATTACGCAAAAAGATGGCAGGGCAAAGGGGAATTGTAGTCCTTGATAGATTATCAGCAGGATATCCCTACGGTTAAGTAAATAAAATTGGTGCTATGAGTTTTTCTTTTCAAAATACAGGAAGTCATGGCTACAGTGGATTTTTTTTCAATTTTTGTGTAGCACATTAAAGATGCCCTTTCAAAGTCCACATGAATACTGCATTTAGAGTTATATAATTACCGTAAGTTTTATGCTGTTACGTTCGATCTTTCCTATCATTGCTAGTATAATGTTATTCCATCAATTTTAGTGTGGTTCCTCCTGGTTTTTAGCAGTATAAATGCATGAAACCACACTTGCAATGAAGCACAACTTACGCAGAAGAGTAATAAAAGCATTTCTAACAGTCTATTGCATCCTTCAAAGGTGAAACTTTTGCTCATCTAAAGGGGTGAAATCCCATAGGACAAGCCATCTGATTTTAGTTTAAAACAGGGAATATATTAGTAGTCCTGGACACCCCAGCACACAACTGTCTGGAACTCTAAGAACTACAGCACTTCTGGTTTTGGGAAACTTGATGTAAAGAGGAGTTTCAAATTTTCTTCCTTTCTGCAACAGGCTGAACGGTGCAATGATAAAGATTAGTGGCTGTATTCTTCTCTCAGCTCAAATGTGAGCTACAGATGAAAACAAAAAATCCAAACTGAAGAATATCACCAAAATTTAATTTGGAAAATTTAAAATCTTGTATAATCTATCCTGAGAGTATCAATAAAAATTTCTTTAGCCTTAGTGAAATGCCTTTCTGACAAAATCATCATTTAAAATAAAAAGGAAAGGACATTGTATTTGTTGTTGTCTTTGAAATGGATAACTTTGAAATTGAAAGAGAGTGGTGATCTCTGAAATGAAGGATGCTTTAGGATATTACTAGCAGAAAAAAGTAGCTCTGGTATTAGGTAAACAAAAGTCCCAAATCAGGATTGTGGTCCACTGTGCTAAGTGTTTTGCAAACAAGACAAAGATGTATTGTGTATAAGCTAATTTGTCAGATCTTGTAGGTTTTGTAAAGGACAGTGGTACAAAAGTACAGCCGTTAGCTGCAACCTTAGCTGACCTTATCTAACAATCATGACAAGTACCAAATAACTGTGGAAAGGAAGATAATGAAGCTCTCTATCCTAGTTATAAATCTGTGCAGTTCCATTAGCTTCAGTGAGTTTCTGCAGCTTTTACAGAAACCTAACCTGGAATTGAGGGTCCAAGCCTCTGTGTTGGTGCAGGGTTGTTCATTCTGCTTCCGCTGTACTAAGTGACTCGGTGTGTAGCCTACCTTATTTTGACAAAATCCTTTGCTCTCGATAATGCTGTACAGAAAATGATCCTGTTGGGTTCCCAGATTACCTCCACTCTTTCTGTCACTAAAGCTGTATTTGTAAAGTACGAGGTGCTGTCTGCCGTCCTATATACGTTTGACTTCTCTTTCCTTCTGCCTGCTTTTGTAAATCAATTTTATTTGAAATATAACAGAAATGTTTCATAACTTAAATGTCTTTGCAAATAGTTTTTTAAAAAACATTTTAATATAATTTCCTATAGCACTGAAGCTTCTTAAAATATAAAGCTATTGTACATCAAGGAGAATTTTGCTGTATACATTCATGCATCTAAAGACAGGAGAGGGCATGCTGTATTTAACTTGTTTGACCTGTAATGTATACAAGGAATGGAAAATTTGGCTGCATGTGAAATGACCTGGTAGCCCGAGTAATTTCCTTTATGCCTTAATTAGGTAACTGACATTCATAACGCATAGAATCTTGCTTGTTGAGCAGTCTAGCATTATATTTACAGAGCTACCGCTATACTAACTGGTATTACATTCACATTCAGTGATTTATTTGACATGGGAGGTCAAAGAATTTATTCTTTCCTAAAAGGATGTTTTCTAGGGTTCCAAATGATCAAATGATCTTTGTTCTAGTTTTCCACTTTATTACAGTTGTGATGAATACATGATCATTTGCAATATATGTGTATATATATGTATATATGATGGGACATTATGTATATATAGTATATACATCAGCATATATTGAGACTTGACTTTCATTTTGGTCTGTGACTTCAACATTGTTCTGTGGCTTCACCAACCTATTTTGGAAATCTCACAAATAAATCACTAATCATATTCGTGGAAGTTGTCTCCTTTTCTTAGATAAAAGTATATCTATAAAGTACCAGTTTGTATAGAGTATGCTTTGGACCTGTCCCACTGTTAAATAAAGCATAATATAATAAGCTACAATTTGCAATGGCTGCTTGACACACACAAAGGTATTTTAATTAACCTGCATGCAGAAATTAACCCTTAGAGTACTGCTTCAAATTCCTCAATTTATTTTGTTATTTAATTTTACCAGTGGGCTATGCTGCTTTTCTATTTAGCTCATAGTATTGTACATAAAGTACATTAAATAGCCATGCACAAAAAAGAAGTGAAAAAAAAGGAAAAAAAAAACCCAAACCACAAAACCCAAAACAAAAACCCCCAACTTCTTATAAACAAGGGATTCTACAAGACTAAGTACCCTAGGTTGCTAATGGGTAATGTATTCCTAAGCAACTACTTTTTTTTTTTTTTTTTAAGGTTTTATATTATGACATGCATTAAAAATGTGTAATATTTCACTGTAGCTGTGTGCTTGTTAGGTTTGTTTCTAAAGCATCATAGGTATATCTCCTATAGAAAGAAGTCAGTTCTTTAAGGGTTAATGTGGGGTTAAGGAATCCTGAGATATTCTCCTGCTTGTCCTTTCTTAAAGGTATCTGCATGTTATTTCTCAGATATTACCTGAACAGGTGAATATGAAGACTGTGTGAATGACTAACTGAATGAATGAAATAATTCATTTGAAATGCTTGCTTGTATCTTGTAAATGACTGGAAAACAGATATGTGATTTCTGAATCAAGGTCTTTAATGAAATGCACAAAAATCTCACCAGAGTAGAAACTCATATACTGACAATTTACTCCCTTTTTTCTTTTTTTTCTTTCAAATAGCCCAATAGAATCCTGCCAGAATTTCTACAAAGATTTCACATTACAGATCGACATGGCTTTCAATGTGTTCTTCCTACTCTACTTTGGCTTGCGTGTAAGTAGTGTGTCTTTGATACCGTGAGTCAGGGAGGTAATGTAGCTATTGGATAAAATGCATGAGCAAAGCATTTAACTGAGAACATTTAGGTAATAATAATAAGCATCTAAGATCACTAAGGAGACCGATAGTTTATAAGCTTTTGTAGATGTCCACCAGGCCTGCAATATAGGTTAACTTTTTGACATAACAGATTCAATGCATGGTACTCGTGAACTTCCAAGAACCCTTTTTTTAGCAGTATCCAAATACTTTGTAAATTTTGTGCTAGTAATCAGGTTGTACGTTCTTACCAAGAGAATTAAAATTACATATTGGCCACTCCTACTTACTCAAAGCAGGAACTTAGGCTACATTATCAAGAAGCAGAGCACAATAAGGGAGAATATACTGAGAACTGGTGCTAATACTTTCATATCCATACCGTGTGTTTTTTGGAAGGGAGAGAGAGTACTGTAAAGTCCACTCTGGTCCTGTTGGCTGAATGCACTTGGCACTTACAGTATGCGAGATGCACTGCTAGAACACCTTTCTCAGTTTTAATTTCAACCAAAACAAATCTTTGTGTTATCCAAAACTGCTTTGTGATGCAAACTGAAGTATGGTAAGTGGGGATGATAAGGATTCACTTCAGATTAGTGCTTCTTTTCTAAGTAAAAATGCTAATATAGGTGTAACTTCAGTTCCCCAAGAAGTCCTGCTGAACTAAACAGGAGTTCCTGAGGAAAAAGTGATACTTGGTTGTGTGGATGCAAGAATTGGATCAACAATGAATTTGCTAGTTATGTAATAAGCATCTCAAGCCTTTAGCTATTTTAGTTCATTGGGTTGGTTTTTTTTCTGATAAATATGTCCTGTGAGGACTCACTGGAAAATTAAAGTATTTGAAGAAATATTTTAAAATCTCATCCTTCTCCATCTGTTCTCTCCGATAGTATATTGCAACTCAAAATCATATAAATATTACCATATCTTCAATTCTAGAAGATATTTGTGTTCAAACACGCATATATCCATTTTAAAATCTTTGTTGGCTAGTATCCAACTATGTGAGAACTCAGAAGTGAAGTCTGCAAACTGCTGATGAAGACTAAACCCAAATTGCATGAGTTAGCACATAATCAAGCAATAAGGTCTGGCAGAGATGTGGCAAGTATAGAAGTAATCCTTCTTTGGAAGCCGCAGAATTATGCTAGTGCTTCTAGAAGAACATGATATCTGTTCAAGCATTGTAGGATTGCTTCTGTAATGAAATGGGCTTTTACTAGTTGCTAATTACCTAAATGAATAACTGTTCAAATACTTCCATAGAAAAGTATGAGTGGCCTTTACAGTCAACAGACTTAGTTTTCATTGTTGAATAACATGCTTTAACCTTTTTGAAAGCCTAAAGGTTGTGCCCTGTGGAAAGATAAAATGCTGATTAGAACATGTATTGCAGGTTATGAAAATATTGGTCTGACATCTTAAAAAGCTTTAGATTCCAAATATTCTGGCTACTTCTAAATTCAACAGAAGGCAATTGAAAACTTCTGCTGAAACTGGATATTTTTGTTCAGTTTTCATGCTGGAGCATTGATACTGAGTAATACAGACTAACAAAATGTCAATTTATTTTTGGTTTCGAGTCTTCTCTGAGGCAAATGTTGCTCATGTTGTCTGTCTTCTTTTTAAGTATGAGTTCAACATTCTTGACATCAGTAGAGTCCCCTTTCCAATATTTTATCTGGGATTCCAGCAAAGTTGGTACACACCATAAACATTTTCTGTTAAAGTTTTAAAGTAATTCTAAAGCAAGGAGATTAAGTGAATTAAATAATTAGAGAATGTCAGTATTTGCCTTGGAAGAAAGACAATGGATATTGTCTGTAATTCAAAAAATACAAGTACTATTTTGAATTATATTAGTCCAGGTTTTAAGACTTACATGAGTAAAACCACTTCGTTAACTATCTTCTTGATGAACTAAAAGTTTTTATTTATTTGTATATTTACATTTCATATTTGTATAAAGATTATGTATTAATTATTAATTGAATGTGAATAGAACTTTAACCTTATTTAAGCACATAGATGAATAGGCAAGTTCAAACTATGATGTCCTTGGCATCTAAGTTTTCTGGTTCCCCTAGGCTGATTTTGTAGTCAAGAGAGAGAGAAATGACCTCATCCCTGGCACAATTTGAAGGACTGAAGTCCTGCTGCAGTCCTGAATTATGCCTTGTAGGAGTCATCCTGATGATTATCTCTGGATAGGATGATAATGGGACTCTTTGTAAACTGTCATGTATTTAGAAACTGTGAACAGAAAATACATGATGAGACTACTAGCAACGTTTGGTGTGCTAGAGCAAAGGTCATATACATTGAAATATTTTATACTTACCAACACTTTTCTAATATTATAATATATTGTTAATAAAAGTAGAGAAAATGTTTTTAACACAAGTATTACAAGTGATCATATAAATGATCTGTCTCTTTAGTTAGACCTTTCATTTTAATCTCAATGTGCTTATCAAGCAATGCACAATACAGACTTTTTTCCAGTGACACATGTAGTTTTGTCTGGACTGACCAAAAACATCAGTTACTTCTCCACTAACTTTGGAGTTTAATATTTTATAGTGGAAAATATTGCACATACTTGCAACCACCATCAGCATCATCTGATTCTTTCATTCCTCCCCATCTTTTTTTTCAGTTCATAGCAGCCAATGACAAGCTATGGTTTTGGCTAGAAGTTAACTCAGTAGTAGATTTCTTCACGGTCCCTCCAGTGTTTGTGTCAGTATATTTAAACAGAAGTTGGCTTGGTAAGTAAAATAGTTATTCCTTTTAAGAGCTGTTATAAAAATACTTCAACTTTGCACATTTTGATTGAGAATTTATTCATCTTGTGGCATCGCGTAAGCAGAAGAGTGTTACCAAAGTTGTTTTTGCAGTGAATTTGCCATTTCTGCAGACAGGTGGTTTATGTCAGAAAAAGCACTTACTGAGTCCATTTTGTTCTTGATTCATTAATATAATCTCCTACTTTAAGTGGTGGTGAACTCCAGCTTGGAAGTACTGTGTAACTTGAGGCTGTATTTTATAAAATGATGAATTTGATGTAATTGTCTCAGCTTACAACCTGATCCAGACCGTTCATTCACTGAACTGGATTGTCATGAATCATTGTCAACAATTAAATCAACAAATTTTCTTCACATTTTGAGCCAATATAGCTCAATTTTAATTCCACTTAAACAACAGATTTGGAAGATTTGTTTAGACACTTACTGGGCTTAACTTTGGTGCTGCTAGGAATGCATTAGAAAAGAATATGCCACATATAAAAGGGAATACAAAATGAAGCAGAGCAGACAAAATAAATCAATTCAAGAACACTCATAAATGCGGCATATGAAGTTTCTTGTACAAATTGCATGTTGTCTCTAGTTAAGTAAAATGAAAGTCAAAATTTAGGAGTTTTTATTCAGTGAAAACTTCCTAAAAATGGCATACTTTGTGAATGCCATGTCTTTAGACAACATGTGAAACTTCACAATTTGACAATCCATTTCTCCAGAAATAGAGGCACTCATTGTCCCTGAAAACTGAAGAGAGTGGTCATCTTAAATGTTTCAGATGGAAAGGAAAATAAAACAGAGGATCTTTTGTAGTATTATAATTTTTTCAACTTAATACAGAAGTGCAAAGATGCAAAAATTATTGATGAATTACTGTTGTATGAAAAGAGATTAATAAATGTATAAGCATGTTAGAGTTTATACTATATACATCAGTGGTTATTTGTATGCCAAAGAAAAAAAGAAGTAAAACAGCCAGAAAAGATCACTACAGATCCTCATGTGATTACTGTCGTCTTCACATACTTCTGCCATGTATGTAAAATGAAGTAATGCTTTTTGAAGGAGATGTCATACAGTTCCATATTATGATAGGAAATCAAATAAAAAAAGAAAGTATTTAAATAAAAAACAAGCTTATGCTTAAATGGAAATTGCTGATTTCACTAGCTATAACTCAATCCTGGATTCTTTGCATTGTGTGAATTGAAGGGATGTATTTTCACACCTGAATGCGACATATCAGAGTTTCCCAAAACTTTGAGATTGAAATCATTGGAGATGAAGGATATCTAAGCGCAAAACTAGACTCACAGGATCCAAATTTGGAAAATGAGGCAGAGATATAATTATTTGAGATAAATACCCATTGTGAAAGTGACTGCATAATTGACTGACTCATGATGACACAGCAATCTAACTAGCAGTACCAACAGGAATAATGAGTCTGCCCATTTAGCAGTTTCTGCTGGATAGTTTTTACAAGATTTATGTTGTTTTGTAGGCAGAGTTAAGCATTGTACTTATAGTTATTCATAGAGCTGAAAGGATTTTCGTCACTCGTAATTACACTAGTGTCACTTTTTCTTGATTTCTTGTTTATAGTCCTACTTTACCTGTTTTCTCACGGAATCCTCCTGAGACATTTATGCTGCTGAGGCACAGATTTTATTTTTTTTTTAATGTAGTCATCTTAGGAATGATGTATTTACAATGTTTGATCTTTGCACCTGCTTCCACTGTGTTTATTCCAATGGAGTTTTCACTTTAAGGAAAATCATCCTTAGTGAAATAATTCACTAATTCCAAAATGTGAATTATTGGGGTCCCTGACATAACTGTAATTTAGATCAGCAAATTATTATTTTGAGATGCTGTGATGAAAGATTTTCAGCAAATACACTGAAGTGTATTAATGCAAATGGTCTATTCCTTTACACCTTTTAAAGAGATGGCAAAATTTACTCTGCCTATGGAGCTTAAATACTTTTGGACATACTTGTAGGTAATACAGTGGCAGGACTGGGAATGTGAGTGGAGGGGAAGGGAGGGTGTTTGGACCATATTATTTGCAGTTTCAGGTTAGGTGCCTACTTTTCCTTTTTCTTTTTGTAATTGAGAGGTGTATCTCTGCGCAGAGGGTGATTCAGAACACATAAGTTCTGGTTTTTGCACCAAGTGTCCCTGTAGAAATGGGAATCACAGGGAGGTTAGCCTCGCAAGGCAGGTAAATAGGGAGTGCTTAATGTTAGGCAATGTGAAAATCATTTCACAGGTTTGGAATTCAGTGTATCCCAATAATTCTTTGCATGTTTTAAGAATTTCTTACTGATTAAGGAGGATTCCTTCATATGCCTTAAACGTCAAGATCATTTAGGAGCCTAAATACAATACATTGTCTGGATTGTATTTGTGCATCAGGGTCTTTCCAGTTTATTTCACTATTGATTATGTCAGTCAGCTGTGATGAGTTCATCTAAGAACTAGACAGAACGAAAGTCACCAGAATGTGACTTGCTGAATTCCCGATTTCACAAGAACTGTCCTGGTTTAACTAACTGACAATAAACTAAGTACAAATGCACAGTTTAAACAGTATTTAAAAACCCCAAACCATCCTTAATCAAAAATAAACTTTGCCTTCAGAGCACTAAATGCTCATAGAAAGATGTGAAGTATAGCAGAGGACACATGGTCTGAATGTATCATCTTTTAATGTACTATGGTGGAAAGCCAGTGAGGTTTTTCCTTTTCTTATGCTAATTGAGAAATTCCGCCATTCAGGTATTATGTAACCCTTAGTATGTGAAGCCTTTCACTTTCCCTGTACTCTTTTGCATTCAGTTATTCAGGAAACTGGTTTTTTGTATCTCAAAAGGCTGTATATGAATGAAATTTTCCATCAATATTCATAAAGGATGTTGTTTCAAATCTAATCTTCCACCTAGATTCCAGTATGCAAACTAAATCCAATATGCAAGATGGATCAGATTATGCTTTTCCATCGAAAGCTTTGGCATGGTAGAGCATTCACTGTCTCATGTACAGGTGAAGGCACAATAGCACTTTAAACCTGCAAAATACCAAATTTTTAGATTTTATAAATCCTTTAGAAAGGACTTCTGGTGTATCATTTTTGTTAGCATAGGGTAGCATAAGAAAAGGAAGTACATGAGCAGAATACAGCTGGCACATGGACTGATCTACATATTATTGAAAGATTGGGGACAAGTAGAGAAAGGGAAGAAAATTTTAATGAATCTGCAATTCAGTGATATACATTGCTTTGACAGTTGTTATGAAAATTTCTTATGTTCTTACTTAAAACTGTACAGATACAAATATCAGTGTGTTTATTGATGTTCATTTTCATCTAGATCCTCTTGACATTTTTCCAACACTGTTTTGCAAACAGTAGCATTTGTGTAAATACTTACACATAAACTAAAGCTATGCTTTATAAAATCATAAATATTTCTTGCACAACACTGTACAAGAAACTTTCTGATAGTGATAGAAGGGCAGTTCTCCACTTCAAGTGCAGGCTTCTGTGGAGGGGACAGAATTTTCCCAAGGGAAGAATGATAAAAGAAAGGGGGGAATTTCTGGCTCTTGAGGTTTTACAGGTAATTTTGACTATTCAACCAAATGATTTCAATGCATTGCTGAGTCTGGATACTGTCTTTACAGCCTAAGTGAAGGTAGGCTAAAAGGTTGTTGGATGAAAACAAAAAATTTGCAATGGGAGAAATAATGCCATTTTTTTAACATAAAGTTGCTGTGATCCAAGTATCATAGCTAAGTTTCAGATTCAGGTCTCATTTCTTTGGATACCTTGCAGTCTGCTTGCAGTCTGCCAAGTTGGAGAGCCCTGCAACAAATGAACATCTTCCAGTTGTATTCAGTAATGATTTACAAACACTCTACACACCACTTAAAAACTGTTACTCTATCTTCTGTGGTAACAAAGGCACTTCAAATAACTGAAATGCCTTTTATCATGTACTTGTATGCTTATGAAAAGGGAAATACTGATTTTATGAGGAGACTGTGTTGGAATAAATTGTCTGGAGAGGTTGGTATTGTTAGAGGAAGATTAAACGTGTAAAATATGATCTTGGCTTCACATTTACAAGGACATGCGAATGAGGAACAATCAGCCTTAGAACTACAGTGATTTAATAAGGCCTAATATGGATTTGGTAGTGTCCCATAGTATTGAATCAAAGAAATTAAAGATAGAAAAGATCTGTTAAAAAATCCATTTCCTTTTCCTGACCATGTGCTTTCAGTGCTTCATCTATTCTACTGTACAAAATTTCAAGTGATAGAAACTCTTTGATTCCTAATAGATTCTATTAATAGAAAGATTTTTTCATCATCCTTCTTCTCGGACATCCTCTTTAGTCTAGGCTGCTGCTCAAGCCATGCTATTTTTTCAGAAAAAAATTCAGTGGGGAAAAGAAGACAGACAACAGATGCAAACATAGGCACATACACAGCATAGAGAACGAATCTCTTTCTGCAGTGTTTAGCATAGTTATGGGAAAGAGGGGATCCTTTTCTCCAGTCCTTGCTCAAATTCTGTCCAGGTCCCGTTACAGACATCTCAAATAATTTTGGATGAGGCTTGTGATCTCAGTATCAATTCCTGGTCTGAGAAGACGGTTTCCAACATCTCTGGTAGATATTGAGTATTTTTGTGAGTTGGAGAACAAAACTGGTTTCCATCTGTGGAAAGAGATAGATGGCTTTGGAGAAAAGACATTGTGTCATATTAAGATAGTTAAGCTGATGGTGTGAATGCCTCCTGGCCATCCAGCAAGTATGCTTCAAGATGAAGTTTTAGTTAAAAATCTGTGACATGAAAACAACATTTGTTTTGATACCCTGTAAACTTTTTTGACATAACTCTACAGAAAAGCTTAGCCTGAAACCATATTTGAATCTTCAGAACACTTTATTCCTTTTGGAAAACATATATATTTTAACGGAACTTAGAGTAGTACCTTAGTTATACCGACACAAAGAAGTGCTCTGTAACTAAGTTGTAAGGATACCACTCTAAGAGAGGAATTAAGACTTCCAAAACTTTAGAATCATTTAGTGTCTTTTGATATATCCACAGGTCTCAAAACTATCCCTTTCTTAGCACCTTAAATTTGTAATCATTTGCAATGATTTTGTTGGTTAAGTGTTGTGCATTTCTGCCATCTATTGGCGAAAACTTTGAATATGCATCCAAATTCTACAATATTTTTTACAAAGCTAGTGTATTTTATACAGCTTTAAAGCATTTTGTGTCATTTTACTTATAAATTATTTTATATATAATAGAAGCTAAATTCTGTAAAATTTCCTAGGAGAATTGTATTTTTTGTATATGCGCACATTCACAACTTTTCTGTGCAGTAACATTTCTTCATACGCTTCAAATGCCTTCAAACAGGTATTGGAATTAATTTAATTAAAATAGTTCTGAATACTCCATCTGCTTGGTGATTTGTCGATGATATGTCATTGAATGGACTGTGTCACATTTGTGTTATATTGAAGACACCAATTTTTTTGCTTTCTTCAAGATACCTTAATCAGTTCAATTTTCACAAAGCGTGTATGTTTTGACTGGGGACCAGTTAAAGCAGTAGTTCACATCAGGCTTTTGAGTTGCAAAAGGTAATCTGGTGACAAATATGTATTTGTCATAACATCCACAACCAATTCTTATGCATATTTTTGCACACTACTGTGAAAATATGCTTCTCTTTGTCTCTCCTCCACTGATGAGAAGTCAAACAAGTTAGCCAAAAGACACTGGAGCAGAGGAGAAACACAAGGACAGTACTAGCCTCAAGTGTCATCAGTTCCTATCATCTAGCTGACATTCATAGAAACTGTGTGCTTGCTTCCCTACAACTCTGAATTCGAAGTAAACTGGATAATTTAAATTGTCTTCTGTTCCCAGTCTATCACTGTCTGTGAGTGGTACTTAACACTGCATAGAAAATTGACCCTAAATTCATTGACCCTGTTTTCTATACTACTGTGATTGGGAGGGGCCATAGGTAGAGCGGTACCCTGATTTTTCCTGTGTGAATGAGTGGCAGGTTTGCCCAAAAGTAGTCCTACTTGCTGAACGTTGAGGAGCTATTGCAAGTTAATATCATAGCTAATACCAGTTATATTGCTTTAAATAAAAGTATTTCCTAGTTTATCTGGCTGGCTGGCTGGGCTACTTTAACCCATTGCATCTTTTCTCATCCTGACCCGTTCTGAGAGGGAAAACCTGACTGAGCAAGAATGCATCTTTAGTGGAAAAAAAATCCAGTCTTAAGTTTATAGTTACCTATAAACAAATGCATAGTTTGTTGCCATCCTGCTTTACACGTGATCCCAAGCCCTGCTTGTCACTGTCTTGTTCTCTTCCTTATCAAGCATTACATCCTCTAGTATCATTAGTATCATTGGTTAATTTTATTAGTGTGGATATTATTTTCCTCCAGAATATTAATAGAAGTATTAAATAACTTAAGGTCAAGAACACATCCCTGACAAGACTCCTAGGAAGACATGCCAGATTCATTTCAAGACTTAGTGGTTCTTGATCCATTTTATGAGTGCCACAGTAAAGCTGAGTAAATTACATCAGTATTTATAGCTTTATCACTCAAACATGACATTTAATGGACAAGCTAATGGGATAGGGTATTTTTCTAAAATGTATACGTAAATATAATTCTTTATCTTGACCACTTAATTACTTTGTAGTAGAATTCTTTGTTTTGTCTAAGATTGATTAATAGGCCTATGCTTACTTCTTTTAAACATATGGAAATAACATTAACTTTCTTAAATATTTCTGGAACGTCTATAAACTATATGTGCCAGACTCACTGAAAACCAACATTAAGTAGTCCACAGAGTAAGTTTTTAAAACTTTTGGATGCGAGTTACCCAGATATATGATGCCTTTAAAATGTCTGGCTTAATGGATGTGTTTATTAGCATTCTCCTTAGTCATGTTAGGAAGGCAAGTATGCCATCATTACATGATTGGCTTTTTCTCAGTTACAAAATAAGATATATATGGGACACTTCTGCCTTTTCTCCATTATTACTTAAATGTCCACCATGCTGCTAGTAATAGAATACTACAATTAAAATGTCTTTTATTTGCCATTCAGTAAGTCTGTGGTTGGTTAACATAGCTCATAAACACTTTTTTCTTTTTGAAATTTGATGTTTTTAAATACAATATATATATTACTATTTTGGATTTCTGTTTTCTTGGTTTTTTTCATGAACAGTAAAAGTAATCAGTATTTTCATTTAAACAGCCAAAATTTGAATTCCATAATCACTTTTTCCTTATCTGCCAAGGCGAAGTCATATAGACAACCCTCACTTCATTGAAACACTCTTAGTATTCTTTTGTGGTTCTAATATTTACAACTTCTAAAGGTATATTAATATCCTTCAGCATACATTTTTCAGATAGACATTTTCATGGTGTAAACCAAACTTCTTTTTCCTACATGTATTATACAAAGGGATATAAACAGCTAGACTTTGCATCGTCTGATATACCCAAATTGTTTGTTGTCATCATCAGTTAATGTTCTATTTAATGTTTTTTATGGACATCGATCCATAAACATTCATGATCATAGTGTCGTGGTTTGGGCCAGATTGGCCCAATCCAGTAGAACAACAGATGCTCTCTCTCTCTTGCTCCGCTCGGGAGGCAAGAAAGAGAGAGAAAAAGAGAGGCTTAAGAGTTTAGAAGGAACTAAACTACTTTAATGAAATATTGATAATAAAATAATAAAAAGAAAAATAATGAAATATATACAAAACCATATCAAGCTCCCAGGATGACGATCACGTCACCAGCAGGCACTGGGGAAGTCCCAGACTGGACTCGGTGACGGACGGGAACTGGATTCCGGATCTGGATTCAGGATCGGGATCAAAGGCAGATGCAGAGATAGAGTCCTCCTCAGACGCCAGCCATTGAAGAAAGGGCGCTGACCCTTTGATCCCTCAGCTTTTATCCTGAGCATGAGGCAGATGGGATGGAATACCCTTGTTGGTCACTTTTGGGTCACCTGTCCTGTCCGCTCCTCCCCGCAGGTGTGACCCCTCTACGCTTTTCCGCTTCCGACCCTCCAACGGGGCAAGTAACAAAGTTGGCTGCCCTTGGTTGTTACAGCAATAAGGATAAGCCAGAGCCTCTCTGCAAACCATTCCTTGGCATCAGCTATAAACATGGGTCTTAGCACTCTGAGAGCGAACAGTTTTCTGCACAACGTGCTGTTAATTTCAGCAGTTAGAAGAGGCCTAGCTAAAAAGTAAAGTTACTGAACAAAATTGGTCCTGTTTTACCTCAAACCAGGACACATAGTCTGCCAAATTTAGTGATTCAGAAACACAGAATGTCATTTAGGTATAGATGGACTGCTAAATTCAAGTAGTTTATAATAACTGATTTTAACTTTTTCAGTCATATTTCATTCAGTTGTACTGCAATATCATATAACAGTCAGTCATATGGTTCAGTCATATGGTAATATCAAGTATATGGGATTTATGCTGAAAAATAAATCACTGCAATTCCTCTTAATAGCCAAACATTTTGCATTTTTTAGTAAGATATTACGTAGTTTTCTTCTCTCCATATCCCGTCTTGTCTAATCAAAATATATTCTGAACATGTGGATATTATGTGAAAAAACACATTAAAGTTTTCTTTTACCCTGCTTTTTATTATCCATTTAATTACTTTATGACTGCTTTTGTGTTCTCTAATGGTTTCAGTGGTCTTTCGGACTCCCTGATTAAGTCTCTTCTGCTCAAATGAAAGCTACCCAAACTGTACAGTTTTGTCTTTAATAGAATGCAGAATAATGTTCTTAAAGAAGAAAACACTTTCCATCAAACTGCTTAGGGAACCCATAATTCACTTAGGCTGTCTTTTGGCATTTGTATTCCTTTGCATGAGGGCATTTAAAAATGCTGCTTGTAGTGTCCAAAAAGATCATTGCATTATCATTAGTCAGATACTTTCCAAATTTTCCTGAGCTACACAGGATGTAACTAACCTGCACACTTTCCTGAATGGTAATGTGACAGATAAGATTGATTTTATTTGCTAATTGTTTCTTATCTTTAAAAGTCAGCTGAAAGACCAGTTGAAAATGAATTTTCATGTCTTGGCTCCAAGATAGTATGCTAACTTGTACAGTACGTTGTAGGCATTCAATCTATTCATTATACATTATCCAGTAGTTTTTCCCCTGGCATCTTCTTTCACTGATTTCTTGCTAACTGTTTTTTTCACTACATTGAATCTGAATAATGTTGTTGCAGGGTGTGATCACTTCTCAACTTTGAATTTTCAATGCTTGTTGTTTACAGTATTTTATACTTTGTAAGTAATATAATTAATATCTGCATAAGCCCCAAAACGGAAGTCCATATACCTAGAACATGAGAGTTTATATTCTGGTAAATTTAACATAAGTTTTATGATTTTGACTGTTTTTGAGCTTTAACTCATTGTCATGAGTTAATGTAAGTGTCATGAAAGTGACCATTTTTGAGCTTTAACTCATTTTCTGTTTCTAAGCATCTAACTTCTGTAACACAGCTTAAAGGATCTCTTTTATCTTCTAAGCCCTGGTCTAAATGTACTGAGATATCCATGTAGCTCTCATTAATTCAACACCAGTTGTGTAGGGTGCTCTGTAGTGCATGAGGCTTGGTTTATATGGAATTAAGAAAAGATGCATTATACAGTTTAAGTAATTTAAAAAAAAAAACCAAACTAGCCATGTTCCTCCTGACCTTTTTGCAAGACTGAATTAGTCATAAGCAAATCCTGTTGAGACTGGAATTGATATAAACTGATGCAAAGATAGTTGGGATCTCACCAGAAAGATTAGAAGCTAGGAATTCCACAGAAGACTTCAGAAAGTTCTTATAATGGCTGTTCTTACTGAGTATCAGAGAGCTCTGAATAAACTTATGTATTCAACTGAGAGTGAAGGTTTATATAAACCAGATCATTCCTGTCCTTTCAATAATCTTTTGGTATTTCCTTCACTCAACTTTATATACATGAATCTAAAAAAAAAATCAGAAGAGGATTTGATTAAGATTCTTCACTCTTATTGTAATTCCAAACTCAAAAGGGGAAACTTCATTAATACATTTATTTAGATGCACTGCTTGACCATCAGCTGATAGGCCAAAACCCCATTGGGATTAGGTAAGGTTACTTCTTGTGCTTCTATGCTTCAGTTATCAATACGAGCAAAATGCTGACCTTCCCGCTTATGTGGCATTTCATAAGTAACAGTTGGATGGATAATAGTTTGTAGCAACGCTAAATTCGTCCTCAATCTGTTCCTTGACCCACTATTCAATTTTTGCAATTGCAGTAATTTGCCATGCAAAGTCAGGTGACACCTAGGGAAGGAAAATTTGGGATATATAGTTCTTCCAGCTAAAGTATTTAAGGCTATTTCTGAGGTTTTGGACTGCAGGACATTTATACCATCTGGCAGACTTTCATACAATATTGACTTAAGTCAATAAAACACTTTTTGCCACTTGTTTCATATAAATTTTTTGGAATGCCTAAGGTTGTCTAGTACTTCTGTATTTATAGTGTCTATGCTTATATTATGCAGGCCTTATTCTTGATTCACTGCTGACTGCCAGACGTTTAGCATTCATTAACCTTGTTATGACCTTAGTGATAGTTTAGTATCATGCTATCTCAAATTCTAAATAATAAAATGAAAGTAGAAACAGAGCAGAGAAAATCCAGTCTGTAAATGGAAGGACGTTTCTCTGCATCACAAAAGCATCTCTGAAGTTACCGACTCCTACATAACTACTTGCACTGCAGTGATGTACCCAATGGATTGCCAGAAAGTCTTTGCCAATACAGCTAATGATGTTCTGAGGGCAGGATTTGCTTGCTCTTTATTAAGTGCATAGTTTTGGATCTTTCTGCTGTCTTTTCCAGTTTCTTCTGTTCAGGGAACTTTTTAATATGAAGCAGTGTTAAATAAGCTGCTACTAAACTTTGGAGTGCACTTTTTTTCATTCAGGCATTTAGTTTTTAATTCTTTTTGAAAAAATCAGTACATTGTGTTTGCAAATTTTATATAGGCTTATGTTAGTTACAAAACAATTTGCTCTAAATCTATCTACTGATCTTACTTCTCTGATTTGATATGTATAAAGGGATATGAAGCCAAAGAATTAAAATTTTCTTGGTAGTTTAGGTTCCAACTATCTAAGCTTATCTCGTCTTCAAAATTGCACAGGCAATTTTGTAAGTAGGCTTTCTTATGAAATCTCCCTAGTTGCTACTTTAGGTCAGAAGCTGAAATATTGGAAAAGCAGCCTATTTGACTTTATCAGCTCTTTTGTTTGTTGCTAGTAAAAATATAGCAGGTAGCAGATAAAGATCAAAAATAGAATAACGCGTCTTTTAATTTAAAAATAGTATTTAAACTTAGAAAAATGTGTTTTTCTATATAAGTAAAACTTCTAATATATAAATAATTTTTTTTCCTCTAAAGCTATTTTCTTGTTTCAGTTATAAGTGATATATACAAGGAAATTATTTTCCCTTTTTAAATCTGCTTCTATAAAGTAAGGCAGATGGAAGCGTGCCGTTTAGGGGCAGGTGTAGTACACAGCATTTTGTTCAGCATTATCCTGTAAGGAGTGCTGTTTTTATTAAAAATAATAATATTGTAACATCACTGTGGAAATTTATCTGAAAAGAATTGGCCATTTAGTACCTTAAGTGTCAAGTTCAATTTCAAGAGGTTTTGCGTTCAAGCCAGGGTATCTGGAGGTGATAATCTGCATAATCCAAAGGGAAGTGTTGTAGTCCCTCATAAGCAAACATGACTGAGAGCAAAATGGTTTAGTCTACTGCTTTATGAGATTTCTGAGGTACTCAAAACTCTCCAGTGGTTATTTCTCCATTCTCACCTAGTTACTCTGCTGCTCAGTATAAATTATCTGTCATCTTTATTGTCTTCCTAATTACTGGTTTTATTTTTCTTTGATCAACCCCTTACTGTGTGGAACATTTTCATTCAGAACCGTACAAGTTTTTTTGTACAGGTGTGCTCATGCGCTACAGAGATACGCTGGCTCCTTTCCAGTCACTGTGCATCCAGCAGTTAATGCCAGTCTCACTCATCCACACTGCAGCCCGTTGGTCGTTCAAGGATTTAATGCCTCTTCAGCCTTGTGACAGAAGAAGAAATAAATCCCAGTGGGATAAATATAAAATCCTAATATGATTTGAATGCCTTTCACAACCTTTGTATGTATTATTTTTTTCACAGTCCAACCTTTGCAACCCTTTCCTCTTCAACATCCAACATCATACAATCATTTAGGTTGGAAAACACCTTTAAGATCATAGAGTCCAACCATTAACCTAACACTGCCAAGTCAACTACTAAACCATGTCCCTCAGCCCTATATCTACATGTCTTTTAAATACCTCCAGGGATGATGAGTCAACCTTTTCTCTGGGCAGCCTGTTCCAATGGTTGATAAACCTTTTGGTGAAGAAAATTTTCCTAATATCCAACCTAAACCTCCCTTGGCGCAACTTGAGGCCATTTCCTCTTTCTTGCCAATATTCTGTTATGTAAAGGCTGCTGTGGGTAATAGATATGATATTATTTAGAATTTCACCTTTTAATTATGTGAAACTCCCTGAGAATTTGCTTCTCAGTAGGCAGATAGATTTTCTGTCCGACATGAATTTTAAGAGAGGAGTTTTAAATGCTGCTCCCCTTAGTGGATTTATTCTTGATTCAGCCTTAGTGCTGAATTAACACTTGCAGTTCTCAGACTTTGTATTTAAACATGATACAATACTTGAATAGGTGAAGGCTACTTTTTAGTACTGGCATGGGCTGAAATAAGGGATACTGATAGGTGGTGTATGGACCTACATGACAGCTACATTTCCAAAAAGCAGTTAAAACACCGTAATCTTTGCCTAATTTTTTTATGCCTAAATTCTTAATCTGACAGCTGGTATGAAATATCGTTTGTTGTTATTACAATATACATTTTAAACCATGTGCAAGGAACCATTCTCTACACTGAGTAAAAGGGCATCACTTCTCTTGGACAGGCATAAGTATTTTATGAAGTTTGGCACCCACCTGGTGAGAAAACTGATTTTTATTTTTTTTTTTAATTGCACTTGGATCATAATCACATATGTAATTTTGTGGTGTATCATTTTCATAACCCATTTTTCATAATTAATATATCTGTATGTATCTGCTCCTATCTGTTCTTTAAATTTTTTCTTTGTGCAATTCAAAGACTTAAGAAGGTTCAATGGCTAGGATGCATTATATCATAACAGTTGATTAGAACTGAAATATTTGACTCCTTTTCAAATCTTCTTCCATAGGATGCTCATTGGTTTTTTTTGGCAGTTATGGCCCGTGCCTCATGACTCACAGGAGCAAAGACAGGCAGAATTACAAGTCTTTTTTTAAACCAACGTCCTGCAGCATGAGTCAGGCTTTAGATCTGGCCTTTGTCCTTCCTTTGCCTTTGTTCTTATAATTTGTCCTACCCCATGGTTACAGCCTCTCAGAATAGCATATTCCTGATTTTAGTGCAATTCGTTCCTGCTGAATGCCAGGGAAAATTATAGAAGACGCTAACTTGTCATTCTTCAGGAAGTGAAACTATTTTATATTGAGTTGTAATGGGCACTTTAAAAAAACAAATTCCAAGTTCCCAAACTTCAGTGCCACTTCTCTGCAAGGTTAGCTTGCTGAGGTATAACCTCTTATTTCCAGAGTCATCTTGATTTTAGTAGCATCATCAGTGAAGTGTACAATTAATTTATTCTCCAAAAATCAAAGAACTAAAAAAGGCATGTTTTGCATCCTTTTTGAATATGGACTTCAGTATATGGTGTACAGTTGGATAATACTTCCTTTGTAAAATATGGTGCTTACAAGATAATGCACTCTGATTTTATGTAAAGATCTGCTATTCATTCACTACTGGGTATTTCTCTGCTTGTCTTATGGAATATGACAGAGTCATTGCCTAAAGTGGTATAAAGCAGCAAAGTTAATGTTTGCATATCTGTTTTTGTTATTGCTAATGCCAAGCTTTCTGAAGATGGTTTAATATCTTAAGACTTTGAGACTGGGAGATTAAAAAAAAATAATAATGCAACTACATGCATTTGTTCAGGAATTCAAGTTTGGATTGTAAATCTACCTTGTAAATCATTTAGTGAAATTAATGAGCAGTAAGTTCTGGTTTTGTCATAACCCATAGGCAGTGCTACAAAGCTGTACCAAAACGTAGTTGTTGGCCAAGCTGTATAGTTTTTATATTCAGACACACCAGTTTGGTTTTTTTTTTAATGTGAATAATGCTTTTACCCTTTTTGAAATAGGACCAATGAAAATTTTAAGGGCCATTTTGAGTAGAACAATGGCTTTTACACTGTAGTTTCAGAAGTAGCAACCTGAAAGAAAGGTAAGATAACATGTGGAACATTCTGTGTTGCCTTACTGTAAAATAAATTTAAAAGTAATTTTCAAGGAGAGAATGATCACTGGATATAACAAAGTCATTTTTGTCTACAGCAGGTTTCTCTTTGCACGTTTCCTTGTGTTTCATGTTTTTTCTAGATTGTGCTTTTGGGCACAAAGGTAAGCGGATAGTATCCTACAAAAGCACGGCAAATCAGTCATCCCTGTCTAAGCTGTGCTTTAGAGGACAATAATTGGATACCCGCTTCTATCCAATACATTGGTTGTCTCTGCCAAAGAGCTGTTTTTCCCTTGTCCTTCTTCAAGATGGTATAGCAAGCACCTAATTCCTGCATAGCCAAAGGTAAAGCAGAGCTCAGCTGCTGAGAAGTCTTGCTTTCTTCTCCTGCATACTTGAGATAAATATTTTCGTATTTGGATGGACTTTGAAAGCAAGTTGTCATTTAATGGTAGCAATGCCTCCATAAGTATATCAATCCATTTTTATGCAAATTCAGGAAGGGTCATGGAGTGATATGCTCAGAGGATATGCTTCTGTTGAAAATATGGAAAATTTCAGTCATAACATACTTTAAATAGCTTGGGTTCATTGAAGGTACAATAGGTTTTAACAAGTCACACAGAATCACAGGGGTTGGAAGGGACCTCTGGAGCTCTTTAGGAAAGAATGAATGTTGATTAGTTCGTAGTAAAAGCTTTGGAGCAGACTGCACACATCTCCAGTGTTTCTGATAACACAGAGTTTTAGGATTTTTAAGGACTGTCAACTGTGTCCTTCACAGGGGTAGGAAAAAGTACAGAAACACTGGAAATGGTGCCATTTGGCTAATGGCATCATCTTCATCTGCTTAACTGGGCTTCAGACTTTCACTTAGATGCTCATCTGTGCTAGATGATAGGATATGTGAAAGGTCGTTTTCTTGACAATTGAAAAAAAAATTTAGCATATGGAGAACAATGTTCTGTAATCTGATTTTACATCTAATATGAAAAATTTGGCCAAGTAATAGGTAGAAAATATAGATGGTAGAGAACTGTACTCTCACTGAAAACAATAAGCTGTCTTGCACAATCAGATTGTAGAATAAAATGCTAAAAACCATTCCATTGGAAAGCAGAAACTTCTGCACAGGAAAGTAATACAAACATCTTTGCGTGACTCTGTGATTCTGAATAGTGCTTCTCAGCACAACATGTCATCATCCTACTGCTGCTGAAATTTAGATTCATATTTTTAACTTGTGCAACAGGTTTATTTTAGATTCATTTCCAGTTTTTGTCATTTAATTAATGTTTTCAGATTTTGATGTATGCAACAGATTTAGCAGTGCACTGACAGAAAAAGGGAGAAAATTGATAAAAATCTGGCTATGCCAGGGACCTGAGAGTGTTAAAGGAATACTGTCAAATTACTAAAATCAAAATATAAGTTATGTAAACTAAACAGCTTTGCTCTTGCTATTTATTACTTGGGTACTATTTTCCTTTAGAGATGTTCCAGGCTCACAAGGTAAATGGATTCTATACCCAAACATTTGCTATACTAAGTACAAAGTACACTAATGCTAGGTTTAAAATTGGATGATAACAAAATTATAATAGTATTCAAGATGAAGTACAAAAAGAAAGAAAAATAGTATGCCTTATATGGTAAAAAGTAAGTAGGACATTATTTTCATTTGAACTATACTAGATTTTATTAGTAACACAGATAAGTACTACCTTGGTCAAATAATTCCAGTTTGCGAGTAATGATTCAAATGCTCACAGATGTATTATATATATGTCTACATGCATATGTACAGAATCAAAAACTATTCCCACTAGACTCAGTGGAACTTTGCTATTGTGACCAGTGGGAACGTGACCAGGTTGTTTGTAAGAACATAGTGTAAAGGTTACAATGTAAAGGAGTCATAGGAGTGGTTTGCCTCTGATTCAGTCACTGCATATTACTTGAAATTTGAAATTTTTGTGTACTGTTCTCCCCATTTCCATATTTGGCATTGTCACACTTTAATAACATTTCCAAAATGCTTTGAGATCCTGTACATTTCCTATAAGCATATGGTGCAGTCTATTTTTGTGTCTGCTTTGCATTGTACTCCAGATGGCATTGATATATTTTTGGCATATGCATCTTTGTGGCTCCTCTGGGGACAAAAAATAGGAATAATAAGCATATTCCTCGAAATAAAGATAGCTTTTCAAGTTGAAGTTTGTATGTTATGCTCAAAGCAGGAAACTTGGCTAAGAAAGCATATTATATATCGTGGAAGGTAGTAGCTTACATTTACATTTTATTTTAAAGAGTTTTTTCTAATTGAATGAGGTGGCAGCAGACTGAATAAAATCCAGCTTGTGAATATTCACAGAGCAAGTCTGCTTGAGAGAACTAATGCACTCTGTTCTTTGTGCTCTTGCTTGATGGCTGAATTGTTGGGTTTTCTTCTTCAGTAATATAGCTGTCATTAACTGGGATTAGGTGCAGGGTTGTTTTGTGTGTTCGGGTTTTTTTATTTCATCTGGGATAAATCCTGTAAGAAAGAGTTGGCTGATTATACGAACTCTGCCTTCTGCATACTAGCTTTAATCGGAAGACAGATATGTTAAGTTGCCAAAGAAAACAATACACAGTAAACAATTCCCTTTATGTACACAAACTACAACTATATTCTTTATGAGAGTACCTGTTCATTCCAAGTGAACAGCATCATGTCTGTGGGTTTTGGACCGATGGGTGTGGTTCTTTGGTGTATCTGAAAGAAGCTTATGTGGTAATATCCGGATAGAAGATGGCTTTTAAGCTCTAATACATCATGGATCAGAGGAGCATCTGCACTGCCTGCCTGCTTCTGTGATTTGTTTTATCCATCCAGTTTGTGATACTCTTAGTCTGTTTTGTGAGGCTGAGTTTTGTATTTGAATTAATTCTGTTTGTTTCATGCTAACAGAAATGAACTAGATTATACTGAATTATCTTTTGGTAATGACATGTAAAGGTGAACTTTGCATTATCCTGTGTCCGGTTAAATAAATCTGCTTCCAAAGAGAAGTTCTGTTAAAGGACGCTGAGCTGTCTCTCTGTGATGATACTGAATTAGCAAAAAGAAGGGTAAATATATGACTGTCTTCGCTATTAGTGGATACTGCGACTGAAGACTGGACCGCAATACTTATGTGCAGTGCTCCTGGAGCTGAAGAAACATAGTCATGATTCCCAGCAAGATTTTAGTCTACCACAACCCTTCTGGGGGCACACGTACAGAAACTTATAAAAGTACTAGAAGGCGTAAAAAATCTCTTGGAGAATTGTTCCAAAATGGTTATCGTGTCAAAGCTGGACATAATATCCCTGAAAAGGAAGAACAACATACTTTTCGAAACTCCTTGGTGTCATGTTATAGGGTCGGCTCATACTGGGGTAAGGTCCAACTCTAAACTGTTTGTTCAGAGCTGTAGTTTGTGATGCTGTCTCTGGTGCTAGTGTTATGCTTTTCTAAAAAAGATATTATATTTAATTTCTCAGTTTCAAAATAATGCTACAGGATTTCAGTTGCTTTATAGGAAAAATTCCTTCCCAAAGTTACATGCTATAATGTGCCCTTATCTCCAGGTCATCAAAGGGGTTCAGTATTCACCTAGAATCAAGTAATCCTGTCTTTATTGAAGGATGGAATGTAATAATCTGCAATGGTGGAGTTATTAAGAAATTATTTTTTAAAGTGTTGTCATTATTTTAACAGGTGTAAAAGTAAGTTAAAGAAATGTGCAGCTGATAGATTTATTAACATGTCTTTGATACAGCATTGTTCGAAAGCAATTAGTATACAAGCTGTGTAGATTCTGAACTTGATGCAGTTTTGCTGTCCTGGTTCATAGGGTATTGTTTTTTTCCTGCTGTGGGCTGCTTTCCCTGCTTGTACACATGCATAATAGAGGGAGGGAAGCATATCAAAATATTTTGGATCTGTTGCTTCCAAGAAATGGCAAATTCTTTTCCTCCCATGCTATTTATTCTTGTCTTATTCTTTGAGCTTTCGTTTTCAAACCTATCTACAGGGAATGGAATCTCAGGTTGCTGTGTTGTGTTGTGGGAAGGCATTCGGGATAGGATTATTTTGCATCCTAAAAATTACTCCTCCATTATATGCATCGCAGAAAAGGTTCTGATTTCCTAAATATGGATTCTGTTTTTTTCAGTCTTCAGTAAACCATATGGTCTTAATCAAACATAGGGTAGAAGTAGCCATTCATAGGTTTGATGAAGATACCATTCTGATGAATGGGTAAATGGTTTGTCAGGAGTAGAAATGATATACAGAATCTCTGTGGATTGAATCCTTATACCAATATTTTGGATATGCTATTGACAGACAAAGCAACATATGGCAATAAGAAAGGGATTATGTATCTTATTGAGGAGAAATAATGTAATGCTTGATGGTGTTCTGGTAGATTGACCTCTCATGTTGAATGAGCAAATATCCCAATTCCTGCTTCTATTTTTTAGAATCTTATTAAAGACAAATAGGTTTAGTTGTTGTGATTTCCTCCTCTTCCCCTTTACAGATTTAAAATTCTAAATTTCCTTTTTTGGGGGTTTGTAACCTATGGGTAATCCTGATTGCTGCTGTAGATTAATCCAGTGGAAAGCATCAGTTCAGCCGAAAGACTGCAGAACTGTCTGACAGGAAAATACCATATTTCAGCACCTTTAAGGCTGTGAAGTCAAATAAAGCTTGAAATAACGTAGTTTGTTTTGCTGTAAACTTTAGAGAGAAAATAATTTTCTACTGTAATTGCACTGCTACTGGCACATAGTTTATTGGTCATGTTTATATCACTATTCTGGTCTAAAGCATCCGTTTTACTGGGTCCTTAGTAACGAGTCAGAAATCGATAGCCAGAGAGTATTTGCACTTCACCTCACAGAACTGAATAAGTACATAGTGAAATGAGTAAAAACACTCCTGTTGTATTCTAGATCTAGCCCAGTATTTCAACATAGCATATTGCTTCCTGTTGCACAGATCATTGATTTCTGTAATATTTAAGACTGATTTCAGTTTTTTGAGGGGTATTTGGCCTCTCTTAGTGACCCTTCAGAATTGGCCTGTAAGATGTGGATGCATCAATTTTTCATACCTAAACTCAGCGCACAGAATTTCAGCAGGTAGGCAGTTGATCTCTGAGAGTCAGGAAGGGTTGTTGGATGGGGTTTTGTTTGTTTGTTTTTACAGATTCCAGTTTGAACACTCAGAATCTGAAATAAAATTGCACCACGCATGTTATCCAGGAAATTACCTGGTAAAAATAATAGAATATGTTACACATGTATTTTACCTTTTCAGTGTACTTTGAAAGTGGTCTGTTAGCTGTACAGGCAACACAGGTAGCGAAACTAATATTTTCACAGTAAGAAAATAATCCTGTGGTATACTTGGAGGTTCATTTGAATCATCATACCTACAACTCAAATTACTGTACTAGAGGCAGAAACTATTGACTGAAATTCTTTGCCTCATATTATTAAAGGAGTTTGGTTTGATAATCATAAATTTTTTTTCTGGTCTAGAAAACTGTGAATCTCTTAGCTTTATCCTGGGCATTGCAGCCCAAAGAAACTCCAGCTCAGAAGCATACTTTAGTCATCCATTTAGAAGCAGAAGACTGACAAACAGAAAAGGCCCTTCATTTTATCTCTATATTTTTCTGTGATTAGAGAGATTTTCTAGGTAAATTAAATCTTTTGATACTTAGTTTCTGTATAAATTTTAATACAGAAGATTATATCCTCTTCCAGTCAGATCCCATAAGCAAATTCCAATATAAAACCTCTTGCCAAGAAAAAGGTGAGTGACATGATGGAGACAAAACAGCAGATACTTCCTAAACATTCCATTCAGCAGTTTGCTCAATTAACTTTAGCAGCCAGGATCCTAGTAAATGTGCAAAATTAGAATAGACTTTACTGTAATACATAAGAAACTTACCCTGTCTCAACTATCGATTATATCATTTAAATGTAAAACAGTTTTGTAGTTATTTCAAATTAAAAGAAATTATTCTTCCCCACATGTATAAAATACATTCCCAAAGATTTCTAAGGAAAGAGAGATGTACACGTTTGTCTAAGTAGCTGAGACAGCTTTGGGAAAATGGGAATTTTCCGTAGTGCTTCGATTACAGAATTTTGCTTACTATTCTTGATGCATAAATAAACATAAAAAAATTCTATTCTTGGTGAGTTGGTGGCCTGAAGGGGATAACATCTTAGTTGTGAGTCAAGTTTGATTTGAAAACAGTGAGAGAGCAGAGCATGGAACATTGTGTTACTTATTACATGCTATTAGTTTTCAGAGACAGGCTATTTTTTACAAATGCTTTGTCAATAATTACTCTTGAGCTAGACCCATCAAATTCTTTTCTGTTTAACTTGTTTTAATTTTAATCTTGTGTGGATTCATAGTAAGTTACCTACTGAATAATTTAGGCCACTTTTAGTTTGACAACAGTCTCATTGCAACATGGTTATTGCTGTGAGGATTACCGTATCATCAGTTTACGGATGCATGTATGATTGCAAGCACACTTTCGCGTCATTAATACCAGCACCAGAATGAAGTGCTGTGTGGACTTTTCCTCTGGGAATTATTCAGTTGATTCATCATCCCCTTGCTAAGTTCAAGGTGATATAAGTAATCATACATTTAGGGACGAACTCATTTCATTTGAGTTTTATGCTTACAGTTTATTCTCTGCAGCAGCTTTTCATAGTCTATTTGAAGAATAAGGCTGAAGCTTCTGAATTAGCTTCAGTCTTCAAGATGCACATAATTTACTAGAAGGTCAAGCAGTCAATGCTATTAAATGTTTTAGAGTGCCAGATTCATTGAAAACCAGCACCTTTTATCTCTTTCACAGTCAAGCTTTCGAAATAACTATTCAAGAATGCGAAATTCCCCTTTCTCCCTTGTTTCAGTTCAGCTAGTATTAGTGGATGTTTCCGATAGACCACACAAAGTCTTCACATGGTCTAACCTACTGGGGAGGTGTGCACACTGGTATATTGTACAGTCTAATTTGTCCCTACTACGCAGAGTTGTTTTGGCTAACCGACTCTTTGTGATTATAGTGTTAGGGGGAGTAAACACTGCAGGCATAGTGGGTTTCACTTGCAAACACTGAACAAACTGATGCTTGTACACTAAGCCCCTGAGAGCAAGATACTGTGAGTACTTGGAAACAAGGTTACTCAACCCTACCAGCTGCAGCCCTACCATTGTCCAGTCCTTTTATGTGTTTTCTTCAGGTCACTTTTCAGAGTTCTCTTTTGCACTCTTCTGGAATACCCATCTCTTACGAATATTCCTTCTTTTCCTAATTTAAACAGGCTTCTTCCCTGCTCAACTATAAGGCTTTCAGGCCTATTTGCAAACTGTCTGCCTGTCTTACCATGGTTTACACTAAGAATGCTACTCCCAGTCTCTGCTTGTTTCCTCCTGAGCTGGGTTCTCCTTGACTCTGATGTCAGTCAATGTCAAATGGATTTTAAAGCCCTCAGTTGGCTAAATTTTCTACTGAAGGGGATTATAAAGCTCAGAAGTGAACCAGTAAATTCATTACTAAATCCAGTACCCTAACACTCTATCCCACTGAAGAGGATTGCACTCCTTGTTCAGCACCTGTTCAGGAACACTGACTGTCAGGGCAAACAAAAGTGTTTTCCTGCAATAGTCATTCTGCTGCTGAAATTTGTATGAGGTGATGCCTCTACATAGCTGGAAAGAATATTATATACCAAATAGTTTTTTGTAAAAAAGACCTTTAGAGGTCCTTTGAAACAAAACTGAGAATATATTTTTAATGGGCATTGAAAATATGAAATATAATTTTTATAGGCGTCAAAGGTGTATTGTCATGAAGGGTTTTCCTAATCTCTATTTCCTATATATATTGATTTGCCAGAGGAGTTTTTGACTAATATAGAATATATTTTATAATAAATACAAAAATTCAATATTTCTAACATGACTGATGTTTCTACAAAAGCTAATTAAATATAAACACATTGTCTATAAAATGTGAAGAGGTCATCATACAGAATCACGGTGGTGTGCGTGTGAAGTTTTCAGTATCTCATCTAGAGAATCTGCCTTTTCTTAGTGCCTTTTGATAGGGCTTATGCCTTGTATGTCCTGATACTCTGAACATAGGAAGAGATTCTTATTAAATACCACTTTCTTGCTAGGATGATGGAACTCACGGATTATTTGCAAGACAGGAAGTACAGAAGATTGTATAAAATGATGTGTATAGGAACCTAATAACAGAACTGTTTGGGTCTTTAAAAGAGTAGAATACTGAAAAGAATTTATTTGCCATCATGATGAGGAAAACTCTCATTTTCATTTCATTTTTGTTCTTCATATTTGAACCACACAAAGCAGGTAATACACTGAGGTTTCTGAAGATCAAAATTTGATCCTTTCTGTGTAATAATTCCTTTAGCTGTAAAATACAGCCCCACAAGTAATGTCCTAGGCAAGATACAGTGGTTACAAGGTGACTGTAACTTTTTACAATTACCAGCCAGTTCCATTTGTAGTTCAGGTAAACTGTTCAAGCAAACTCTCCACTTTTTGTTGTTGTTGTTGTTTTTTGGTTTTGGTGTTGGTTTTTTTTTTGTAGGCTGTAGCAAATGCAGAACTTAATCCATAATGATTTTCATCTTCCACAAAAAATACATTGAAGCTATAGTCTTTGTGTTCTATCATTTGATGTCTCAGCAACTAAAATATATCTTGAAGCATTGTAAGAGTTTGGAGACAGAGATTTTATGGTTAACTTTGATGTTTCTCAGGCTTCTTTTTGAAACAGTGCAATGGGTAACTTGGTCATCTTATTAGCTTCAGATGCAATGCAAAGCATTTGAAAGAAAGGATTTTTCTCCCATTAGCCATTTTTCAAAAAGTTCCTAGAGAGTTGAGTGAGGGAGATAGCTGGATGGAACAGAGGTGAGGAAGTTCAGGATTGCTAGTAAAGGACCTCTCGGTTCCTGTCCAGCCACATCTCTTTGGATAGAAGAAGCAACTGTGGGAGCTACTGCAAGTGGAGCAGAGGGACATCTCCCACAGTTTCAGCACTATGATCCAAAATGATCATCCTCTAATTGCAAATGGATCTGAAGTTTAGAATTATTAAGCAGAATTTTATTGGTTTTCATCTAGATCTCCAAATCCAGTTTTCAAGTTGTGATTAATCTGCAGGATTCCCTATGGTCAGTAATTAAAAAGAAACTGTAATACACAGACAGGAGTGATCTTCTACTTTAAGGCTACTTAATAAGGCTACTTATGAGCCTTAACAAGAGTAAAAATTTTATTTAACAACTTCCCAAGAATACTGCAGAAATAAAGCCTTGATTTAAACACATCTCGCCACATGCATCTTTGCTCTTGAGGGGAGCCTCTTGACACCACTGAGATGATGAAGGTTGTGACAATGTTTACATGTTTGCCAGAACCAGTTTTTCCTTAAGTTTCTAGAAATAAGAAGTTGTTTATAGCACTGGAAGTGGGTAAAATAAATGTCAATAAAGAGGAAGTATGACCAGAAGCTGCCCTGGACATAACTGGAACAGTTGCAATACCATGTTACACAACTTTTATGTAACTCTTGGCTGTATTTTCTAATAAAAATTATCCTCAAAGCCTTATTTTAAATTTATAAGCTGTGCATGTGTATAATACACAGTGTACTTGTATTCATATGCCAAAGATCTGCAGCCAAATTATTTACTGTCAGCATAAGTCTCTTTTAATAATTTAAGCCCTTAATCTTCTGTAGTATTTTCTCTTGCACACACTCTGTCTGTGTATGTCTCGCTGGCTTTGCAGTTATCTGGGAATTGCTATTCATGCAACATGATTTTAGCACAAAAATGCTATTTCTTTACAAAAATAGTTACTTCTTTAATAGTCAAAGCGTAATCTATTCCTATAGTTATAGTCTGATGGAAAGAATTATAGTAGATTTGTCATTTTTAAGAGAGAATGTGTTGTTCCTCTGTTCTCCTGCTTGAGTTTTTGGAAATCAGGGTGGAGATAAGGAGCATTATTACAATGAAAGATTTTACGTCATTAAGATTTATCAATTTAATCAGGCATATACACCATCTACTTTATCCAGGTTATCAGATCTCTTGCCCATAATCTCTTATTTTTCACTGAGCAATGTGGGAGCTTGGAGGACTGAGGAGTTTCAGATCTGTATGTGTCTTTGACAGCCTGGAAGAGAAGGACATGTGCACTAGAACAAGCAACAGAACCTCAGTGAGGTTTTTCCCCCTTAGCTTTCAGCCCGTATGTCTCCTCCCATGGCTTCCTACATAAACTTAAGGCTTTCTGGGAGGGTACTTCAGCTATTAAGGAAATAAGTTTAAAACAATTTGAAAAAGACCTGGTAAGGATCTTGGAACCATTAAATATGGAAGAACATTTCAAAGGTATTTGACATTTTGTATGCTACCTATGTTGTTTTAATTGATCACTGTAAGTGATTGTAAGTGAAGTGCATTATAACTTAAATTATTCTTTACTAGAGGTTGTTTTTTTTTTTCCTTTACTGCAGGTTTAAGATTTTTAAGAGCCCTTAGACTGATACAGTTTTCAGAAATTTTGCAGTTTCTGAATATCCTTAAAACAAGGTAAGACCTTTTCTTACATACTGAGTTAGTTGCATTGGTGACAGAACATAAATGGCTTAGGTTTGTGGTCCTAGTAATATATGATTTTCTTTTTTGGAAAAAAACCCACTTGTTATCTGTTCTTTAAATCTTTTTCTGCTGATGAATGATTTATCAGTGTCAGCATCTTTTGACATGTGATCAGTAGAAGATTTTACTTCATGTATAGTTACATTTGAAATATCTGTGCAAAACTGAGTGCTGATAAATTAGAAGCAGAATGAATTCCAGAGATCTGCACTGATTAAATATTGCTTCTTTCCACATAATCAGTCCATATTCTGCTGCCTTGGAAAAACAGAAATCACAATTCACTCAACAGAATACAGCTAAAAAGTATTTTGAGAAATAATCATTGTGGCTCTATTTCATTTTTTTTGAACTGGGCATCCTTCTTCACATCAAAAACATACTAAAAATTAATTTTACACTCAGCCATCTTTATATTATGTTTATTGTAATTAGCATTTCTTTCCAAGAATATTTAAAATATTCCACGTAACCTTCTGGCTTTCACTGATTCTTCAGGCTATTCATACATGAAAGTTGTGCACAAGAAGCACAACTTTGAACAAAAGATCACTTTGAAAGAAAAAAAAAAAGGAACCTTCCCATGCCTCACAGTTGAAGACACATTGCCTTTCATCATTCCCTATAATGCCCCAGCTGAAGTATTGAACCCAGCTTCCAATAATTACTGTAAACTCAGTTCTATTCTGAAATCCGATGCTATCTCCACCAGTTGGTGATGCATGTGTAAAGGCTTTATATGCAAGTAACTCCATTTATTTGCTGTGTTAATTAGTAGTGATGGGGAAATAGATCCTTGAGATTTGTACACACTCATGGTAAACAGCTGTTTCTTCAACCCTTAACCTTGAAGTTATTCTCTTTGCTGTAAATCTCTCACACTATCTGTCTTTAGCCGTGTGACTGTAAGGAATCCAGTTCTTTTCAAACAAAGAAATCAAAGAACCTGCAGTGACAATGTAGTCCAGTACCTTAGAATGCTACCAGTATGGTAAAGGAGAGTAATTTGTGCAGGAGCTCAGAATATCCAATGAGTTTGCATTTAGCACACAGAAAAACCTCACCAAAAGAAATGGCAGTCAATGGAAAAGCCCTATAAACTCAAAAGATTTTGGATAAAGGCTAAAAGCCCCTTCAGGAGTGAGCGGATTTGTAAACTTCCAGATCCATAAATGAAGGGATACTGCATTAATCACATTCAGCGTATTTAGAGCTGGCTTATTCAAGATTGACCTGTTCATTTAAATAGCATTTCTCTAGTGCAAAACTTACTCCTAGATTAGAGATTAAATCTAAGTGTTGATTATTAGAAAGCCTATAAAGCAGAGCTTCCTTATATGACTGTTTTTGACTAGAGGCATTTCAGTGTGCTTGGCATTAATAACAAGTAACTACTGACAAGATGAGAAACTGGTAGGGTTGTAAAAGGCACTGCTGTTTTTTTAGTATTTGGTGCAATTAGAGAAGAAATTCTGTCCTTCTTTTCCTCTTTCCCCCAGTAAAGAAAAAGATTTACTCTAACATGTAAATTAAAATTACTCCCAGAATTAGTGATATGAAGGTTAAAGGAGCATATATTATTTACACAACGGGCAGAAGGACCATTCCAAACACCAGAATCCAAAGGAAGAAGCTAAACAATTAAAAATAGAAGACTAGCAAAGTAGTGTGGGAGTGCTAGGTAATTATTAGAATATCTGAAAAATTCTTAATTATATTTGAAAAGAACCAGTAAGGCAAAGCAAAGTTTTACTGCAGCATATTAAAAGACTGTACTCTGCCAAGGATCTCTTTGTTTCCCTAATTTGAAATTAAATGTATTTTACTCAATATTTTTTGTTCCTGTGTTTTATGAAATAGAATGAATTGTGTGGTGTTCAGCTGAAAATTTCTCTCCTTCACTGTTTTCTAGTATTTTTCAAAACTACAGAGGCTTAGGCAGGGCTCACAGTAAGGGATTTTGCACAGATGTTGGAAAGAGCTTAAAGAGCAGGAAAACGTTTGTGACTAATCCTTCATCTATATTTAGACTCTGGCAGAAACACAAGAGTATTTCATAGCGGAGAGATAAGGTACAATGTTTAATAAATCTGCAAAAAATAAAATGTACCAAACAAGTCATGTAAATAGTTATTTTTAATGACTGCTGTCATTCACTTGTATTATAGTAATACGTGCAGACTAACTGACACATTATTGTGTCAGGAGCCCCTTCTGTTCCAAGTTCAGGTGGAGCTTTGCATCAGCATGATTTCTGTCATTTTGTTTAATCTAGGAACCTGTTTTTTAGGGTCCTGTGCTATGACTGAACGTTATCACCAGCAAAATATGAACCTTAATGAACCATACCTTTAGAAAGAGAGAAACAGGGAATATGTATTGATGCAGATGAAAGCTAATTAAATGCAGAGCTGTGGGTATATTGTCTTGGTTTTGAGTGCAGTATTCATTACAGCATCTGTCATATTACCCAATTGTATTTCTCTCCTAGTACCCACAGTTGCCCACTTCACTAACTATAACTCTAAAAAGTTTTTTTTAATGGAGTTGGTCTGATTAATTTTCCAGGTTCATTTCTCAACTTTGTTTATAAAATAATGCATTTTTATTGTCCTTAAAGTAGTTATAAACAGAAATATTAATTAACTCTATTGCAAAACTACTACTGCCAGCATTGTTAGCGATTTTTTCCCAATTTTTATGTTTTTGGAATGTATTGCTTTAGGAATAATAGTGATTTTTCTGAGGCATTATTCTTTCTTAGAGATGTTTTCAAAAACAAAGGAGAGCTATTTCCAGTACAGTTCTATGAATGGATAAGATTATTTAGACATAGTAATACATGGACTTTGGACTTCAGGTCCTTGTGTATTTGTTGAATATCCTTCTTAGCTTTTGAAAGCATAGTGATTTTTGTAAGAAAAGAGGGAGCTAGCTTTACTTATATTTCTTCCATGAACTTTTAAGTATGGTATTTTCCGGCTGAACTGAGCGAGATCCTTGCTTCAGAATCACTTCTGGCTACAATAGGGGAACATACTACTCAGTGGGAATAAAAAGAGTTTGCAGAGTTTGACTGGTAGGTTTCAATACTATTTTTTATTGTTTTTTAGAAAAATGTGAAGTATGAAATACTCTAACTCCGTATGAATTTCCACAAAGTCCACAGGAGTTCATGCAAGCAGAATAATATGAAAATTACTTAGGATTTTACACAGGAAGTGCATACCTAAGTTATTTAATTTGGGAATCATATTATTTTCACAAAAGCAGCATGACATTTACAGATTGGCTGCAATAGTTCATTAGTTGTTTGCTGTAACTGTAGGGAAATAGTTTTGCCCTGTGGTCATGTATGCAAGTGTTAACGTTTGGTGAGTATGCGACAAAAACATCCTCTTGCTGTTAATTTTTAAAGCCTCCATAGGTCTGGGGTCAAAAGCACAATGAATATAGAAGAAGCATACAAGCTAAAGAAAAAATTAAAAAAACATCAGTCAATTGTATGTATAAATGCAGCATTCAGCAGCAAATGTCAATTGGCATTGCTCGGTTTAATCATTTGACCTGTGTGGACATATTCCAGGGTAGTAGAATATTTACATGTAAATAATTGCTGAGGTGTACGGTAATGAAAAATGAGGTGAGTGTACCAAGAGGCAACCAAACTATTTGTAAAAAAGCATTATTTCTTTCTTTTAGTTTGATTATGAGTACAGATGTAGCTAAGGTTTCCATTTGTCTTTCTGCTCTCAAATGCATTGGAATTTTTCTTTCAAGCTATCCTAATTATGCAAATGTGAACTCTGCAAAGACAAAATAATACATATTTTGCATAGGCTTTTGATTAAGATTTTTAGGGAGCCTGTGTCTCTTCAGAATTCATCATCAGACTCTTTCAGTCTAAAGTATGCAGTTGTACACAGGTACATACTAAAAAAGTGTGATAAATCCCAGTCTAAGTTCCTATTTGTTATTGGATTTTGTTTGTTTTCAGTAATTCCATCAAGCTAGTGAATCTCTGCTCTATATTTATCAGCACGTGGCTGACAGCAGCTGGGTTCATACATTTGGTAAGTATATTTGAAAATACTTCATTGACTTTCTCATGGATCTTCTGCTGTCTGAGCTACTTTATTATCTGAAATTACCTTGCTCTGGGTAATCCCTTAACATATCTGTAGAGTACAATAAAAAAAAGACATCACAGCTTCCCGAATTTTAGGCTTCTACTCAAAACTAATTCTGAATAGTAAGTAATACATCATTAACCTCAGCAATAAAATACGAGACTTGAACTGATGCAATTTTTTGGATTATTACAATTTACCGGTAGGTGGCAATATTTCCTAAATAACTACCCGGAGTGCTTCCTGGAAGGGGCTGGCAGAGCTGAAATGGTACCGAGGTCCTGGTTGTGCCAGAAAAAAGCAGTTCTGTATTTCCACGAGAATTAATGGGATTGCTAACATTCCGGATAGCAATTTTTTAGAGATTATTTCCTTCTCTTATGTTTTTAAATTTCAAATTTTTTTGGCGTAGCTTTCAGGCACCAGTAACATAGGTTTTTTGTAATACATTTTTATTCTTCACTTAAAAATATCTGAAAAATGTAAGATAGTTAGTATAGAAGTACATATGAGTTCATAAATGTGAATATGCATCTATGTGGTAGGTATGTGTCAGCTGTGTGTTTTAAACATTTTAAACCAATAGCTTTTCCTGATTTGTTTGGTAAATATAATTAAATATCGTTAAGTGTTTGTCCTTTAAGTACATTTTATGATCAACTTAGGAAAATTTCAAGGTGCTACTAGTAATAAGTTATTCAGGAATGGTTTTGGACTAATATTATAATTTAATGATATTGAAACCATTCTATGATTCTATGTTAGTCCAGAACAATTTAATTGATTTCACTTGAATTAGCTTGATCTGCATCCGGTTATGTTAAGATTAAATTCAGAATGTTTATCTTCTTGTTATACCAGATAGTAATTTAATTTTCAGTCTTATAAAGATGCACCAAAATGTTGGATGTTTTCATTTATGATATACTTCGCATTCATGGATGACCACAATTTTACACTCCTTTGGGCAAATATGGCATTTTTATCATAGAAACATAAGCTTTTTCTATTGTTGAACTAAAAACAAAAAAGGTTTTTTTAATTACGTCAAGAGGGGAGGGAATGCTATTTTCTAGGACTTCGATTTTGGTGGGGTTTTTTTGTTTGTTTTTCAGCATAAGTTTCCCTGTTCTACTGTAGGAATCCTCAAACTTCAAACTTTTTATTGTGGAACAAATTTTAGAGAGCATGCTCCTTTCCCACTGATAAATTTATAACTTTGTCACGTACAGTTGCTGGCTTCTTGGAAAAGTAATAGTGTATCACTAAACTTAACACGTCACTAGTGCTATTAATAGCTATGTAATGCTTTAAAACAACAAAAAAATTAGGAAGTATAATTGCATTACAAGTAAGATACACTGTGAAAAAGTTCTGAACAAATTGGTATAAAATGAATTTACCTACCTGCATTAATATGTTATTTAGTGGTGAATGGTAAAGATACTTTCCATAAATAGTATGAGTGGCAATGCTATGTATATTGCCAAAAGAACTGTCGTGCTACAGTTGGGACAGGGTTAGGTTCTGTATTTTTTCAAAATAAATCACAGGAAAGGATCCAGAGTTTATATGATATGCCACATTACATATATATACAAACACGTGCACGCATGCATATATCAGTAGCGTAATTTGTGGTACAACTATTAATTCAATATATGTTTTCTTGTGCATTTTAGGTGGAGAACTCAGGGGATCCATGGGAAAATTTCCAAAATAATCAACCGCTAACATATTGGGAATGTGTTTATTTACTGATGGTCACAATGTCCACTGTTGGCTATGGAGATGTTTATGCAAAAACAACCCTTGGTCGCCTTTTCATGGTCTTCTTCATCCTTGGGGGATTGGTAAAAACTCTTTATTATTATTATTAGTCCAGCTGCCTTAATACTGGATCCTGTATATCTCAGTGCTGTAATTAAAGAAATAATATATTTGGTTTCGTGAATTAGAATTGATTATAAAACTTTTAAGTATGTTTAATACACCCAGTTTTTTTTCCTATAGATAAATAATTTGGCAGAGGTTGTCAAATTAGCTGTTTAGTAGAGTCAAAATTTTTCTTATCCATTTAAATGAGTGATGCATTAAGTAGTGCCTTAATATTTCAATTTATAATGTTATTTGTAGTCCTTTAGTTTTTAGTGACTGTAGTGCATTTTTTCGAGGCTGCTATTGGTACTTAAAGGCACTTTGCGGTTTCAGAAGTCCTACCCATCCTTCTGTGTTCCTTCCCAGAATTCCAACAAACACTGTGGCTTTGGACTGCCTTAAAGAGCAGCTTGCCTGATCCAGATGATGGCAAAACACATTCTCTTTAATTTTAAACATCCTTTCATGTCATGTAGCACAATTTTAACACACAATTTATCACATGGCCATAACTAGCATGCTTTTGTATCAGCAAATTCTCGTGTTCTTTGTCCTGAATGTGCATAGCACCAAAGTTGCTAATTGTCTTACGTAACTTTCGTATTATTTATCAGTGTTAGTAATATTATAGGACCTGTTGCAATGTTATTCAGCAAGGTTATAACAGTAAGGTTTATTTTAATATTTAGACTGTGCAAGGTGAGTGCTTTATGGATAACTCACAATATATATTGTGCACATACATACGTATGTATTCTCATATTGATTTCACATATACATCCATCTTAGAGGTGATATGTATATAACTAATGTTATAAATGCCATATATGAGACACACAGATACATATATATGAGTATATATATGAGCATAAATATATGCATTCCCATCTATGTTTATTGACATATGAAGACAAAGACCATGTCAACTGGCAGTAGCTCTTTGAAGTATCCAGCCACAAGGAAGATGTTTGTTGGACAAAACATGGCAGAATAATTTTTATTTTCTCCTCAAAACCTTTTTTCTATCACGTGGTATTCCAATCCTTTTAAAAATATAAACTTTTGGAAAACATTTTTTGGGGGAGGCGGGAGGGTGACCTTTTTGTTTCTTGACAGGGGCAACAACCCCTGGTTGCATCTTGGTTTTGTCTTCTTTTGAGTCCTAATCATGGGGGAAAAAAGTCTGTCTTTTAAAATAAAAATGTAACAGTAATGATAATTCTTGTTTTTTTGGTTTTTGCAATGTACCTCGGATAGGTTTTTTCCCCTCCCCTCTTCTGGAAGAATTAGATATAACTGTACTTTATGATTAGATACCAGTTTGAATTAATTTTGTTCTTGTTTTGTTTTGTTTTGTGTGCCTATTTTTCTTCTTTTGACCATTTTCTTAATTTATAAGGTATGCATCTTCTCCAAGACCAACTTTTACATTGAGCCCTCCTGTTTTGTTTGATAAGAACTTTTACATTTTTAAAATTTTCTTTTTAAACAACTTCATAGATCTAATTCTTTTGCATTTTCAGATCTTAAAGATACATATCTTCTGAAAATATTCATCATCCCCCTTTCTTTGGCCTCTCTTTTTAGTCTTTTCTTCTGTCTCCTATCTTCTTCTTAGGCCATGTTTGCCAGCTACGTCCCTGAAATCATAGAGTTAATAGGAAACCGCAAGAAATATGGTGGTTCCTATAGTGCGGTTAGTGGAAGAAAGTAAGTATCCCAAGAGGCTCTGCTGCCTCTGCTGCAGTAGAACACTCTCTGCATGCCATTTTCTTTTTTTTTGTGTTTTTGTTTCATGCATGTAGGCAATGTTTGCTCGCTACGTGCCAGAAATTGCTGCTCTCATCCTTAATCGGAAGAAATACGGCGGGACTTTTAACTCAACCAGAGGCAGAAAGTAAGTCAAAAAAGACCAGGTGTGATTGTGTGACTTCAAAGAGCCCCTGAACGTGGTAATAGCTGACTCACAGCTTATAAGGCTGTATTCCTTGACATCAGATGTTACCACTGGAGAGTTGTCACACTATAGTTAGAGACCTGGGCTATGCTAAGGTACAAGTCACAACATTTTGTCCCTACTTCAACAGACCCCGGATACCCCTAGGACTACACTGACATATCTTGTAAAAAATGCTGCTGTTCCAGCAGTTAGCTTCTGGAACAAGGCTGACTTGTCACTTCACAGTTTTGGGCATCAGATTATCATGTGGTCATCTCTTAACTAAGTGACAATGATAGTTCACATGATTGTCAAACAACTCGGTTCTTCAGAAAACTTGGACTGACTGGAGTGAAAATATGAGATTTATGTTGATCCAGTCATTCCATTAGAGTGACTGTGTCAGAAGTCCAATAGTGCTGTTTCTTATTGTTCAAACACCAGATTCAGATCTCATCCAGCTCCTGTTGATTTCATATGAATATTGCAAACACTCGTGATTTTAAGATCTATGACCAGGGATTTTAAAGTGATTCTCTTCCACACACTGTCTAAATCCTATCCTAAGAAGACCAAGTAGTAGCCTTAGTATCAATACAGTGTGGAAAAAAACCAAACCCATAAAAAATATTATTTTTGCCCAGTAGCAAAAGTTAAATTTTATTGGCCCACATTAGCTCATTACATTTCTATTGAAAGCCTGCTTGTTTTCTCGACCAAGTTAAAACCAGCTCTTTCTGGCATTCCCAGCATCTAGACCTGCTGGGATATAGCCTTTAATGAATTAGATGTGCTTGGCGATATAGTAGTTTCTCCTCTATATCGCCATTAGTGTTGCCATCTTTTGTTTCATTACATTCCGTTGTGACATTCACTGGTGGAGATATATTTGCCCTAAAACACTAGTCATTTAGAATCCTTTCCATATAACATAGAGAAGGTACTGCAAGCAACGCATCTAATTAAGTGTCCCTCTCCTTACTTTAAGAAGATATGTTTTTTACTTTTTTCCTTTCAAATCATCACCCATGCATCATTTTATAAATGTGGATTATGGATTTACCAAGTTTTTCCTCCTTTCTGTGGAGCAGAAAGACTGTAAATGTCCAACAGAGCTATTTCTAGAGTACTGTTTTACATCACTGGGTAGATAAATCAAAATTTTTTTTTAGTTATAGTTTAGTCTATTGTATGTTAAATAATACTCAAGCAATTAGATGACACAATTGAGAACCTCAATACTGTCCTTTTTTGATATACCCTCATGTGTTTTTTACTATAAACACTAATATTGGAAACTTGCATCATAAGTCACTTATCCATATTAACAAAGTGCCTTAATTTATTTCTGAGATAGTGTCATTACTTTCCCAAAATGTTTATTTGTGACAGAGGCCTACTCAGTTTCACATTTGTATTCATACTTAGTTTCTCAGAGAGAAGTTTTTCAAACACAGAACTTACACCTCTGTGTTTGGGGCTCTAAAGGAGTTGTAGCAGAGGGGAATATGGTTAAAAACTATTTTACATACAGAGTTTTAGTCTCTCTCCTTCTACATTGTCACTAGTACCCAGCATTGCTCAGATGTCTCTAAACTTGGACCTGATCTTCAGTCAGAACCCCGCATCCTGAAAAGCTCAACTCCAGATTGCAGGCTTCTGCTAGCTTTGGGGCGTGCTTAATTTCTTTTTTCACCTTTTCTTTTTGTCTTTATTTATATGCACTATCTGTTTGTTTTTAGCTCACTCTGTTGTCAGTGCTTTCTCTGCTGATCTCTACTGCCCGTGTAACTTGTCGTTTGAAACTCAAGTCTATCATCAGCATACAAACTGTTCGGTTTACTTTATGCATTGTTTTCTGGTTCAGTTATTAATGCCTAAGGAGTTTAAAGATGTCCTTTGCTCATGTGGGTCTTTCATCAGAGAACCTAAGCTTGGGAACTGCACAGTAAAAAGCCATTAGCACCCCTTGTTTGATGTTGCTTTTGCCGTCAGTAGAACAAGATTGATGAAATGTTATGTTTGGCCAAAATTTAAGTTTTCATTTGGAATTCAGTGTTGAGAGAATGGGTTGTCAGAACCAATAAGTTTTCCTTTGCTTGAGATATGGGCATGTGGTAGTAATTAGCAATATAAGATCTTTAGTTGAGCAACCAAACATAGATTCTGGCAGCAAACATAATGAGAAACTACAGTTGTCCTGTTCCTAATGTCAGAAAATTTCCAGATAAAAATAAATGCATGTACAAAATGAGAGCAGCTGAATTTTGTTGAAAGATGCAGTTTCAACTCTTAAAATAGCAAAAGTGTATAGTTTTTAACTTTCACCAAAATAGGTAAATACGTGGAATCTGCTTTGTAGCATTTATATGTATGTTTATACATGTTGCTGTATGAACTATGTCTTTGGTATAACATGCTTCTATAGGACTATTAAACATTAAGTTGGGAAGTTAAAATTAACATATTATTCTGTATATATTGAGGATTGCACTACATGGCTTTAATAGTAAGGAGAGCCTTGCTATAGAATTGTAACTATTGAAGCAGCTAGAATGTATGCATAAGAACTCCATTTACTAAAGAAGAAAAATAACCCACACACCAGCAAGTTTGATCTCACATTTCATTTTGCTTTTCAGCCAATAAAGTCCCCAAAGGACTCATAAACTATATAGGAATCATTTTGCACAATAAATAAGCTTACTTCTCTCTTAGATGAGACACATACATACAAAGTTTGGAAACAGAAGTAGTTTGTAGGCAGTATGCAATTCTCACTGGTTAAATTTACTAGATACTAGGTAGTTTTATTACAAAAACCCACTGGGATTTTTAAATTTTAAATTTAATTTATAATCTCTGCTTTGTAATGTATTCCTGTAATGAGACGTCTAAGGTCTCATAGAACACAAAGCAGGAATTTTATTATAGTCTTTGACTGAAGGTTCACCTGTTAAATAAACAAGAGTACTCATTGTTGCATATATATCAAAATGCATATCAGTGTATCTATACAAAATGTGACTGGGACCAAACATACACATTTAATGACAAGAAGGATAGTGACTGGCACAATTACAGCCTAGTGCAAAAAAAATTTAAAAATTACCACAAAAGGTAACAACCCTTGTCTTGAATGAGATTAGTGCTGAACAGCTGTTTTGCTACTGTTTACAGCTCAGCTCATCAGAAGACTCTCTAATTTTTATACTGTGTTTCCTGATACACCAGAATCAGATGGTCAGTAGACAAGAAAAAAATGGCCTTCTTAGTTTAGTTAGAACAAACGAACAATTGCTTTTTGCTATAATCACCAGTAAATACAAATGACACAGAGAAAACCAGACTCTAGTTACAAAGACAGAAAATTGTTGAGGTTAAATATATATATATATGTATATACACACACACAGTCACACTTAAGATGTAACTGGGAAATAAAATTCAGGCATGAGAAGCAATCAGAACTCTAAAAGATATTATTTTCTAATACTGCTAAGAGGTATCTTAGGATAGCAGTGATGTGGTTTCCAGTGTTTTCCTGTAGAGTCCTACATAGTTTTTCTGTTCTTTCACGCGAGCCATTCAGTCACTACTGTCTCTCCTTCCTGTGCGTTTGCTTGGATGAATTCTGTAGTACCCGGTTTTATGTTTTGGGAGGTACTTTTTGCAAAGCAGGTATTGTACATAACATCCTTTATTATATTAGCCAATGTTCTGCTGATTTCTGTAGAAGTAGGTAACAATGTAACTTAGTCTCTGTGTAGAACAGTTGGCGTATTTTTATTATTAATAGACTAGTGACCACCTGAGAGAGTTTTTGTGAGATTTAACAGTCAATTTATGCTTTCAGAAGATGAAAAATGCTTTTAAAATGAAAAGTAGACAAATTTATAGTGAAGGTTAACTCTTATTAATTGCTTCATCACCAAGCATTATGTCATCACATTGAAAAAAATCTGCAATATTATATAGGACATATCTCACTAAAACATTATGAAACTAAGAAATAAAATAATGAAAACATATACTTGAAATAAGTTATTTTCACATAATAGCATAAAGTAAATCAGTGACAAACTAGTATCGTTATGAACAGATAAAGTAGTTTGTAATGACAAAATACCAGATGTTACGTGTCCATGGGTGGAGAAGGAAAAAAATCTGACCTTTTAGTACAGTATTATAAAAAGTCTATAGATTAGACTTTAGTTTAAAAAATAATACATAATTTTATATATATGAGCAGGGGAAGTTTTATTCTTTTTTTTTTTGTTTGACTTTTTTTTCATCAGTTACAAACTGAAATTATATATAGCTTGAGTATTAATGATATTTCCTCTTAGCCATTTTTCTTAATAATTTTGAGACCAGCAGCTGGTTCCCTACACCCTATCTACATTTAGGTCTTTTCTTCTTAAGGCTTTTGATTTGACTTACTCTGTTTAGGCTCTTTCTGTAACCTATCTGTAGAACTCATGAATTAGTATTCAAGGGATCATTTTAAAGTGAAGTACCATAGAAGGACTGAAAGAAATCTGCCACTTTGTCACCATAGCTGATAGACCTTTTTTTTTTTTTTTTTTAGAATGTAGCAATAAGCCTGCAGGTTAGTTCATGCATGCCTACCTCTGGCAGGCTGGAAGAGGCAGTGATCACTTTGGCTTTGAATGATTTTCTGAAGTTTTCCAACTAACATTTTAACTATAAAGTTTAGGCTTTAATTCTTATGAGACAGGGATTTTCTTCAATAAATTCTTGCGTTTAGATAAGTAGAGTTCTGCTGTTGCACTCTTTTTGTGATATTTGGAACTTACACATTCAGTCCTAGCCAAAATAGGGTTTACAAGATCTGTGTTATTTCTTTTAAGCTCCACTCCGCCCATGCCCCCACCCCCATCAAGGTTTGCTTGTTTGTTTGTTTGTTTATTTATTTATTTATTTATTTATAAGATTCCTATTACTCAGGTCTTGTCTGAGATTTGGTTAAAGATCCAGATTTGTTTTACCTCTACTAATGTATAATTAATATTTTATTCTGCATTTACTCATTTACTTGAGAATGAATATTGTTGTTATTCAGTTGTTTCATTTCTGTATTCATGTGTTCATATGATCAGTCTGGATTTTAATTCTGTGAAATATTTTCCAGTTGAAGACATTAGGATATTGTAAATCAGCCTGCACAGAGCTCTAGAAAGCATATGGAAAGAACATTTGTAAACTGGTGGACTGAAAGAGAGACTGCATAACTTGATTTTTTTTCTGTCTTTCCTTTACATTGAATTATTAACTTTTAATTCCATGAACTAAATTCTTTTTGCCTTTTTCATGTGAAACTGTTATCAAATCCTGTGGAAGCTACGAGGACAGCAAGCAGAACATAGCTTCAAATGAATAGATATTGGCAGAGAGAGGGATTGTTATTATTTTATATACATGTATGTGTATATATAAACTGCCTATCTTGTCCCAATAATAAATATTTATGCTAAACTTTATTAAATATTCAAAATATTAAAAAAAAAAGAATCCGGAGGCGTTACGTAGTTAAAATATAAGATTAAAAATTGTATTTTAATGAAATCGCAGTTCTTTATTGTGTAAGCTAGTAAAACCTCTTGTTTATCTTCTCTCATGATCTACTCTGCTTCCCAGAGATTTCTTCAGATTTCTAAAATTTAAAAAGCCATAAATTAGCAAATCATCAACATATCAACAGGAAGAATCATCTGTTAGAGATTCCTTCCAGAAGGAAACATGGGATTCAATAACTAAACTTCACAGAGGAAAATAAAACCTGTAGACAGATAGATATGGTAAACAGAAAGACAAACAGATAATTGAAGTTGACAGGCCATCTTGGACTCATTAGACATTTGAATTTGATTAAAAAGTAGAAAAAAATGTTTAGGGATTATCCAAATACTTTGGCAAAGATCTGTTTGCTGCAGTAACGAGAGGCATAGCTCCAAAGAAAGTGACATTAGATTATTATATTAAATAATTTGGTATAATATGTAAGATATTATTTTCCAGTGGGATGAGAATGTAATAAAAGAATGTGACATGGATTGCATTATGATCCCCAGGGGTGTCTCTATTTCCCATCTGCTAGCCATTCTTCTAATCCCACTGTTTCAAATGAAGTCGCACTTAGTGATAAGGGAAATCTGATGAGTGTTAAATAGTCTGGCAGATAGAACTAACAAGACAAACTTTTTTTTTTCAGTTTTACGTGCTTATTGAACTGTATCCATACTTATGAAAGCAAGAAAGGAAATGTGGGAATATTATGACTTAAATGTGTATTCTAGGTCTCAAATCACGTTCCATTCCTACAATAACAGCATGATTTTATATTTCTAGTTAAAATTCAAGAAATTCCAACTTTTCCTTCTCTCTGCCTAAAGAAAAAAAACACTTTTGGGTTTCGCATCAAAATAGCAGTTGTTGCTGTCCTAATTTTGACCCAAGAAACCCTGAATGTGGTTCATAAATCTGCTGATCTACCATATTCTACAAAATATACAGGCCATGACATTAAGTGTGGACATTCCAAGGAGTGCAATGTGAGGTGGCAGAGGTGGTGAATTAATCAGCAAGTTTTAGTGAATTATGACTTTTGTTTTCACTCAGATTCTGTTGCAGAAAATTAGTCGTGACATTTTGGGGTGATTTCTATGGAAAGAAATGCATTGGCTCTGGTCATGAATGAAATGCTCAAAAATCTTAAAGACTTTGCTAACTCCTGCATTGCTTACAAAGGATTTAGTTATTTTTTGACTCACTGAGCATTTAAAAAGTAAAGCAATTTGAAAATGGGCAATGCTGGGAACGTAGAAAGCAACTTATTTAAGGGAAAATATTTTCAATTAATTTCACAAGTAGTAACAGGGTATCTCGTGTGTGTGATACCTGCTGCACAAAATATTATAACAAGGAAACCCAGGGTTTGGAGAGATTAGAGCAGTAGATTAAGGTCTGTTGGCAACGGAGATGCTAATGCTGGAGAGATGGCTACTCCTGCATTTTACTATAAGCTTTCCAGTATGGACACCTTGTGCATGCCATAGCATTTAACAGTTTTTACTTCTATTTATACTATATTATTCATAGAAGTCATAAAATGGTTTGGGTTGGAAGGGACCTTAAAGATCATCTAGTTCCAACCCCCTGCCATGGACAGGGACACCTCCCACTAGACCAAGTCACATTTCTTGTGGTGATATAGCTGTGTTGTGTCTAAATGTTGTGGTATTTTTTATGAAAGCAGAAATACTCTAGATAATATTGCCATCAAGACTGAATGAAAGGATGAATATCCATCCTTTACTTGTAGCTACAGTGGAAGCCTCTTAATGAATCCAGACTATGGCAGAAACAAATCACTGTGCTTTCTTCTTATTATTGCAGTTTCAGAGGTATGCAGCGAGCAAAGGATATTAACTTTTATTTCTTAACTTGCTTTATAGACAAGCATTGCACAATTCCTTAGACCATAAAAATGTAAGATAAACTCATTGAGCTGTAACTGAGCAAGGAAGTTGAAATAAAACAACTCAGCTCACAGTGAATCACTTATGATAGCATGCTGTTGCAAACAGACTTAGATGCAAGCTCTAATATGCAGTTTAAACAAAGGAGTGTGCTATTTATCCAGGATTAAAGTATCTGAAATACACTCTATCAGCCTGTTCTCTAGTAGAAATCTCACTTAGGTGGGCATAAAATATTTGAGGACCTGTGTAAGTGAATTCTTCTGTACTATTTCTGTGTGCTTCAGAAACAATTTCTAATATTTAAAGGTTGCCAGTGACACACCACCAATATTCACTGAGTAAGACTGAAACCTGGACTTGTATGAGTGCACTTGATACAGTTTCATAGCTGTAATAATACACAGCTAGTTAGGGTCTTGTGTGTGACTGTCTATTTGTCACACATTACCAATTTTATGTGAAGAGAATTTGAAATGATTCCCTCTTGATTCTTAATTTTACATAGTTATATTGGTCACAAAATAAATTAGTATCTGCATCACAGGTAACTTTCAAATGCCTGACATTAATGATTTCCTATTTATGTTAATCTGATATATGATCCAGTGCGGTTCTACTGATCTGTACTCTATAGCATATACTGAATGTAGCTCTTTGAGTGTTTTCTGGTATTAACGAATTCCTTTTTCTTTACTCACTATATAAGAGAAATTCCAAAGAGCATGGAACCTATTGGAAAGAACAAATAGTTTCTGTCAGAATTAATCACAGCAGCTTCAGTACAGGCTGCATGAGTTCACTCTGGTTCCTAAATAGTTGGCAGCTGAAGCTACCAGGTCCAATTTACAGAAATTAAAGGTAACTCAGGCATGTTCTCACATACTGCAATCACATCTCCAGTCACAGTGTAGTCATGTTCTTTTATACATTTAATGTTGGTACATATTTAAAAGTCAGTGCTTTTAGCTTCTCAGTGTCTTCAACACTTTTGAAATTTGTAATCCAGGAGTAAAGAGAATAATGAAAATCTGTGTTCTAACAAACAGTTGGAGGAGAACAAATGTTAAAATAAAGTTGCTGGGTTGTTACACACTTGACAGACAATTTGCTATATCCTTGAATATTTTTGACTTGTCTCCTTTGTACTAGAAGAATTCTAGACCTTGATGTGAGAATCAGAGTGAGAAAATAGAGAGCTTACAGTTGAATTTTTTACAAAATATCATGTCTTGATTTCAGAGCTCTGTGTTTACAGATATGAATGACTAATGCAAAAAGGCAAGTTTGGGAGTAACACTTTTTAGTTTCATACCTGCTAGAGTTATTTTTTAAAAAAAAACTGGTGTGTCTTTTTTTGATCCACAAGTGTCCATTCTAGATGAGTGGTTCTCAGTTTTTGCTTTTGTCATATATGCAATACGTAGTGAGTTTTTTTAGTGTTTAAAATATTATAATATATTGTTCTGGTTCACTACACACATTGGCTAAATTAAGTGGTCCTTAGAGGACCATCCTTGTGTTCAAGTCTTCTGTGAAAAAAAGAGAAAAACATGAAATGATGCCTGTACAGCACCTATTACTCTGTCTGTATTAATCTGAGAACAGAGTTTATATTAAAATAAAGTATGTATTTAACCAGGTAAGAGAGAAACACATAAGCACATGCATAAAGTTTTCACTTAATTGAACTGAATTAACAGAATCTTGAATAATACTAGGTAAATCATAAAAAGCACAAGCAGCTAGAAATGTGTTGTAAACTGGTATATTTAAGAATGCATACCACTGTATGTACAGTCTCTGTTGACCTTTATTGGCTTTTCCTAATAAGAAAAAGTGACTGAGACCCATCCTTTCTTCAAGAAAACCGGTTAGACTTTACAAGAACCTGTTTACTTCAACCACAGCAGCCTGCTACTGGTATACAAAGAAAGAATTTAGATGGTTGATAGATGAAGGTATGAGCAGAACACTAAGCAGAAAGACCATAAAGAGATTTGAGCATGTGTATTTGATATAAATATTATAGTTTTATAGAGACATCTAGATCAGTATGTGCTACACTTCATTTAGTTACTTGACAAGTGAACACCATGTATTCAGCTGAATACTGAACAGAATTTTGTGTTTATTATCTTTGATTTATTATGACAGACTGGTTAGAGTGAGTTTTTTCAAGTTCTTTATACTTGTTCCAATAAAATGGATATAATTTCTCTCAAAATAAACAGGCAAAAGATTTGCCTTTCATATTGTGTCCTCTGAAGGAAGAACCATGCAAAGATCCTTGTTGAAGAATCTTATTCACAATGGATCTGTTTTCATTTACAGTACTATGTACATGGATTAAGTGTATGTTCTCAATTATCTCATGTCAGAATTCTAGATGTTTTAGCTTTTGCTTATTTCATTTTTTTTCTTCCTCAAACTGTTTTATCTGTGGCAGCTTTGGACCTTTTATCACCATTTTTGTTTAGTTTATAAGAAGCTAGTGTGTTTTTAGCAAATGTATCATTATGTCAATACTTGAGTGGGAAGAAATTAGGTAGTGTAGAGAATTTCAACTGTGTAGAATCACAGTTGAAGTTAACTGTGTAGAACGGTACTAATTTTTCATATTTGTTCACTGTAATTAATTCTGCGAATGATAAGTACATATGGGAGAGAATGTATTAGTCTGCCTTTATTAGTTGATAGAATATAGCTCCTGATAAGCTTTTGATTCTCTGTAAAAGATTCCCTGTGGTATATTAAACTAGTTTCACCTCTGATACATGATATCAGTCATAACTATTACTTAACAGAAACCTTAGTCCTCCTGAATACTTATCAACAATAAAAATGTCTAAACTCCTGAATCATCATTTTCAGTATTGTAAGGGAATTTCTAAGTTTCATCCTTAGAGTGAAAAAAAAAAAAAATTGGAAATCATAATAATTTAGCTGAATACTGTATTACTTTTGAGGTTTTTCACAAACAGAAGCTCAATGCAGAGGTTAGACATTTCTGTTGACCCGAAATTAATAATACAGTGTTTTCTTACCAACCAACTCTATCTGAAAGCAAAAGATATCCAGTATGGTGGCTGTACTTAAACTCTCAGTCTGTGGAAGAAAATGAGTGGTACATAGGAAGGGAATGGTTCTTGGAACAAACAGAGGAAGTTATAAATCTTCAAATCATACACAAGACAGATTGGAACAATATAAGGTCTCCAAGTTTTCTTAAATAATGTACCTAATAACTTACTCTGGGCAAGCAGGAAATCTGTTTTCAGTTTCTTCTACTTTTAAGCAAAAATATAATTTACATTAAAAAGGAGATTTTTTTTTTTTTTTGTGGGAGTTTTCAGTGAAAAATTAATGCAAGTATGTCATCAGAAAATATTGTTTGAAAACCAGGAGGTTTTGTTGTAATCACTGCTCAGGACACTGTCTTGCACTGTATAAGAACAGCAAAGAAGAGAAGAATAGATAATGTCCAGCCCTAAATCAGAGTGCTAAAATGAAACCATGATGCAGATGCCTTCTAACACTTCCAAAAGAATCAGTCCTGATGCTCCAGTGCAAGAGTATTTGACAGCAAAATGTTTTATTTTCACTGGACCAGATTGCTATGAAACCCTACTGAATGAGAATCATAACAGGATTGAATTATTGTACCAAATGCATCTGATTTTAGCAGGAGGTTTTTGGAGGAGATAACCTCTTGGAGGTCTTTTCTGACCTGAATTATCTTGTAATCGTATGATCCTATGAAAATTTCTTCTGCAATAGAGTAATTTGCATTGCACAGTCTATCTGGCTTGTGGTTTTTCTCTTCAGTTTACCCATATTTTTAAAATGTGGACTCTAATAAATGACAGAAAAGAACCCATATGAAGTGAAATCTCCCAGGAAAGAAGTAAATTTTCTGCACAGGAATGCAGTGTAGCACAAGAGCATTCAGGAAGAGACCCTGCTAAAGCTAACAGCACAGGATCTGTACAAAACAATTGCCTACAAGAAGAAATTATTTCTATTATTAAAAATGATGCATCAACTATGCAAATGGAAAGTTCAATTTCTTCATTAGTAATAGATGGAAACACTTGAAGAAAATAATACCCATAGTTTAAAATTAGTCATCTTAGAAAACGTGTACAGACAGTATGAGGAATATAAGTGAATATTTTTTAGCTGCTATTTATAATTTTTTGAGCCTTTGAGGTTTTTGATGCTAGAGGGGTTTAAACTCGGGAAAAGTGCTGAATTACCAGTAGACAGCTAGACCTTCCCAATACATTGGTGTAATGTAGTGTATCAAACACAATCTCTTCAGAATTTAGAGCTAGTAAACTACTCGGGTTTTAAACATCTCTTCAGAATCTGAACTTTCTTGAGGTTTTCCATTTACAGTGATATATTGCATGGAGATTCATCCATTTGATGGAGAGTGAATCCTAGTGCTTGAAATCGTATTTTACCCTTCTGTGTTGAAGGTTATTATCCTGACCTAACTGTGTGTGCAGTAACACGGTGCTGGCAGCTCAGCCAATTGACCACTAGCGAAACTGAGGAAGAGTGCTTCTGGAGGGGAAAATACAGGCATGGTTTTATCCAGTACAGAGATGCTGCAAACTCTGCCAAGCTGCAGAGATCCCACAGGAAACCTCTTAAGGACCTCTTGCACCAAAAAAGAATGAGCTAATATATTTTATGTCTTGTTTTCTGATATTGTGCTTACCACCTCATAAAACAGGAAAGCTTTAACTCAGGGGTTTTTGTGTTTTGAAGTGTTTACAGTCCGAGAACTCAGTGCTCTGTACACTTGCCTGCACCAAAAACTTAGGTTAAAACTGAACAAGATCTTACGGAAGCCAAAGCAGGCACTCTGGATAGCTAGTTTAGCAATAAAAGTTAGTAGTATTGAGTCCTATGTTAAATACAAACCAGCATGATAAGTCTCATGTAAACATATTTCTTGCCTGTTAAAAAGAATGAGACCGTTGAAGTTTTTGACTGCTGCTATTTCTAAAATTATGTCTGAGTCCTCGTAATGTCATTAAGAACTCATGCAAAAGGAGCGTTTGACTTGATCATATTTCTAAATAAAGCTTGAAAACTCTGTGCCTACGCTATTTATAAAAGTGGTGATCAGTATCATAAGGTGTGCTGGACTGGTATAATAGTTTACCGTGTTTTGCTTTTCTAGTGACCACATGAACTACTGCAAAAGTAACAGTACGTGATGGTGAAATTATTCACTGCATGGTGCATATTACTGATTTATTCTTTGTTCTGCATAATTAACCTTTTTCCAATGAGTTCTATGCGCTTTTCACACACATTTCATCAAGCATCAAATTATGAAGCAAGAACAGACTCCTAGTGTAGCCCATTACCTAAGTAATAATTGCTGGCACCTATTACTTGTTGTTTCCAGCCAATGAGGTTTCTGCTTTACTGAGTTTTTGACAGAACAATTATGAAGTTGGTGAGATTTGGATGGTTTGCTTCTTACCCATGGAATTACTTTGCTTCACATATGGCAGCTCAAGGGCCAAAGAAGTTTGTGAAATTGTGCGTTTGTAGCATTTGTGCATAAACTATATGACTGTAATGAAGCTGACTTTGTTAGTTCAGGAATTCTATCTATGCCACCTTGTCCCTCTTCCTGACTTCTGTGAGCAACGTGGTAATTGGAAGTGTTAGCAATAGGCATGTCAAAGTCACAATCTGTCTTAAACCCACGACAGTAATGAAATCTGGGGTTGAGTTTATTCCATGAAGGAAATTGTGAGACAATGTAGGATATTCTAATCACAAATTTTTGGACTTTGCTTTACAATAATAAAGGAGCAAAGATCCCTTAAGTCAGGAAGAGTGCAATTTCCCAGGCCTTCTCTTCAGCCTCTCAGAATTTAAGATGTAGAAGTCAAGAATGTGTATATAGGTATATATTGTGCTTCCATCTTACATGGTCAGATACATCTATTAATGGAAATGTGGAGCAGTAGGAACCTTTGTGACATCACGATCTGTGCAAACTTTGATTTTCTAAGCGATCTTGCAATGGTGCAATAAATGATTTCTTATTGTAAAGTACTCTCCTTGTAGGGGTTATGGTATGAAAAAGATTACTTTTTTACTGCTTATGGCCTATAATTGGCAAGCTTTGCGCTGCCTTCATTGGCATAAGTGTCTGCTTTCAACCATGGAAAAGTATTGAATCATTTTAGGTAGGTTTGCTGTGTCATGTCATAAACGAAAAATTTGAACAGTAAATCTCAGTATAGGAGGCAAAGATGTGGAGAAAGATGTGGAAAATAAAGAAATATGACTTTTAAAGGGATTGGTTAATATAGTGTATAAACATATATAAAAATGATGCCACTTACTGTTAAATGTGTAATACAACTTGGCCAAATGGTTTGTTACTAGTAGTCTTTGCAGGTGAGAGTGTATATGTATTTGCAATTTCAAAGCACCTTTTGGAACTGATGTTTTTGTTCTCTGACTTCATGGAATAGGATCTAGAGAAACATCAAGAAGAGACTAATACACTTTTTTTGCCAATAAATTATCATTTCCTTCTTTGCTGTCTTCCTTGCTTGTTTTACCGTCTTTGCAAGATTAACTCTGATTTTTCTGTAACAGGCACATAGTTGTCTGTGGTCACATAACACTTGAAAGTGTGTCCAACTTCCTGAAGGACTTCTTGCACAAGGATAGGGATGATGTCAACGTAGAAATCGTCTTTCTGCATAAGTGAGTAATCTTTCAAGATTAGTCTTATCATCTGTTACTAAAACTCATTAAATTAAGCTGTATTTTTGGGGAGAATACAGAGGACCTTTCAAGCTCCAAACAACCATAAAATTAATGTTTGCAATTACTTTTGTTAGCAATGTATTCTGAAAAAAGAGTTGTTTTCTGCAATTTTTTATAACCCATTGCTAAGCAGAGGTGTTTCAAGCAGACAAGACTTTAGACCCAATTGTGTCAATTGAGGTAGATAGCTAAACACATAGTTGAAGTGGGAATGGAATTATGAAATAAAAAATATTGAAATACTAATAAACAGATGTAAGAATTTTCTTTAGTGGCAAATATTTCTAGTGAAACTACCAAAATTGCTAAAATCAGTAAAATTAGTGAAAAATACTCTGTCAGATGAACTTATGCTATCTGAAAACATATTTTTGCCTTTGATTTCACTAGGAAAAAATGCTCATTTCATATTGCAAATGATTTATAAAAAGAAAAATGTAGGTGCAGATGTAGTTTTAGTATAAATGAGATATAATACTCTACAGATACAGTGAAGATAAGAAATTCTTGGCACGGTGATAATTAGTGCTGGTCTTTTAGCCATATATACCTACTTACATACACATAGTCTCTTGCGTATTTCTGGTGTGGGATTTGGAAAGATGTCTTAAGGTGATTGCTGTTTGTTCCAGGCTCGGCATTACATGTGATATAGCATCAAATAGGCATGCCTATGCGAGAAGCTGCTAGAAATAGCTGTGTGCTACACAGAGAGACAGCGTGAAAGGTCTTATCTGCTCTGGAGTGGCATCTGTTTAGAAGTGTTGCAAGCTATGAATGCATTTGCATTTAGCAGCAAGTTCTGCACTTTTCTTCTTGTCAAAGAAAATGATTGAAAGTTAGAATCATTTGTGATGATTCAACAAAGGAAGCTGAAAAACTAAGAATCAGCAGCACTTGCCCAATTTTTTTATCTAGTCCTTTCAAATTGAAAAGATGATATCCTCAAGCAACTACATTTTTTTGTTTCCTTGTTTCCCCTCTCTAAGAAATAACAAGAATTGACTGTCAGAGGAAAGCAGAGATCCAAATTTCCACAGTGAAAATGCATGGTGATAGGAATCAGGAAACTGCATCTGCACATGAAGGCAATTTAGCACCTGGCTACTTGTTTGTGCGTGCTTTCTTCTGTACCTTCACAGACAAATTTTTGCATGTATCTGTTTTATTAAATTTAGCATCTGACATGACAAAGATCTCATGCACTTACTATCTAGCTATTAAATCCCCTGTGTTTTAATGAGTGGCATCAGAAAAAGTATTTACAAGGTTGGTGCCACATTATATAATAGATTGTGATACATTTAATTTTCTTTATTTATGGCAAAATGAAATGAGACAGAAAGTCACAGCATAATTATGTTTCTTTTAATTGTAGTTCATGCAGGCCACAGGGTCCCTGTAGGGTTCCTTTTCCGGCTTTTAGTAATTTTGCATTGAGCTCTCTGATGCAATCGGCTGTTTTGAGAATGGTGGGGACATGCAGCGGATGATCGTCTTACTAGACAATTTCTGTAGAGAATGCTGTGTGAGGATGTTTTCAAATATTTGCACTAATTCTTCGGGATTCACAGCTGTGAGAAACTGACAAATTATGAACCTGCAGAGTAACACAATGAAATGGGCCAGAAGCTCTGTAGACAGAAGTAAGGAAGTGAAAGCAGTATAGTATTTGACTTTTAAGTACTGCACACTGTTTCCACACCACAGAAAAAACATCAGCAGAAGTCTGAATACCTAAAATAAATAAATGAGTTGGTTTATAAATGAAGGAAATGGGGAAGTTATGGAAACTGACTTCTCATTTGCTCTTGTGTTTTCTTCCTCTTCCCAATGCAGTATCTCCCCTAACCTTGAGCTGGAAGCTCTTTTTAAACGACACTTCACTCAGGTGGAATTTTATCAGGGTTCAGTCCTTAATCCCCATGACCTGGCGAGAGTGAAGGTAACAGCTCTGTTGTTCTGTTCTCATGCTAATTGACTTTTTTTTAAAATACTCATTGTGTTATTTGGAAAAAAAACAGTAAAATTCTTCTTCCTGTAACCCCAAAAGTTTGTTTTTCCATCTCTATTAGCGTGCCTAATAAATGATAATATCTATCCTTATAAACCTTGTTTTCCCTATATCTTTAGATCTTCAAAGCTACAGTAACACTGTGACTTAAGAGGCATTATCTGCCATTTCATTGAACTCTTTATGAATTTTTCATTGGGGTTTAATTCAAGAGTCTATTTTACATTAATGTTTGATATACTAGAACATTGTCTTACAGTAATTGCTTAAAATGCTATTGTCTTACCTTCATCAGAATGATTGGAAAATAATTTTTCACCTGTCAAATGCTTTTTCTATTGTCTAGAATCCTAAAAAAAAAAAAAAAAAAAAAAAAAAAATTTTTTGGTAGCTAAAATGAGATGGGTTTATTGTGTAGAATTCTCTATGGTAAATTATTTTGTACTCTTAAAGCAAAGCATGAAGCTTTAATAATAAAAAAAAGATGGCAAGCTGTCAGATACAGCATTAACTCTTTTATGTTTCTTTTTACTTTTTTTTTTTGTTAATGGAATGTAAACTTTCTACTTGAGCCAAGAATATTGTAGTGCAATGTTAACACTTTCTGGAGTATTAATCATGTCTTTTGTCCATTTTGGCTGTAGAAATTACTTAACCTTTTGTAGCCCAACACAAACTGTTTCAGTTCATCAGAACAAAATGTTCTAATTGTGACCGTAAAATTGTGTGTTGATATTTTGTGTTCTGTATACCACCCTTCTTTGTGTTGGTATTTGGTTGTATACACTGAAAAATATAATACTTTTGTCATCTGCTTTGAGTTAAATAGAGCTAAGGTTTGTGTGAACATGGAGGTCCTGCGAACAGATCAGTTCTCCTCCTCATGCTTTGTAAAACTGGTGCTCAGATTCTAAATTGTCAATTCAGCCACCTCGTCCTATCTCTAATAGGAAGGTACTTAAATTCTCAAACAAAGCTGCAGGACTTGTGGGAGCACTGTACTGATGTAACAGAAACTCCCTGTGGATTTAGGGGTCTAAATTTCAGTATCTGGTTACAAAAGGTATTCCATTAAAACCTTTGTGCCTCAGCTGATATAATGTAAGAGTCAATAATTGAACTACTGATCTGGTCTGAGTTTCATGAAATTGCTATGTGTATATGAGAGCTGTTGTCATCACTCACATTAACTGACTGTGGCCTCGTAATGTTTTTAATTAGCAGTATTAAGAACTGACATTCACACTTACAATGGCAGTGTTGGATTCCATAATACTTTATGACGAAAGAAGAGCTGGAAAGAGAGGTTGCTATTTATGTTTGCTTTTTCTTTGGTGTCTCAGATAGAGTCAGCAGATGCGTGCCTAATCCTTGCCAATAAATACTGCGCTGACCCAGATGCTGAAGATGCCTCCAATATTATGAGGTAAACTCATTAGTTTTTAATAGGTTTTTGGTTCTTAATTCTGATTAGCTAACTTCTGGTGTCCAGATAGGCTATAGCCACATACAGCTTTGTTGCTGATCTGTTGCAGTTGAAGAATATGCAGGATTTTTTTTAGTGGACAGATTAGAAGATTGTCTCAGAAGTTCAGAGATGAGGATACCCTAAATTCCTGCCTAAACTGTTTTAATTTAGCTGCTTTAGAAAGAGCGTGTCAGAAGAGACACTTGGCGCACAAGCTTTGGTACTCTTAGTCATTTTGCAGAACCTAGGGTTTAAGTATTTAAGTATTCACAGCTGAATGCAGCCCCAGTAGAAATAAGAGGAAAGGGAATGCAGTTACGTTGTTGCAACAATATGTTACATGAGTGCATGTACTGTGTGGACTGGTGGTAATGATGGGCCGGAAGGAACCTTAATAACTTCATACCTCATTGCTCCTTGCTATATCTGCTTCTACAAGTAATTATGCTGCTTGGGGGAAAGCAAAGTGTACACCTCATGATGGTAATGGTACAGTGGTCTCCTAGCTCCGTCCACCTTTTTTACACTGAAGACCAAACATTGCTTATTTTGATTGACAAGGCGCATTAGGGACCACCAGATCTTGTCCTGCTTTCCACCTTATATTGTCTGAAGGAAGAAGATGAAAGAGTCCGTCAGTAGATGGCAGCTAGAGTTACAAAAAAGCTAAGCCATTCCTTTTTTTGTGTTTTGTTCATACAACCCCTGTTTTAATGAGACCAGTCTCTCCTTTTTAAAGTTAAAATGTCAATGATTTGTTAAAAATTCTCTAGCATAGAATTGGCCAGTGTTATGAACCAATTTTACTGGCCTGTCAGATATTTGCATGCTGTGAATGGAAGGAAGGAGAGAAATAAGAAAAATTAATAAAAGTTGCCCCTCTAGAAGTTCAATGTGTGCAAGAGATCTGGCTGGCTGTGGAAGGTGCAGGACTTAAATATGCCTAATTTCATTTTCTAAATACACTTTTGAGTTTCAATGCAAGAAACTTTATTTTGACATTATTTGCATAAATACATTAAAAATATTCCAGTTGCAGATTAGTGCATTCTTAATAGATCTAATACATTTAATGTAATAAAATGCAAAAGTGTTATTTTGAGAGTGGAATTCTCTTGTGTTTTCTCACATTTAAATTAATTTAATTCAACAAAATTGAATGTTTAATGAAATAATTCAATAAGAAAAGGAAAATTAGAAGGAAGACTTGTTTTCTCTTTCCAAAAGATAATATAAATTAAAATCAACTTTTTTCATCTGTTTCATGCTCTAGCTTTGATATGCTTCAAAGCTCAAGCCAGACCAGCAGTTGGCAAGATACTTCCTACAAAACATCAATGTAAACAGTTACGGCATTCAGAGTCTTATGAGACTGGTGATCCCATAATTCAGATTATTTTTCATTTTGATTGTTTAATCTTCTTTTTCTACCCTTAGTTTGTACGTGCAGAACTGATTTTTTTGGCTCCTTTCTCTTTTTAATTTTGCTCAGTGCTTTTTTAATTTTTAAATTGTATGTTCCTCTCTTCATAACATATTATCAATCCACTCATTTTTCAAACATTTTTCTTTCCAGCCACTTTAAATCTGTACACAGTTGAATATATCTTAGGCTCATTAAGTAATTAAGAATGCAGTCAAGCTGCAGATTATGGAAGTAGCTGCATATTTTATAAATTCAGAGTTCAGATATCAGTTTCAATATTGAGCTTTGGAATAATCCAGAAAAATTAAGATGAACTTGCATGTGGATTTATGTCAAACAAAAATCATTATTCAGGGTATTTAAATATGATCAATGTCTAGCAAGTATAAATAAATAATATGTGGTGGAGCAGAAAGAAAAGGATTCTTTTCAGACATTTGTCATTGGAAAGCTTGATCAATTATGTTGATTCAAATATGTAAAGATAATCACTGAAGATGACATAATAATTGCAAGTGTATTATTTGCTTAACAGAATGAGTACAGTATCTGAACAGAGCTGCTAAAATAAGTCTCTTTTTCTGCAATTTCCGTAAGAGTAAACCATTCAGCTGAATAATTCCTGAAGGTTGATGTTCTCTAGCTGATGGTTACTAACTGAATTTGACTAGATGTAAATATTGCACAGGTCTGACTTCAATCGGTATGCTTTACAGCCAGGTGAATAAGAGGGTGCAGTTTTAATTGTGGGACTTAACAGCACACTAAAGTAAAAGTATTGGGATACATTATCCAAATATCCCACCAGCCAAAAGTTGTTTTGTTTTTTCTTGTATTTTTTAGAGTTATTTCAATTAAGAATTATCATCCGAAGATAAGAATTATCACTCAGATGTTGCAGTATCACAATAAGGTAATGTGTCAACCAACCATGTCCCTCCCCAGAGTTTTTTTGCTACATTGGATTCACTCATACACAATTTTTCTATCTCCACTAATAGTAAGCATTTTTCTTTCCAAACAAAAGCATCCTAATAAGCCTTGTCATGTAATCCAGTTACAAGGTAATTCAGTTTTATTTATATATGCAAGGGACCTTATAAAAATCCTCTGACATTTATTAATTGCCTAGAGTCTAATTTGCAAAGCTACAGTGTCCATAGTTCCTATTGATTGCAGATGAGCTTTTAACCACTGAACTTCTGTAAGTTTTGCTCATCTTATTACACTGGAGCTACCCGAGTTGAATTGGTGGCCTCTAGGCAAGTCATCAGAAGTCAGTTCTTTGTGGATACTTAAAAAAAAAAGTACAGAATTATTGTCTTGTTGGAAATTTATTGTGATTTTGTGTTTCTTGCATGACATTGTAGACATGAAATTGCCAAGTAGCAGGTACAAAATAAATAAAATTAAGTGTTTTTTCATATAAAACAGAGTTCTGTTGTGGAATTTTTTCCTAAAAATATTTTGGAGATCAAAATTATAAATCTACTTTGGAAAGGAATTTGGCAAATTTTTGATGGTAGATCTGTGACCTTTAAATGCAGTGAAGTCAGTTCATTCAATCCTGAGATGAGGAAGTCCATAAACTGCTGATTAACAGGGCTAGGAAGAATATGTCGGAGGACAGACTACTCATATGTGACCTGCTGCTTTTATTATTTCTAAAAGCATCAACCACTGGCCAGTGTCAGAGAAAAAGCTTGGCTGGGTAGACCTTCATTCAATGAAGTACAATAATCCTGGTACTCAGAAGGTTTGACTGCTAACAGCTACTTGTACCTGTAACCTTTGCCTAGAACAAGAGCAATTACTGTTACTTGTAATGTCCTCTTCCTGCATGTGAATGGAAGGAGCCTGTCTTTTTATAGAATAAAAGCAAGGTCTTTCTCTGCTTTAAACAGGTTCAGAGGATCTTTCAAATACTGCATTTTTCCTTTGTATTTCCAATGAATGTGTCTTCAAGAATAGCTTTTGTCAAAGCACTGAACTGTGATATTAACTTATGAAGGGAAATAAGCATGAAGGCTTCTGTGTTTCCTTATGTCCTTATGCATTTGTATGAGGTAGATGGAGAGAGAATCTGAGAGTTATGCCAATAACTGATCAAAATTAATACCTATTTAACTGACCAGTGTCAATACTGCAGGTCTGTCTTGATGAACTATTTTCTTTATTCTGTCTTTACAAATAGCAGTCTTAGGAAAAAAGTTTGGATTTTCACTGAGTCAAGTGCTGTGCTTCAGGGTGGAAGGAATGAAGCTGAAAAGAAAGATGTTGTATACCTTATTAAATCACAATGTCTTTAAAAGGTTGCAGCTTCACACAAGTTGTAATCTAAGATATATTAAATTCCTGTGTATTATGTATGTGCCTTATCAGTCAGAGAGTAGCTCAAAGTGCTGTAAAAGGAATACATAGAAAGGAAGGAAAACTTTACAATGTTTTGTGGTTCATTCAGGTGTGAGAATGGGCCTGGCAGAGTGTCACAGCCAGAATATGGCTTGAGAACTGTAAGATTTTGTCTATAACAGGGAAGAATGGAACATTTCTTAGCATAGACTTAAACTCTAAAGTGCTTGGAGTGCTTCTGTCTACTCAGAAAAAGTCAAGCCAGTAACAAGGAAAATCATTCACTGCTGTCTCCTTCAATATTGTACTGTATTTGAGGAAGTATTTCTGGTTCTTCACCAGTGGGTTTTTTTGTTTGTTTGTTTGTTTTCCAGGCTCATCTGCTAAATATCCCAAGCTGGAACTGGAAAGAAGGGGATGATGCAATCTGTCTTGCTGAGCTCAAGCTGGGTTTCATAGCCCAGAGCTGCCTGGCACCGGGCCTTTCAACAATGTTAGCCAACCTCTTCTCTATGAGGTCATTCATAAAGGTAATGTCTTGCCTCATTAGAATGTATTAGTCCACAATTCAGTTTGTCAGAGAGCTGGGTAGAGAACGTGGCTCAAATATGAAACTGATAGGAACACGCTAACAGATTTTGTAAGACAAAAAAACCCCAGCACACACTTACATACAAAAGTTCTCTGCTGCAAATTGGGCAATAAGCCAGGTTCTGTCAAGTTATGTTTTTATTTTTATTCAGCAAGTGTTTGGCCTTTAAATCTTTGTTCAAAGCATCATCCATTACTAGGGAGATACTTCTGGTGTTTTGTGTTTTGCTTTGTTTTAGACAAAACACATGTTTATCTATGAGAAAAGCCCCTGCTGCTAAAACAAAAATATGGTTTATATATGTCACATATAGCAACAAAGTACCCAGAAAAAAAGACTGATCATTTTGGCCTTTTACTTCAAGTGGCTAGTGGACCTCTGACTGTGAGTAAATAAGGAACCTGTGTTGAAACTGAAACCTGAACTTCCTACAACATCATTTGTGTATTTGTTTCTCCTCATTCATAAAGCTCTTTTGGACTTATGTGGCAAAATTTTAACCCAGTTATTCCTCAACTTCTACGGCAGCTGTACTAATTCACTGGACCAAGGCCCTGATTGCAGAAATCAGTGCTTACTTCCTCGTGCCTTTCTGGGACACTGATTCCAAACATAAAAGATGGTCAGTTTCTAATCCCGTGAGTGTTATTAATGGGACAGGAAACACTGGAGTACAAGGTAGGCCATGGGCCACTTCAAGTCCATTGTGCAAGTAGGCAAAAAAAAAAAAAAAAGCCCAATGTCCTCAGGTGAGAAAGCTAGGACTATTCTCATGGAGGTGCACATGTCAGCGCAGGGCAGTGAGTCTTTATTTACTACTTATGAGGTTCTGAAATTCTTATTAAGGTATCCTTTGGAGACCTCAAAAAAATTGGAGACAGCAGACTCCTGTGCGTCAAAAATATTGCAGACTATTACATATAGTGAAAAAAGTGCCAGTTTTCAATATGGAAACAAGCCTGGGCTCTGCACATTACTGTCTGCAGTTATGATGTTTTATTCATATTCTGAAGAAAAAAAAAAAAAAAGCTGTTTTACTTCAGTAAAGCCAAACTTGGGAACTATCTGTGACTCGTCAGCATATGGTCACTTTGGTATTAATCCTTTCTACTTACATCCCAAAAGAAAACTGTACCTCTTATGAACTTCATTCTTGCAGGTCATTTTGGTCTGCCTCACTCTTGTCTGGTGTGGTAACCCAAGAATCTCAGGAGTCTCAAATATTTGTAACGGTCACACTAATGTATCCAAATTACTGAGGTAACCTGTTCCATGAACTTGCTCTTGAAATCAGAAGTAGGCCTGAAACTTTTGCTCAGCTTCTGCCTTTCCAAAATCAGAAGGGATCCGTTTTCTCTCAAGGAGATCCAAATATATGGGTATCTTCAGAAGTCCCAGTCTTAATGCAAGTTATTTTAATCACAGAATCTCAGGGGTTGGAAGGGACCTCTGGAGATCATCTAGTCCAACCCCCCTGCCAGAACAGGTTCACCTAGAGCAGGTTGCATGGGATGGTGTCCAGGTGGGTTTTGAATGTCTCCAGAGTCAGAGACTCCACCACCTCTCTGGGCAGCCTGTTCCAGTGCTCTGCCACCCGCAAAGTAAAGAAGTTCCTCCTCATGTTCAGGTGGAACTTCCTATGTCCAAGTTTGTGCCCGTTACCTCTTGTCCTATCACTGGGCACCACTGAAAAAAGACTGGTCCCATCCTCCCGGCACCCTCCCTTTAGGTATTTGTAAGCATTGCTGAGATCCCCCCTCAGTCTTCTCTTCTCCAGGCTAAAAAGACCCAAGTCCCTCAGCCTTTCCTCATGAGAAAGATGTTCCAGCCCCCTAATCATCTTTGTAGCAATCTGCTGTACCCTCTCCAGCAGTTCCCTATCCTTCTTGAACTGGGGAGCCCAGGACTGGACACAGTACTCCAGATGCGGCCTCGCCAGGGCAGAGTAGAGGGGGAGGATAACCTCCCTCGACCTGCTTGCCACACACCTCTTGATGCACCCCAGGATGCCATTGGCCTTCTTGGTCACAAGGGCACATTGCTGGCTCATGGTCATCCTGTTGTCCACCAGGACTCCCAGGTCCCTTTCCATAGAGCTGCTTTCCAGCAGGTCAGCCCCTAACCTGTACTGGTGCATGGGGTTATTCCTCCCCAGGGGCAGGACCCTACACTTGCCTTTGTTGAGCTTCATGAGGTTTCTCTCTGCCCAACTCTCCAGCCTGTCCAGGTCATGCTGAATGGCAGCACAGCCTTCCAGCGTGTGAGAAAATTGAGAGGTTAGGAAAGTGGTAAAGTGTAAAAATATCTGACTATGGGGGAACTGTACTAGAGACAGACACATTTATGGCCTGGATTTGTAGTTAAAGTGCTTAGACAAGTCACAAATTACAAATGGAAAGGTATCATCTTTCCAGAAAATATACCTAACCACTTATGCCATTATCGTGCCTACCTTCAATCCTATATTTTCTTTTTTTATAATATATTCTTATAATAATTCCTGTACAGTGACAAGATTGGACTATCTCACTGATAAACAGTTTTAAGCTGAAGGCTCAGTTCTGCAAGGCATTGCTCAGATTACATCTGAGTATTTCTATATAGCAGAATAAGCATAAAAACAGAAATTATTTTGATTTGGAGGAAGCTATCAATGTCAGTTTTGCTCTTGTCTCTGGGATTATATACAGTTATAAACAGAATAGGATGCAGACATGCCTTAACCTGTGTTACTTCAGATGTCATCTTCAGATGGTGCTGAGAGGAAAAATGCCATCAAATAGTGCATTGGGAGAATGCAAGGCTCTGTTAGTACTGGTTAAAAAGATGCCTGCTACTTAACTAAGAATGAGTTGTCCAGGCAAGTAAAATGTATATTGTCATTTCCAAAGATTTCTGAGTATATTAAAATCTAAAGCAAAATAAATGTACAAGAATTGAGACATATTTCTTCATGAGAATCCAACTCAATTGGCAACAGTGAAAGGGTTTTTTTTCTTTGTTTAGCTGAAAGGATGTTCTTTCTCCTAGCTGTCTCAGTCTTAAAACTGTATTTGAAAGAGAAAACTATTACTTAGTGATGGCTGTGAATCAACAGTGTCTTGTAGGAGAGCAGCTGCATTGATTGGAATTGTTAGAGGACTCTATTGAAAAGAAAGATGTCCATTCCCTAAAAGATCTTCCACCCCTTTTCATTTAGAGCACTGAATTTAAGTACTCTCAGACCTTCATAAACTCCTGGGGCAAATGTTAGTGGAGTCTCCCACAAGTTAGGAGATTGCCAGGAAAATGTACTGAAACTTCTGTATTTTTTTAAAGGAAGCTTGAAATGTATGTTTGTTCCTCCTCCTTCATAACATGATTAGAAAGTGATTTAATGTGCTATAAATGTTTGGTCAGTCAAACACAAATGAATGTGATTGATGGTGACATTGCACACATTTAACTCATTATGTGTTACTTTACAGCAAAATGATTTGTGTAAACAGTCTGCCCAGTATTAGAGGTAAAACAAACTAAGAAACCTCAAAATATTATATTTGTTCCTAATATTTTCTTTTTGGTTTCAGCAATGTAATCTCATACCTCTCTCTGGCACCAAACTGAACAAAAAGAAAATCAGCTCAAAAAGATTAAGGTTCTGTAAATACTTAAAGGAAGAAAGATATATTGCACAACAAATGATATGTTAAGCAAAAAAAAAAAAACCCAAACCCCAACTTTACACCTGTAAACTGTATTTCAATAGTCCATTCTTTTTATAGCACAGAATGTTATTATTGTTGGAACTGGGACTCTTTATTACTTGCATAGTCTCAAAAAAAGATGGAACTACTATACTGTACTGCAATTTCTGTATTGTTTGGATTAGCAAATGTATACCAGAACTCTACCCGTATGAAAAACATTGCAAAGACCAAGTAAATAGAATAAAAGGCAGAGGTGGTCAAATTTTGTCCCTTTATACAACCATGCAAGCCCATATGAGTTAGTATTGTGTAAATTAATGAAATGTGGAATGTGGTTCTTGAGTGTAACACAAGTCCACAAAGAAATTAATTTTGTCTTTGCTGTGTTGGTAACACAGTACACTTCATTCCAGATCTGAAAAATGATCTAGAGCAGTCTCAATTCTCGTCTAAGCTATTTTGAGAGCAGGAATGTTCTGTGGGCTCTTTTGGCAGCTGTTGCTCACACCCACACATATGCAGTGCCCACTTCTCCCACAACATTCCTTTCTAGTCCAGGCTGAGAGAGAGACATAATAAAACCACACAGATCTACATCAGTCAGGTGCTTACCTACACTGATGGAACACATCAGCTGGTTTGCTATTTATTTTTGGTCACCCTAGGCAGCCTTGGACTGTTTTAAAGTGTGAGACTAGGATATGCACAGTGAATTTCTTCAAATGAAGGAGAACTTTAAAAGGGAGATGGGAAGGGAATGAAACTTCTCAACTTATTGTTAAGTTCCTCAGGAGGCTGCATAATAAACTGATCACCTGATCCTCCCTCATAGGATTTAGAACAAATACTAATCTAGCCTGTTCCCAAAGTCATTAATTCTCTAAATGGTCTGCCTGAATAAAATATTTTAATAATTGAGTCTAGGAATTAAAAACTGTTGTGGTTGAAAACTGTTTGCTATTTACAAATACTATCAGTCCTTGTGATAAGAGTGATGTATTTGTCTTCGACTGAAGTCTACCCTGGAGTGCATTCTTCAGTCAATCATTTGAATAGGTCAACACCAATCTATCTTTGCATTATGACTGGATAGAAATACTACCCTTTTTTGTAAATCTGAAAGCATTAAAAGTAGAGCCTGTATGTCTTCCAAGTTCAAACCCATCAAGGCCAGCATCTAAAGAAGAATTAGGTGTCATAATATTTCAAGAATACTCTCTCTGCTTTTGACCTACTACAAGACTCTACATTAGTATGAACAATGAAAAAGTGCATATATTTCTCATATGAAATTAGAGCTAATCTTAATTAGCATATTTGAAGTTTTATAAAACATACTCTTTTCATGCCAATTTTAAAAAACATTCTTGCATACAGAAGGAACTGTGGGAATAATTGGCTGAGGTTGTAAAATTTTCATACCACTAAGGATACTTGTTAGCTTTGTTTTAAGCAGACAATGGAATTGAGTAAAGAGGTAGTTGATAATTTATAATACTTAAGGAAATTAAATTATAAGACTGTAAATATAAGAAGCTTCACTCTTTGCTAGGAATGTGTGAACCGCTTTCAGCCAAGTACTTATCTGTCAGATTTTCATATCCATATCTAAAAGCATAGTAAAACCAGACATTCACATAAGCAATTTGGGTGGAATGAAAAGACGTTATAGATGAATGTGAGGAAATGTTTAAAATACACTGCTTTCAATGTACAGCTTCTTTTCAACTGTAAATCAAGAATATTTTGTGTGTGCTTTCTTTTTGTTCTTACCTATGTTAGACAAAAACCCACAATGCTGTGGAGAAGAGAATTGTAAAATTAAACATCAGGAAGCCCTGGAGGTGTTCTGAGCCTAGGGCGAGGCAAGTGTCCCTGTGTTAGATGGGTGTAGATTAAAACAGCTTGGCAAGGGCTGAAGAAAATTGCCCCAGTGAAGATGTTATTTTCTAGGCATTTTTTGTAAAACATTTCTCTACATGGCCTTCTGGGCATCTTTAAAGAGAAAATTTTATGTGTATTTTAGAAAGGAAATAGGTAACAACTTTCATGTTGTTTACACAACACTTTATTTAATTTTTTGATATAAACCTTATAATTTTGGGAAGACTTCAGAAATTCTGAATTGCATGCACTTAGACAAAGTACTGCATACTGAAACATGGATAAAGAACAAAAAAAGTTAGGCCATTAGAATAAAGCAAGATCACTTCAGTAACAGAATGAAAATATTCAAGTGGTGTTCTAGAGAGATAATGAATAGAATTAACTCATTAACTTACTGTACTTTTTATGGGTTTTTTTATTATTCAGAGTTGTTTATAAAAGTAAATATATGTCTAAAATATCAAATGGATGATCTTTACACATCTGAAATTATTCTCAAAGACTTTGTACTGTTTTGTGCTCCTTCCTTGGTGGTGGTGAGCTGAGCCTATTCAATGCTAGGGAGCAGACTTTACAGCTGCTTTCGTTGTGCTGTAAAGCAATTTTCATTTTGTCACTTCCTTAATATTTACAGAGACACCCCACCACCCTCTCCTTCTTTTTCTTTGCAAAATGCAATAAAAGATCCTAGGTCACACTACAGTTCTAGCATTAGTTCTCTGTCTTGATAGCGAGACTTAGATCTTGACAGAAGAGATTATATAGCATTATCAGGTTCAGATATACTCAGTCTCTTTCATGTAACTCTTTACGTCATTGCACTGAGAAGCAAATGCTATGAACAAGATAGATTAGTTGGGGCTACAGAGCTCCTGATAATTACACTGCCAGGGTGTAGGACTGGGTATATTAAGGGTTTAGGTTTTTTCCTGACAAGACTAATGGTTGTGCTTGCAAAATGTACCTCGTTTTTTCATCTCTCTGTCACCATGTCTTACTAGGAAATGATTGTATTATGTAAATGTATTTGCTGATAACAGCATTGTATCTATAAACAAATAGAGGAGAGCAGAAGAGCATTGAGACTTAAAAAAGGATACAGATGAAAATTAGGTTTCTTCTCTTGGGATACACTATGTCATTTTCCAGCTATTCTTCATATAGGCTATCAAATCAGTGGGTAATTTGTTTTATGACTATCCAGGAGTCAGAATTGCAGTGTAACATAGTCAGGGGAAGATAATCGTGTGCTTACAGTACTAGAGAGGAACTTGGGGGAGGTATAGATTCAAGTCACTGTGGTGGTATGGCACATTCTGTGTGAGGTCCAACAGTTACACTTAAACTCTCTTTACCTTTCTTCCTAGCTGTAATTGGAATAACTTAATTTTATTTTTTTTTACTATTTGTTAATGATTCCTCTTGAGTTAGTAATGTCTCTGAAGAAAAAAATTACTTCTTACTGTTTGTACCAGCATAGCATCCTGTAATAACCTTTTGATTTAACATCAAAGTCAAAAGAAAATGATATATGAACTTAATAATTTATGGTATGGTCACAAGTAGAAGACCGTGCATGATTACCTGTTGCTGCATCAACCACTAATTGTACTGTCTTGTTATCTTTCTAGAATGTTACATTTACTCATGTTTCTGCAGTATCAGCTTGAAGTATGTTAGCTATTTAACTTCAGGGATAACAGAATGACCTGCAAAGCCTTCTCCTTAGGATCATGCATGGGAAGCATAAGGACAGATGCTCATTTTCTGTAAGGAAAGGCATGTAGAAGTGCCTTTTGTCATTGTTTGGTGATATGCTTGAGATGTACAATATTTGATGAGTAAAGAAGGAGGTCCAAATTAAAAAAAAGGGAATAGAATTGTACTTGATCAATTATTGTTTCTTCATTCAATAGTTATATAAGATCTGTAGAGGCCTGCGTATGAGGCTAAACAAAAACAGAAATAACATGCAAGAAATGAGAAGAGATAAAAGGGAAAAGAATAAATGATAGCAGGACCCAATAATAACAGGGGTTTTTATTGGTTGTTTTTCCCGCACTGAAGTAGTTCACTGCTATTGTGTCTGTGTACTTTCATGCCTTTTGGTGTTCTTGTGTTGTTCCTCATTGCAGCTTTTCTGCTACATTTTATTCTATTCTAAATATTGGGTGGCATTAACTTCTGCTTTAATTGCTCTGCCAGCAAAGACAGATACCCTCATTCCAAAGCAGTATTTGACTGCTTAATTATTCACAATTTTTGTTATCAAGACAGTATTTTCCAATAAATAATAAAGTTTGTATCTAGGAAAGGCATTCCCCATCCCTGGAAGTGTTCAAAATCAGGTTGGATGGAGCTTTGAGCAATCTGATCTAGTGAAAGATGTCCCTGCCCATTACAGGGGAGTTGGACTATAGATGATCTTTAAAGGTCCCTTCCAACCCAAACCATTCTGTGATTCTATACTCTAAATTCCTAACTTCTCCAACTGGCAATTATCCACAGAGGTAACAATGAATAGGAGATAAAGCCTGGTGTCACTCTGTGATATCAGAACTAAACTAGCACATTTGGCTTCCTGGAACCCACAATACTAATAAAGATAGATTTATGCTTTCTGCTGGAGTGTGTTTGTTCAGCCAATAAGCAAAGCTTTACCACAGAAACTTTTTGCTGAAATGAAAACTATTCTCTTTGTCTCAATTGTTACTAGTCCATACTGTACAAAGGTAGAAAATACAAGTATCCAGATTCTGCTCTCAGGAGCTGAATTAGGATAGACCAGTAATTATTTGCAGTAACAAAATTATCTTCGTAACTCTAAAATTGAAACTACTGTAGATTTTTCTTTGTTTTTCAAATCAAAATCATGATTGGTTTTGTCTTTGTAAGCACAGCAGTATTTTCAGGTAGGCTAAAATCAAGGTATATATTTCACTATCCAGATAGATAACTTTCATTGTTTTACTGAATGACATTTGTGGTAGTGTCTTGATTAGTAGTGTATTGAACCAAACTCACCCCAAATCTCAACTGCTCCTCCTTTCTGGAGGAAAGCCAACGTCACTCCAGTCTTCAAAAAGGGCAAGAAGAAAGACTCAGGAAACTACAGGCCAGTCAGCCTCACTTCCATCCCTGGAAAGATGATGGAACAGCTCATTCTGAGCATCATCTCAAAGCATGTGGAGGAAAAGAAGGTTATCAGAAGTAGTCAACATGGATTCACCAAGGGGAAGTCATGTCTGACTAATCTGATAGCCCTCTATGACGGCATGATGAGACGGATAAATGAGGGGAAAGATGGATGTTGTCTACCTTGACTTCCGCAAGGCTTTTGACACTGTCTCCCACAGCATCCTCATAGGCAAGCTTAGGCAGTGGGGGTTAGATGAATGGACAGTGGGGTGAATTGAAGACTGGCTGGCAGATAGATCTCGGAGGGTTGTGATCAGTGGCACAGAGTCTAGTTGGAGGTCTGTGACAGGTGGTGTTCCCCAGGGGTCAGTACTGGCTCCAGTCCTGTTCAACATATTCATCAATGACCTGGATGAAGGGATAGAACGTACCATCAGCAAGTTTGCTGATGACACAAAAGTGGGAGGGGTGGCTGACACAGCGGAAGGCTGTGCTGCCATTCAGCATGACCTGGACAGGCTGGAGAGTTGGGCAGAGAGAAACCTCATGAAGCTCAACAAAGGCAAGTGTAGGGTCCTGCCCCTGGGGAGGAATAACCCCATGCACCAGTACAGGTTAGGGGCTGACCTGCTGGAAAGCAGCTCTATGGAAAGGGACCTGGGAGTCCTGGTGGACAACAGGATGACCATGAGCCAGCAATGTGCCCTTGTGACCAAGAAGGCCAATGGCATCCTGGGGTGCATCAAGAGGTGTGTGGCAAGCAGGTCGAGGGAGGTTATGCTCCCCCTCTACTCTGCCCTGGCGAGGCCGCAGCTGGAGTACTGTGTCCAGTCCTGGGCTCCCCAGTTCAAGAAGATGATTAGGGGGCTGGAACATCTTTCTCATGAGGAAAGGCTGAGGGACTTGGGTCTTTTTAGCCTGGAGAAGAGAAGACTGAGGGGGGATCTCATCAATGCTTACAAATACCTAAAGGGAGGGTGCCGGGAGGATGGCACCAGTCTTTTTTCAGTGGTGCCCAGTGATAGGACAAGAGGTAACGGGCACAAACTTGGACATAGGAAGTTCCACCTGAACATGAGGAGGAACTTCTTTACTTTGCGGGTGGCAGAGCACTGGAACAGGCTGCCCAGAGAGGTGGTGGAGTCTCTGACTCTGGAGACATTCAAAACCCACCTGGACACCATCCCATGCAACCTGCTCTAGGTGAACCTGTTCTGGCAGGGGGGTTGGACTAGATGATCTCCAGAGGTCCCTTCCAACCCCTGAGATTCTGTGAAATGCAGCTCTTTTTGCTTCTATAAACTTTACATAACATTTAACTATTCGCCATTGTTTTCAGGCAACTGACATGACACAACCATTTCGTAAGTGCATATGGGACAGATATTTTCATCTCTACGTTAACAGTTAAGTTTTGGCAACTTACTCTTAATGCATAGATAAGTATAGGTAAGTAGTAGATAAGGATCAGTAGGTCCAGAGATGGACTGGATGACAGTTGCTCAAGTTTTGGTTGAGTATTTTAAAGAAAAATAAACACACATTATGAAGAATCAGATTTGTTTAGGGATTCAGTTTTTGAGGTTAACTGCAGCAGCAGACTTTAAAATATCATCACAAAGGCTTAAATTAGTCAAGAACACAGTGAGTCCTAAAGTATTTTTTCTCACGTTAAAGGTTTTAAAATTAGTACCTTACTGATGTATTATGGGAGAAACTGACTATGTTTATCTGTGGAACCTTACTCTATTAAAATTCAGGGTAACTGTAAGACTCAAGGAATTAGGAAAGAAGTATTGAATGCTGGAGGATCTTAATAATTGTTTCATTTCTAGCAGACCATCAGGTACTGCCTTTCAAAAAATACCAGGCAGGTGACCATCTCTCTGAAATCACAGAGAAAACATTATGATTCAGGTGAAGATAAAATGCAAAGATCATCTTTATTTCATTCTTATCATTATCTAATAATAATATCTTATAGCATCCGACATATCAGCAATTATTTAAATTCATTAATCAACATTTCATTATATCGTAACAGAACATGTCTTAAACATTCCAATCACTTTGTGAAGGTTAATTTAACACTAACCAGTATCATGAAGCTCGATCACTGCTTTGTGAATGAGTTTGGTTTTTTCCAATCCTTTCTTGGTCCTTGACTAAGGGTGAGGAATTAACTATAGGCCTGATCTGCAGTTCGTTCCTCCAAATCAAAACCATCTGCCTAAAGATAAGAAAGCAAGGGAATAAACTGGAAGGAGAAACACATAATGTATTTGTATATTTTTTTCCGACCCCAGGTGGTGTCAATCTAAGAAAAAGCCACAAAATAGACCATAAGTTACAAACATGTCCTTGCTATCACTACTCTTTTTTTTTTTTAACCAAGCCTGCACTTTATCTGTTTTCTATATATAAAGAGTTGCGGATCAGCAACATTTGCAAGCTTCACATAAATAAAAGTGTTATAAAAAACGTGATATGACTTCTCTGTGTGTGGTGAATAACACAATGCAAATCCCTTTTGGCATCCCACGTGGTCTCTGAATGGTGAAACAGTTTCTATGGAAGAAATTTCTCTTGATTGTTTGCAGCTCACTTATCAGGGAGTGTGTGATTTTGGAACATCTCCAGATTGCAATTTATTCTTGCAGTTGTTTACTTCTCCAGAACTAAAGTAACTGGTTACCCAGAAGCCTATCAACAGGAGTACAACAGAGAAAATTTAAAAGAAATACATTGATTGTAATTTATGTTTCACTTGAAATGTTTGCAATTCTTCTGTTCTTTGAAAGAGTGCCTTTTGACTAGTTTAACATGGGTATATTAGTACTCAGCCTGTAGGATAAAAATGCAAACTTTTATAAAATATTATACAAGTCCTGTCAAAATAGCTGTGGAATTCATATTTTTTTAATATTGGAAAATTGTCCAAGAAAGATTTATGTCACACCAAATTCTAATGAAAGTTATATTATACTATAAAACAATATATAATAATATAAAACTAATAATAATATTTAATAATGTAGTATAACAATATAATAAATTTTATGTAATAATATAATATTATAACATAATAATGTTATAATCTGAAAATTACTTTGATTTATTTTTCCTAACTTAAATCATTATGTCAAAGCACACTGTTGTTTCTGCTTTGTGCTGTTCAGACAATGATCCTAAGCATGTCAGAATCAGTAGAGAAGGTTCAAGTGGTTTAAACAAGCTATGGATCAGACTGTTACAGGGAAGAGGTGCTTTTAAGTTGTAAAAGAGTTTGAAAAGCTCAGCATTATTATGATTGTAGCATTTCAATACAAGCCATGTGTGGACATGGTATGAAAATGCTTCTTTAAGTTAGATAATTAGCAGAGCTGTAGCTCTTACTTATGCTGCTAGGACACTGCACTACTGACGTGTGCTTCTGCAGCCGTAGAGGCTCAGCTGTAATTCCCTTTCTGAAGCCTTTTAATGTGGCTGTTGCTTTATGTCCTGGTAATGAGTAATATAATCCTGGTTTCGCTCACTGAGCTTAGTATGTATGACACAGTACTGCATCCCTCACTTTTTTGGTACTGGCTATCCCTAAAATGCTAGTGTGACATGGAATTGGTCTTTGCTGTCTCTTAAAGTTTTTAAAGGTGAAATTTTTTCTAACATGCTTTAGACATTTTTTCACAGATTATCCTGATTAGTGGGAAGACAAGAGGTCTGTATGATGTAAGCGTAGAATAAGTGACGGGGTTGAGGCAGGCAAAGATAACCATGTTATAAGCCTAAAAGAAGAGGTTGAAAGAGGAGGTGGAAACACCACTGATGGGGAAGTAAGGTAAAGAACTCTATCAGTGAAAGCACTGTTGGTTGGTGGCTATGGATCCTCTAATACATGTCAGTTAGGCAGGCTGACATTTCCTTTTGGATAGAGGAGTTAAGAGGGAAATAAAGCAGAATATATAGAGGACATTAGCCTAGAGAAACAGTTCTGTTGGTATTGTGGGTGATGTTAGGTAATGATATGGTAGAGAAGAGAAACAGAGAGGCAGAGTCAAGGGCAGAGATTTATGGAACTGCAAACAGGGGAAGCAGGGATGAAGACATCTCTCCAAAAGAGAAAAAAAAGGAGTAGGAAGAGGAACATCACTGCATTTCTATAGAATTCTTATTTTATGGGGTTTTGTGAGCTTCATGGTTTGGAACTGGAGTAAGAATATGGAATCCAGAACTATAACTTAAAACTTTTAGAAAATATTAAGTGTTTAATAAAAATGTATAAGAAGGACCAAGAAAAATCTGTTCTAGACTCTAGGGGAATGAATAGGACTCCATAACCATTATAGCTTTTGTTTTTAAACTGTAGTTTATTTTTACAGCTTGTGCTCATATAATTTTATTTCCTAAAGCATGTAAGATTTTAAAAGTTCCCAAAGATTTAATTTAGAATTAAAAAATACCGATTACTTAGCTTAAAAGTTTTGTTAAACACATAATGTTTTCATCTGATTATACCTTGTTTAGAAGCATAATTTAGAGTAGAACAATAAGAAGTACAACTAATGAAACAACAATATAAACAAAGTAGTTAAAGGAAAAATTGAATTAATATCCAGAAAAAAGTCTTGAATGGTATCTTTGTAGGCCTGAGTTAATTTTTAAATTTAAGAGGCAGAAAGCCAATTGCTGGATACATTATAAATGCATAGAGTATGTTGTTGGTTGCAGACCTGAACTGTCTGGTGAGTATGTGCTTTAATTTTTCCCATCTTAAATTTTTATCCTTCTTTGAATTTACATGGTGAGCCCTGTGTTATGCAAGAACCTCCTGCTTTAATGCTGTTTTAAAACAGCTATAGTTTGACACAGCAGACAAAGATTAAAAGATGCTTTTCTCAATTTGATTTATTGCTGAATAGCTGAAAAATTAAATTGGACACCTTTACCCAAGTCACATCTCATGTATTAATTTCATTTCGTGAATACTGACAGAGATGTACATTTATCATAGAATCATTATATTGCCATTTGGAATATATGTTTATAAGCCCACACTCCTCCTAACGCTTTTACCATAAAGAATATACAGGCCTATGTTTTGCTGCCATAAGGCATTTCATACCATTAAAATCATTGACTGGCTGTTATCCAAGGCGTTTGACATAGTGGGCAGTAATGTAGCTGTGCAAAATTTTAAAGCAGTAATAAGTTGTTTATCTTATTGGACTGAATTCTTTGGGAAGGATTTCTGAAATGCTGAGAGTTCTCTGTGTAATGGTGAAAAAAAAAAAAATCTGGCTCATACTCGGCTGGTTGCTGATACACTGGCTCTGGGACAAGCAAGATCAGCAATGTAGGTTAAAGCACTTGAGCCTTACCTCCAGTAATTTATGAGGATGGATGATCCTGAAGCATCCTTTTTGCCACTTCATTAGGCCTGACTACAGCTCTGTTTCCTGGAAGATTAGTATTGTCATCTCTTTACACAATGTAGACTGAGCTTTGGGAAAAGCTGGGGATATCAGAAGAAACCAAATTATGACATGTTTAAGAGATAAGTTATCCAAGTCCTTCTCAAATCAGTTGGTATTTGGTACTTCAGCCTTTCGGGTAGCTTTTCAAATCTCTACCAATAGTTTAAAAAAAACCCAAAACTTTCTCATTATGTCAATTCTTTGGCCTTCACATCTAAACTCAATACTGTCTCACTTTCTGCTCTGTAAATTGAAGACCATAATGGGGCTACCTAAACAACAGAACTAGGAAGTTTTTTATTTTTTTGCAAAGAATAAAATATAGCTTTTAGACATGAACTAAATTACAAGATAAATATTTCCATGATCTGTAAAATCATGTGCCTTATTTAAGAAAATTAAAATCTCCGATCTCTCAATGTCCCTCTTTTTACTTGCTTCCGATTTCTAGACAGACAGACTTGGGTTAATGAAAATGTGGTAATGCAAAAAAGGAAATATATCACATTACTTTTGCTAGTCTGATGCAATTGACATGTTTCTTGCTAATTTTATATATGCTGTATTATCATACATGCATTTTTGGTGCTGTGTGTAATCCTTGCAAATATGAATTTCTCCGTTCACACAATTCATATAGCATGGTTAGTGAGTAAAGCCAAAGAGATAATTACATGCAGGAATGTCCCATTGTGGTTGAAATTTTTGCTGTGTTTTAATGTGATGTAATAAACAGGGAAGCAGCTGTTTGTTGTGAAGCCTTAGATATTTCAGGCTGCATGTTTGTGGTGGTTTCCCTAGTTTGCCTAGGAAGGAATGACAGTCAAATCTTAGACTTTGGATGAGGGCACAAACTACGGTGTAGAGAACTGGGATTTCAACAGTGAGCAGTTTCTGCATATGCCATATTCCCAGTCATATCAGCTGGCTTTGTGTTTGCTCTTCTGAATTATAGTGCTATTCCTGCTGATGGATGCTAAGTGGCTCAATCCAGTTACCTTAGTATAGGTGTTTGTTGCTAATTGAAATACCTTATAGAGTGTCTGAGACATAAGCTTGATAGATATGACATGGCATGCATGGACCCCAGGGCAGCACCTGGAAGCTAGGTAGGATTGCATGCACATCTCAAATATCATGAGAAACTTCTGCTTAGGAAAATATATTGAGCTTTTGATGGTAGCCCTGTAGCAGCTCTGACTTGTTTGCCTTCATACCTTCAACAGTAAAAGATCTCTGAATTTAGCAGTACAGGTTTTCTTCAGTTGTTTTCGTAAAGCACTGACGACCATTGAAGAAATTGTTTCAATGTATGTTTCTTATATTTCCTTGTTAGTCATAGACACAGCGAAGAAAAAAAATATAATTTTAAATGCTGAGTTTTGAGTGATGATCAACCTCTGAACAAGGTGATAATATTTGAAACGTTGTTAGTGAGACTTAAATAACAATATAATGCAACCATTTCACTAGAGAATTTTCAGAAAGAGAAACTGAGAAACTTTTTTCGTCAAGGTCTCTACAACCTTATTTCATCTTATGCAGAATGTGCTTGCCAAGAATTGAGTGCATTATTTTTAGGTAGGATACTTGATTTACTGACTACGTGGACTCTTTTTTTTTCTTTTTTCGAATTCCAAGAAATCCTGTAAAAATAAATAATATTAATTGCCATAACAGTCTACTGACTTATTTGTTAAAATCTGATTTATGTTTAAGCAGTTGTTTGTAAATTTTAAAGAAAGGTTTTGGTTTTACTCAGAACTCTGCATCTGTGTTTCTTTGTTTTAGATTGAGGAGGATACATGGCAGAAATACTACTTGGAAGGAGTTGCAAATGAAATGTATACAGAATATCTGTCTAGTGCCTTTGTGGGTTTGTCCTTCCCTGCAGTTTGTGAGTAAGTACAAATGCATATTAATATACATAAGTATTTGCCTTCTCTCAAGTGAAATGTAAGGTTTCTGCGGGAAACCTTTTCACTCTGCTACAGTTCTAATGTTGCTACATCAGATGAGATCTGGTAAAACAAATATTAAACCAATCACTGCATAGCAGTATTCCAAACATTTTAATGTCTGTTTTCATAAAAGACTTGGAATTAAGTTGATTGTAAATGAAAGCATAAATGTTTGCAGTGTTGAACAAATTAATCAGCATTCTGTTTAAGTGGGGTTATTTGCTCATAAGTGCTGTCCTATTGTTTCTTCTGATGATTCCCATTCTTTGAATAGTGATTGTCAGCATCACCATCTTGGCTTATCTCCCATTCCAAGGAAACAATTCATTAATTGAAACATATGTAGTGGAGTCATATAAGCAGTGTGCCATCCAGAGCTCTGTGGAACTGGTTGCAAACCACTTTTCACAAGTGAAATGTCAGAAAAAAATGTCTATTCTGTAATGAGAAAGGAGTATTTGAAGCATATAGTACATAACCATAGCATAAACCATGCTACAACTTTATATCTAGAGACAGAAAATCCTTATGTTTGTCCGAGAATGATTCTCTGAATGAGAGATTTGTATGCACAAGGTTTCTATGATAAATACTGTGGCCATAAACATAGTCAGGATGCTTTAGCATAGTCATATTTCCTCTTCTGTTGGCATTGTTCTTCATTACAGCTGCACCAGAAGGTCACAACAAAGATTGTGGACAGCTTTTGCTAGGCACTGTTTATATGCTTAAAAAGAAACCGATCCTGCTGTGAAGAGTCTGATGTCTAACTGGCTAACATAGAAAAACTTCTGCAGGCTCCATTCTTAGAGGAGGAAATAGAGGAATAAGTAAGGTATCATCTCTTATGTAAAGGAGAATGATTTTGCTTCAACTCCTCTCGCTTCTCCCACCTTTTCTGATTTTTACGGTAGCATAAACGTAGGTTATGGCATAAGAATGAGGGAGAAACAACTACTAGACAAATGTTACCCATTTAAAAATCTGTCTTTTTCTGAGATGTAGCTGTGACAGAGCCCAGTCTTCAATTTGCTAGTAAAATGAAGGAGGCTCACAGTCAATCCTTCCACTGCGTTAACCAAACTGTGACTAGGTTATTGAGGGAAAATGTTTATTACTACAAGCACAAAACTTTGCCTGGGTATACTGAAATAGAAAATCTCACAAGGTATTCTAGAAATGTGTATTATATTCAGCATGAATGGTAATCTATGCTGTTTACAGTAACTACAATCATGAAAACTAAATCTCCATGCCAAACCATTGTCAAACATAGTTGAGTTTCTATAAAAGTTATTAGAAACACGTGACAGAGACTGTATTTGACATAAAGCTGACATTTATTTAACTGTGCTGGTAGAGCTGAGATAAAATAATCAATAAAGAAAGGGCATTTGTTGAGATTTAGAAACGTGTCTAAACTTTGGAGCTCTCCTCAAGCATTTGATTATCTGGAGGCTTAATTAACTGTGTTTCCTAGTTTAAATTAAAGAAAAAGATTTGTCTTGAATTTTCTGACAGTTCAATAACTATTAAATTCAGGTTAATTAAAGCACATTGAAAATTAAAATGTAGTGTTACATATTTATGAGTTTGGTGCATAGGTATATTCATTACAGTAAGAATTGGCTATTCAATTTCCAGAAGAACAGAAGGACAGCCAGAAGTCCATTGCACTGGTTTATGAAGGGGAAATAAAATCAGCGGACAGGCTTAGTGTGATCAACTATCCACAAAATATACAAACTTTGAGAATAGTTTTTGTAATTTAGCTTTTAAAATTCATGCAGTCAATGACATTTTAAAACCCTGAAACTAAATGAGATGTGCCGCTTCCTCAGGTTATTGGTCTTGGTTGCTGGTCTAGGAATGTGATTCTTTGGTAAACAGGCTGCCATACAGTTTGGATAAAGAAACATAAAGAGAGTGCTGAAACATCGCCTCTTTCAGTGGGGATGGGATACTCAATATTCTTGAATAATTTCAAGCTTTTGATGTCAACACCAGGGTGAAGAATTAAATGGAAATAGAAGTTAGTATCAGTCTGCAAGTTTTATTTATAATTCTGAGTCTGTGCATGTGGACTGTGTGAACATATTCCCACCAATATATTTTCAATAAGTGAATGTAATTCCTATCATTCTGTGCTCTTGGATGTTGTTGGACCAGGTGTGGATGATGCTGATCGAAGGGTAAACTAACCAATCCGTCCTCCAATAGCCCAGAGTCTTCTAGTGGGCCTTCTAATATTTACTAATACAAGGCTAACCTTCACCCAGATTCTAGGCCCACAATTCTCCACTCAAAGATTTTCCTAGTGAACCTAGCACATCTATGGATTCACACTTGATCTGGCAGCGGAAACAGCATATTAAAGGTGTCCACTTCTTTTAGTATGTGTTAAATTGGGCCCATTTGGTGTTGGTACTATTTTTGAAGTCACTCATTCAATCAAATGTCATAGCCATGTTTTAATAAAAGGCAAAATTATAGAGATGTCATTAACTCTGTATTTGTGCAGCATATTGTTACGTGGTTTATAACTATGGCATATATTTCCACATATTAGTCATGCAGGTTTTTTGTATGTTTTTATAATAGACCGTTTGGGGAGCTAATCTTAGAAGTCTTAGAAACTTCACTGTCCTGACAAAGGAGAATTAAGTTAAGCGAGTAGGTGACACTTGGCACTTGTCTGCATTCTCTCTCATCTCCACAACATACTATGTCTCTTCTGCATATATTCATGGTAGTAGCTCTTCCTAGTCTGAGAGTGACTCCAAATTAAGCCAGTCTTTCACACTGCAAGGACAGCATGGGCTACCTGTAACTTTCAGGTTCTTGCTTCTATCTTTGGATCATTTTCTTCAACTAGATTTCTGACTTGTCTTAGAGGGTGAGGTAGACTTTAGGCACTTTGGGACTCTTGAGACTTAAGTCACACATAATATGACCAGTACAGTTTTCTGCCTCTCTGAAGCAGTGATGCTGGATCAGTCCATACCTGTTAAATTAAGAGCTTTTTCCTGAATCCAGGATTGTATTCAACGTTGTAGATGTGTGTCAAATTTTAGACTCAACAAAACTAAGCTCAGCTCAGGTAGTGGCCAAGCCACAAGCCAGCCTCTAGGCTGACATGAAGCTTTCCATCTTCTGACTGATTAAAATCAGACTCCATCTGATTCTGCCAGAGACTTCTATCTCATCAATGCGTACAAATACTTAAAGGGAGGGTGCCGGGAAGATGGGACCAGTCTTTTTTCAGTGGTGCCCAGTGATAGGACAAGAGGTAACAGGCACAAACTTGGACATAGGAAGTTCCACCTGAACATGAGGAGGAACTTCTTTACTTTGCGGGTGGCAGAGCACTGGAACAGGCTGCCCAGAGAGGTGGTGAAGTCTCTGACTCTGGAGACATTCAAAACCCGCCTGGATGCGGGTTGGACTAGGTGATCTCCAGAGGTCCCTTCCAACCTTTGTGATTTTGTGATTTTACACTTTCCTCTCTCAGCACTCTCAGAAACTCTCCTCTGTGTAGCCCAGCAAAAGATTGGTCACCCCCACTGCCTCCACCCAGCCAATGAATATGTGCTAAATAGTCTCCTCAGGCGCATCGGTGAAAGAGCAAGAACAAACACATGAAAACAGATGTTGTAAGGTCCCACTGTGCTCCCTAATTTCATCTCAGTGGACAGCAACCTTTTCACAAGTAATGAAAAGGCTGCTTCAATAGAAAAGCAGCCATAGATCAGCACAGGCCTTACAGCTTCCCACAGGTCTTTCTTCTGTAATGCATTTAAAGTATGGAAGCCTATGTTACCCCTACCAATGCTTACACCATGGTTTTGGATAACCTGGATTTTACTACACTTGGTATGAGCAATAATTAGGGGATTAGTAATTATGGGACACATTTTCAAAACTCTTTGTATGTGGCAGCCATGTTTCATGTTCATACCTAGAAAACTAACAATACCCGTTTTTATAAACAAGCTTGGCTTCTTTGTGCTTAAGACCTTCAGCAGAGCTTTTATAGGCACAATATACTTACTTAGTTTCCTTATTCCAACATGGTCATCTTTAATGGGAGCCAGAAATAAGAGTGGAATGATAGTTTTGTTTAGCAGGATAAGATTACGTAAAGGTAATGAAAGACAAATGTTTATGAAATGATTTAGCCAAATGTGGATTGGAGTAGGATGTATTCCACAACACTTCACAGTGCTTCCATCGCATTTCAAATCAGGAACCACCTCGTAAACCAAGATAATATTTGACGTGGGAAATACAGAGGAAAATCGATGTAGTGTTCTATATTGACATTTCTTATGTTCAATATTTTCATAACAGACCTGCAGGTCAGCAGCCAAAAACTATTAAATGTTCAGCTCACGTTCTCACTACCATCCTAGTAAATGGTAGTGGTATCTACTACTGTGAGCAACAAATTTATTTGCTCACCTGCTCTTGGTCTTGTCAGCAGCCACTGACTGTAACTGGTACAAATAATTAATTTGTATGAAGTGCTTCTGTGTATATGTATGTCTATAGAGAGAGAGTAATGTATGTCATTATGATTATGAGTGATGTATGTCATATTATCATGAGTGACATAAGTCACTCTCTGCACACTTTATTATATTGTTTATATAATGACTCATGAACCCACTAGAAAAGAGCCTGATCCTTTATCAAGATTCACCCATATTCTTGATAATGCTTTTGCATTAAAATGTATACTTGGTATTCTGTGCTCCCTCTGGATGTCTACTTTTCCTGCTACCATGAATTCCTTGTTATCCTAGTGTCGTGGTTTGGGCCAGATTGGCCCAATCCGGTGGAATGATAGATGCTCTCTCTCTCTTGCTCCACTCGGGAGGCAAGAAAGAGAGAGAAAAAGAGAGACTTAAGAGTTTAGAAAGAACTAAACTACTTTAATGAAATATTGGTAATAAAATAATAAAAAGAAAAATAATGAAATATATACAAAACCGTATCAAGCTCCCAGGATGACAATCACGTCACCAGCAGGCACTGGGGAAGTCCCAGACTGGACTCAGTGACGGACGGGAACTGGATTCCGGATCTGGATTCCGGATCGGGATCAAAGGCAGACGAACAGACAGCGTCCTCCCAGGACGCCAGCCATTGAAGAAAAAGAGCTGACCCTTTGATCCCTCAGCTTTTATACTGAGCATGAGGCAGATGGGATGGAATACCCTTGTTGGTCAGTTTTGGGTCACCTGTCCTGTCTGCTCCTCCCTGCAGGTGTGACACCTCTACGCTTTTCCGCTTCCGACCCTCCAACGGGGCAAGTAACAAAGTTGGCTGCCCTTGTTGTTATAGCAATAAGGATAAGCAAGAGCCTCTCTGCATACCGTTCCTTGGCATCAGCTATAAACGTGGGTCTTATCACTGAGAGTGAACAGTTTTCTGCACAACATGCTGTTAATTTCAGCAGTTAGAAGAGGCCTAGCTAAAAAGAAAAGTTACTGAACAACATTGGTCCTTGTTTTACCTCAAACCAGGACACGTAGTAGTGTTCCACTCTTGGACATCTTTTTTCACTGTGCTAGATTTAAGGAGTACTTTGATTTTTTTTTTGATTGATTTATGCAAACCTTGGCCCTCTTCAGTGTATTTTTTTTTATTTTAACTTATGTTAATTGTTTACAACTCAATCTCATAGAATTTCGTAGAATCATAGAATAGTTAGAGTTGGAAGCGACCTTAAAGATCATCTAGTTCCAACCCAGCAGGGACACCTCCCACTAGACCAGGTTGCTGAAAGCCCCATCCAACCTGGCCTTGAACACTTCCAGGGATGGGGCCTCCACAGCTTCTCTGGGCAACCTGTTCCAGTGCCTCACCGCCCTCACAGTAAAGAATTTCTTCCTAATATGTAATCCAAATCTACCCTCTTTCTGTTTAAAACCATTACCCCTTGTCCTATCACTACACTCCCTGATAAAGAGTCTGTCCCCATCTTTCCTGTAGGCCCCCTTTAAGTACTGGAAGGCTGCAATAAGGTCTCCCTGGAGCCTTCTCTTCTCGAGGCTGAACAACCCCAATTCTCTCAACCTGTCTTCATAAGAGAGGTGCTCCAGCCCTCTGATCATCTTTGTGGTTATAGAAGTGTTTTTCATTTGTTCTTTGGATGACCCCATAAGATCTTGATCTCCTAAGGAAAAGAAAAAAAGGCCATGTCCACAGCCATTAATGAGTGATATTCAACAAAATTATTGCTAAAAACTTTGTTAGCACCTATAGAATAGGTGCTTAAAAGACTCATAACAAATGCTCAGCTTCTGCACTTGACTGTGC
>VFFE01008282.1:1093438-1231003 GCA_008921705.1 Burhinus oedicnemus | reverse complement strand
CTGTTACTGTGTTGGAGACAGAAAGCTAATCTATTGTAAACTTCAACCAGAAGATCATTTAAAGACTGGGGGGGGGCAAGAACCTTTTCCAGATACTTCCCATGATGAGCCTTCAGAGATAGAGTAGCATTATATCATGATTTAACAAAACAAAAGAGTTTAAAACTTGTGTGTTGTATTCAAATACATCAGGGAAATGTTTACCAAAGTGCTAAAGTACATTTAAAGTGTTGCCATGGAGGTGCACTAGGCATTGCTTGTATGTAATACTTTACATCAGTTTCAGATCTCTCTCTGATACATCTATTGGTTCCTGACTGTGACTAAAGAAATTAAAACATACATTCTTCAATGCTTTGGCAGTAAATGTGAACAACATTTTTCATGCTCTGAACCTGGCAATGTGTATTATTTTGTAGGAAGTGATTCATAACTTGCAAAATATAAAGTTTACTTGTGTTTCATTTTATTGGTCAGATGGGATTTGACCAGAAAAAATACCTTGAATATGCAGTATCTCTGTGTTTCTTTACAGCTGAGATTACGTTTAAAATTCTAATCTGACATGGAACCGCCCGCTTAACCAAAGCCTGTCTAGTAAACTAAACTCCTCACTGGCATTGTTCACTTTTCATTAAGCTAATGATTCCATTATATCAGTGAAGTTACTTCTGCTCCACATCAATGTACAATACATAGCAGTCACAGATCCAGAAGCATCTGCATGATTACACATAGGCACAGCACAGCCGTATTTTTTTCATTCTTCTGTATTTCTGAACTGCTCTGTTAGGGTTTCTTATCCTTTCACAGAATGTTCAAAGTTTTTGGTATCTTTCTGAGGTGTAAATAATAAGTCAACAGTCATGTAAGATAAACAGTATTATAAGTGGAAATATCTGTAATAGTAGTTAAGCACTCTTACTTTTTGAGAAAATTTTGCAGTACTGGTAGCCAATGAGTTCTTCCTAATTTGTATAAAACCACGTGAGTAGCAACTGATACTGCAACACCACCAGTGCCTTCTGTATTATGTATGTGATAGATTTCAGCCAGTGGCTTTCCATTTCTTAGCATTTCTAATTTCTGATTTCCTCTCCAGCTTCTCTTGCCATATGCTCTTCTGTAGCATACTTAAAATAGTCCAGCAGTTCTAATGCAATAGTAGAAGTGCATGTAATGATCTAGTAAGGCACCTGTAAGATACATCTCAAATACTTCAACAAGACCCTTGATTAGATAACCACTTACATCAGTGCTTACTTTTAAATTTTTGAATAGTTCTGTGAATTTCTACTATTGGAGTATTTGCTTAATTTTTTTTCCTTGCCTAAGCAATACATGAGTACTCAGCATCTGGAAGAACTCAGCTGTAGGCTGAAAGCAGAAGGTGCCCATGCTTTTGCCAGTTTCATGTGACTGGAAATGAGCTGAACCTGAAATTAACAAGGGATATTTGGGTTATTAAATATATATTAGCAGAATTTCTCTTCCAACATACAAACCTCATTGACTGCACTGGTTTTAGACACTGCTGCTCATAAAATTGAAGTCCCTGATATTCTCCTACTTTCAGCTCCTAAGGAACACAGCATACTAGCAAGTACCAAATAAAACACCAGTTGCCAATGTGCATTAAAAAAAAAGTTTGAAAAGAAGACAAAAATAATATATTTATGAAAGAATTCTGATATTGTAAGTAATTTGCTTAGCTTAAGATGCTACATAAGATACTAATTTTTTATCAAAATGCTTTTGCTAACTGCAGCGGAAGCAAGGTATAGAAGCAGATTGAAAGTACTTTTTCTCTCCTGAGGAGACTACCTATTCATTTGTCAAAAGTAATTCAGCAAAAAAAGTTATAACTGACCCTGAGGAAAAAATCTGAATAATTTATGGTGTACAAGATTTCTATCAAAAATTTATTTCAAAAGAAAAAACTTCCTTCCAGTAGAATTTCTAATTAAAATCCTTTTTTTAATGTTTGGTGCAAAATTAAATAATTAAAAACTAATCAAGGTTATAGCTTCATGTTTTCCTGCTCAGAAAGGAGAATGATAATTTCTTTAAATTCTAAATATCCCAGTACTCTCACATGCAAATAGTACAGCAGGCATCTATGGTTAATTTATGCCAATAATAGTCTTACCAGGAAAGAAGGTGATTCTGTGATTCTGTGATTTAATGTCAAAAGCAATTTATTTCTCTCTAGGTAGATAGAAACAGTCAGATTCAAATTCTTAAGAGCCGTTGTTATGACCATCTGTGTTCATCAGTAGTTAGCAGATGATGCCAACAGTTGAAAAAAATAGAAATAATTGTCTCATGTACTGTCATTGACAATTTTTGTGGACTTCTACATAATAATTTGAGATAAAAAATGTTCTAACTTCTTATTATAAGGTTCTTTATGTATCTAGGGGAAAAAAGCAGGTATAAGATCTTTCTCGTTTTATCATATCAAGCTACATTTGCACAATACAGTTAAATGATGAGACTTATTAATCCTAACGTTTAATTGCATGGCCTAGTGCATGTAAAGCTATTTATTTTACCACTTAAATATTTTAGTAAATCTGTAGATAAGAATGAGATACTCATGCCAAATATTAGGGTAGCATTGTACTTATCTCTTTATGTTGGGTTTGTTTGTTGTTGTTTTCTTTTTAGGAAGATACATATATGGATAGATTATCAAATAGTAGGAAACCAAGGAAGAGAAGTTAAGTGTGTTTCCTAAAGGAATATAGGTAGTCAAAATAAATAAATATATTTAGAACTCTTGACATTCAGGGCTCATGAAGTTGTATTTTATTATATCATCTTTTTTAAAACAGATACATAATAGTCTTCATACAGCAGATAGGGTACTCTAGTGTTAAAATGTTTGAAAACTGTTTTTTTATTTTATGTTCTTTTTTTGAAGCTAATAGTCAGGCTTCATTAACCTGTTAATATTGTGGGAGGTGATGGGCTAATCAAGAATTCAGTAACTCTCAGGATTTTGTCTGCTCATTTCTGACATTTGGTGGAGTTCTACGGGCAGAATAAGAGTTGTAATTTTTCTGAAAAAAAGTTAAATGAGTCTTGCCCCTGTCTGTTTTTCTGTGTTACTTCCCAATACTGAAATATCACAGAAGTAAGGAAGTTTGTACAGAAGCACTGAGCCCTGGAAAAGTTAGTGTATGATACAGAAGATGTCATTCATCTAATTGAAATTGACCCCTAGAACAGTTTGTGACAAATTCATAGAACAGGAAGTAAGTAGCATTGAATTTGCATACACTTTATGACAGGATTGGAAAGTGGTTTCTAGGTATTTTTAAAAAATGGTTGGTTTTTTTGTTTATTCTCAGAGAGCTTGAAGCAAATGATGTCCTAACTCGCAGTTCTGCAAGTCTATGAATATCACCCTTGACTTGTTTTAATAAATAGCCACTTGTACAAACTTTTACAACTGAAAAAAAATGTATTACAGTATCAGAATGTACTTCCCATATATTGGTCAGAATTTGCTTCCAGCCGTGCTGTTCCTCTGGGACAGTAGTTGGCAAATATTGACTTATTAATAGTGTACTCTCATTTTAGTTCAGTACATACATATTTTCTAAGGAATGCACACTACAATCAACATATGGCTGAATTCCAGCAGAGATTTGAAAAATTTCCTGAAGACATCCACAACTATAGCCAAATGCAATTTTATGTTGTGTATTGTGACCTTTGTTATTATTGCTTTAGTAGACTTAGTAACATACTGTTGGTGCTTATGCTACTGTTCTCGACTTGTCAGTTTACTTTTTTAGGAAAATATGTGTTCATTGTCTTCAAAATAGAAAGACGTTAAAATATATTCTGTGTATACCTAACTGAATAAATGGGAAAAAAATCTTAGTGTAAGTTCTCTTAGTGTAAGAAAATACATACCCCACAGCTATCTCTACATATGTGATATTAGTTGTGAAAAAGGACTAACTCTTGGCCTCTTCTCTTCTGCAGACTGGTGTTTGCGAAACTAAAGCTCTTAATGATAGCCATAGAATACAAGTCGGAAAAACGAGAAAGCAGGTATGTCCAATGCCTACAAATGTTGAAGTTCTGGAATGCACTGTCAAGAATTCTGCCTGCTTTTTTTTTCAGAATGAACACAGCAATTATATTTTTTGAAACATTTCAGAGTATAATTAGCATGCCATCACATTACACCATTTCACATAGCGCTGAAAGGCTTTTATTTCTGCCCTATTCTTCTTCCCTAAAATTAATTTAAGTCAGAACTTTTAGCAGAAGGTGGGAGGGACAGTGATACATATGTCCCACCTCCAGAAGCGCAATGCATTTTTGCTTAAATAAAAACTAACAATGTTCATAGTCTATCAGTTTTAATTATTTTACTGAAAATGGAAAAGTGGAAAACAGAAGTGATATCAAAACTCATTATGGCTATGTGTATTCTCAAAATAATAATTTTATTTAAATGAGTTTGGAAGAACCAATTTAGGGCTACAGAATAAACAGAAATATAGGATAAACATAGTATTTATATGGTATCTGTTCAGACAAAACTTGCATATATAAATAACATCATGAAACTGGAAAAGATTAATTTAGCCTTGAAATTACCAACTGGCTGACTCCTGTCCTTAACCAAAGAGAAAAAAATTCTTTACAGAATTCACAGACAGGAAAAGAAGTGTTTCTTGTGGGTTTTTTATAAAAAAAATCATAAAAATTGAGGTGAACATTGCAGTCAATCTTCTATCAACTTGTCCATCAGTGCTTTACAGAACATTGATTTTTGTATAACAAAAATATTATAAATGTGCTCTGCAATATGTGGTGGGACATATAATAAAAATATGACAATACTGACTCTGAGCTGAATTTTATTTTCCTCTGTCAAAAATTATCTTCTGTACTCTTATAGTAAATCTGGAATGATGCAAGTTACTTAATCTTATTTTTGGCCACTAATTGCCTAAAACTTTTGAGAGAAATTGTTTCTCCTCACAGGAGAACCCATTTTGTCATTTGAGCTCATGCCACGATTTCTGAGATTTTGAAAGTTTATTTCAATGTTTATTATTATATGTTGTTATTTTTCTTTATTTCCATGCCCTATAGTTGGTTTTGCTTGATTCTTTCCTATGTTATAAAGTGATATGTGAAGTGGTGTGTGTGCTATTGGATATTATTTTTGTCCACACTATGCTGATTAACAAATCCTTTTTTCTTTTGAAATATCAGAATTTTTTTTTAATGTTTCAAGCCCCAATGGGCTCTTAAAATACTTTTCCATTGAATGATCTCATTCCACATTAGCTAATGTAAAGCAAATTATTTATTATTCTATTGTCTCTGAACAGTTTAATCTCTCCATAAAAAAAAGAAAAATATGATAGGAACAGCAGAGGAACTATTTACCAATATTAGAAAATATTCCAATATTAGAAAATATTTGTTTTCTGTTGGTTCTCCTAGGAATTATTGCCCAGCTTTAGGTTGTCATTTACTTCAGTTGTCATTTACTTACATAAGTGCTAATATTGCAGTCTTTTTCAGCAATAACAGATAATTCATGGCTTCCATATCATTTTTTGCACTAACTTCAGTGGGAGTTGGATTGAGTTCTTAATCACAAGGTGATGCAGAGGATCCCACAAAAAGTAACACAATGTGATACAATCATATATTCCTTCTTACTTAAAGCCACACAGGTAACAGTTCACAATTAATTAATTTGGTAAAAAAGAGCCTGAAAATTGCAGGAAACAATACTAACAAAAGGATATTAACAGCTGGATTCTGTGAATATAAATGTAACAAGAGGAGAGCATGTAAGCTAGATATTCACATTTTCTTGTAAGCCTGATCTACAGTAATAGCTGCTGACTTTATTAAACAGTGATAACTTTATTGTCACTGTTTGGTGAATCACAGATTCACCAGGATATACGCGTTGCATATCTTTACTGTTCTACTTGTTCCTGTGCTCTTCAAACCAAATATTTTAAGAACATATTTGTGGTTTTCTGAGCTGGAGCCTTTTAGTCTGACATGAAAGGTAATGGAGCAAAACTTCAGTTCCTCACTTATTAGGTATACTTGCCTTTCCTTGCACCTTATTAAATGAAAAGATGGGGAATAAGGATAACATTTAGAATAAAACGGTTTACAAGTGCAAGCTGTCTTTGAACAAGATAAATTTCGCATTTGCCAATTACGTTTGTACTGTTGACTTTGGAAATATTTTATTCTACTTCATATCTTAAGTTCTTCATTGGTAATTCTTCATAAAGGTGAAGGGGGAACTGATTATGGTACCCTTTTAGCTTTCACTCTTTATGAGAGTGACCAACAGTAGATATGTGCTGATTTATTTTATGATTATGGTTTAGATTCATATTTTGTAAAACTATTGAGAGGTTTTACATAGTTTACAATCTAGAGCAACAATGATAAATATAAATAAAAATTTAGCATATTGTCTAGGTGGCACCCTTTTATTAAGAGCTAGTATTTCCAGCTATAGCTGTGACAGGTTTAATACCAGTATTTTCAGGACCAGAGGAAATTTTCAAAGCATTCTTTCTGCCTAAGGCATGAGAAGATCATATTCCCACGAGTTTGATTTTTCTTATTAGTCATAATAGAATATCTATGTAAGTTAGTTGTATATCTGATTTTTTACTTACATGGCAAGTTTCCTTTTAAGATTGGTTTCATCTGCCTTCATTACTTTGCACTCAGAGCTAAAGCAATGCAAAGTGAATTCAGAAGTGTGTGCAGCTTTCAAAAGTGGTAATGGGAGGGCATTCTAGATTTCCTAATGCCCTCTCTAAATTTTCACCTCAGTGTTAGGGATAAATCCTAGTACCATTTTAAGTCAATGGCAGAATTTTCATTGACTTTAATGTCTTCGTTACATGTTGAATGGCATAAATACTCATTTATGTATGCACTTTTGTTTCCCCCAGGCAGTCTCCTAGATGTCGATTTTCTAAAGCTTTCTGATTCTTTTAACTCTACCATAGGGAGTTTGAGATCAATAGTAATTATAAATCATCAGAACTCTATCCAAGCTAATATTTATGTACATGTTAGCAGTAGCTGAGCTTCCTGCTTGCAGTTGGGTTTTTTCTCCTTTTTCCCTGACTCCTAATAAAGCTACACAAAACAGTAAGCGCACTTTGATAACAAGTTTTGACAATATTAGATTGGTAATTATAAACAATTTATGATTTTACAAGATTGCTTAAAAGCAGAATTTAAAAGACGTCAAGCCTAAATATAGGTGATATAGTCATAGGTACGATAAATACAAACTCGTTTTCAAATAATGGGTAAAGTATCTATAGAATGTTTATCTTTTTATGCAACTGTTTCTCACCACGGTTTCTTAAAGATTAATTAAAATAGCCAAGATTAGAATTTTTTTTTATCTTTACATTTATATATTTAATAATATTTAAATTACTGCTCAGTTATCAAAGAAACCTGTGAGGTTACAAAATATGACTGAATTTAGTGGGTTTCTGGCCAGCTACTAACGTCTGCACTTTAGTAGTTCCAGGTCACAATACAAGTTAGCCATTCCTTCATCTCTTAATTTGTATTTGGGAATATTATAATCCATTATTAAGAGCAGGAAGCCCTTTTAAAATAAGTTTTTGTGTCACTGATGCAAGCCAGATACTTTAGCTTATAAGGCATCTTTCTTAGTTCATTTGTAGAGAGGTTTTGTTTCTTCTGTAAAAAAAAATGCTAAAAGAACATAGAGAACATCAACCTGAGAATGTCCCAGCAGAGCCTGCTGAATAGATAGCAAAAAATATCAGTTCAAAATGCAAACATTCAAACTCCTCATCTGAAATCCCTTTTAGAGATACTTTTGCCTTCCTTTTCCCCCCCTTAATTTTTTTCTTTTTTCCACATGAGTAAGCAAGAAGGAAAGCCTAACCAGGATTCTTCCCTCCTGCACCCTGTGTTTACTCCTCTTGTTAAATTTTCTCTTTGTCTATCCATATATTTGTTCTCATTCTCAGCAGAAAAACCTTTGAGCCTTGAAGACTTTTAAATAAAGGGGTTTTTTTGCTTTTGCTTTGGTGTCAGTTGGTTTCTTATCAAAGTGTTTGATTTGCAATTTTTTTCTTGTCGTTTGCAGAAGCCGAAAGCGGTATGCCCTCTTCGTTACCTTTCCTTCCAACCTCAATCCTACCTCCACTCCTAACTTCAGGACTAATTCCTTGCCAAGAACACAGGAAGATAACATCTTTGTCTATCTTTCTCTGTATATACACACACATATATACATATATATATTCATCTGTCTATGTGTGTATAAATATATATATATCTGTGTGTATATTTATATATGAGCCCCCAATCTCAAAGAGGAGAGAGAATAGCATTTTGTCTCTCCATTGGTTCTTGTGACTCACGCACTAACTTCTTTGCAGGAAGTAAAAAATAAAACAGTATAAGTTTTTTAGGCTTTTTTTTTCCTCTCTTGTGGAGTCATTTGTGTATCAGATTGTTGCCTTGGAAAAGCAGACTTTATTGTTAACATCTCCCCTCCTCTTTTTTCATTTGTACTGTATCGTGACGATGTATATTTCGTCTTTACAAGCCCTTGTGCTGCCATATTGTCTCCATATTCACAACTTCATTGATGTCCTTCTTTCCCCACAGTCTTCCTTCAAAACACGTCTTACAATACAGTAGTTCATGTTCTCTTGTAGTCTCACCTTCCATTAACAGTGACCAAATACCCAATTCTTTGCATTGCTGGTCCTGTTTTGAGCCCAGTTATTCATAATACAGTACTCATTAAAGCTATTGTACTGTTCCAGTGACAGTGTCATGGATAGTTTGTACTATATGTCACATTCATTTTAACAACATTTATTAAGCTCATTTATGAAAATCTTACCAAATGTATTTGTTTCTATTTTGGTTTTCCTTTGGGATGGCATGTTTTGCATTTTCTTTTGGTATACCATGCTGTGAGCCCCTCTCTAGTCTACATTCTATCTTGCTGCTGTTGGTTTGGATGAAGTAAATAAGGCATGCTCTTCCATATCCTCTCCTCATCTCTCTTCCCCCTCCCAGCTTTGTTTTTCTGATTGCTTCTGGCAGTCTCTCTGACTGTCAGTGGTGCTCTTTGGAGACCTATTCTCATTGTCCAGACATTTCAATTTCCTCCTCCGTTATACTCTCCAGACTTTACTTTCCATGTCTGTTCTGTTGCGTGTGTTGTATGTGTTATGTTTATTTAATTTTTAGTCTTATTCTCCTGTGGTTTCTGAGTAGATGTGTGAAAAGAGAGGTGGCTTCCTGTCAGTTTGGCATTATTGATATGATCCAACTGCAGAGAAGTTACTGCAACACTTAGCATCTTCAAGGATCTGCAGTTGTTGCACCTCTACTTCGCTTCTTGCTTTTAAGTATATATATTATCTTGTGGTGAAGGCATGTTAATGCTGGCATGATGAGCAATATGAAGAAGTGTTGTACTGAGTGAAGTTGCTTGCTCCCAGAATAAAGTGTATTGTGCTGTTTTATTGTACTGACAATCAATCTCTTCTGGAACCAGAAGGAATAATTTAATTGTTTCAAAGTGTATTGAATTCACCAGCACCGTTGAACTAGTTTGGACTATGCCCCAATAAAATGCACAGCCTGTAGACCATGACTTAGTAGTTGCTATTGTAAAGAACTTAACTCCTGGGAGCAACCTTTTATATGCTTGTAGTAATTAAGCTTTAATATACGGTAGCATGTAATGTGCACTGTGTCTTTTGCCTTGTGTTCTTTTTAGTGTCTTACTGGATTTTTCTGTGTAGAGCAATATGGATCTGAATTAACATCAATGATAGAGCCCAGAAGAAAGAAGCAATACTTATGAGTTACAGTCAGTGTGAAGCTGGTATGCACGCAACTCCCACTGTGGGATTTGTGCACCTACCCTCACACTCTGCTTCAAAACATACCCTGAAACAAAAAATATTGTCTCAAACTAATTTTGTAATTCTAATTCTATGGTTGTGTGAATGACATGGCGCATTTTAAAAGGCCATTATGCTAATAGTGGTGCATTTCATCTGGGCATGGCATGAAACAATCGAGAATAATAGTTGGTTTCATTTAAAAATGTGGTAGCTGTAGTCAGTAATACCACATAGTCTTGTTTTAGGTAATGTATTAATAGTACTTAAACAATATTATATCTTCCTGATTACTAGATGATATTGCTACTGTTTCAGTCACATGGGGAATGGTACAGTACATCTACCACAAGGTTTAAAACAGAGTTGTTACAGCTCTTGTCATTTGTTTAGTCAAAATTTTGCTGTTTGTGTTTCATTTAATTCAACAATTGATCTTTTCTTTTTTTAGACAAGGATGATAGCAGTTACAAGGGTAGCCATAAATCTGAAAAAAAGGGAGCATTACTGAATCAGACAAGTTTCCTTGATGCAGGGATGAACTGTTCAATTGGTCACTGATAATGAGATTCATCTCACCTAACTTTATCAAACTAAACATTAGATGTCTAATCTCCTTTTAGTTATCCAGACTTAGTCCATGATTGGATGGGAGGAGAGAGACAGTTCTTGAAAGCAGCTTCCATTCTAAGACAGAGGAGATGAATCTTACCTTTAGTGCTGTCTAAAATGTAACCTCAAAAGTAAAACCAAACAAGAATAGTACATAACTGAGACTGCTGACAAAGAAAATTTTTAAAAGAACTCTTCCAGTGTACGTCTCTACTAGTTGACCTTATCTATGTCTTCCAGTTTTTAGTCTTCATATAGTGCTGCTAAAATGTTGTTAGCCTTGCCTGTGTTCTGGGCTGTACTAGCTGGGCATCTCCATGTGCCTTTGTCAGCTCACTTTTAGGACCTTTACTGCACCTCTTCCATCTTAATAAGGTCCCTAATTTTTTCTCGGAGAAGACTGACAGTCTGAGAGTCATCTGCTGTATAAGTGCTAAGTCTAGATTAAGAGTTCAAAGCTATGTCCGTTTACAACTTCAGCAGTAATGGAAGCCTAATCAGTTTCAAGCTGTGCAAATCAAATTGTGGAGCCATGTCACTTAGCAAGTGGCCTACCAATAAATACATACAGTGTAACAGTGATTCAGAATCTAAAGCTGAGCGGTTGTTTTTTCCATGTGGTTTGCATAGAAGATAGCTGAATATTATAGAAAGCTACAGAAAATATTTTTCATCTTCTACTGAAATTTTTGTATACTGAATATTTATTAGAAATAATGTTGTATATATTATAATAACATGAAGAAGTATCAGCCATCAGACTTTCTAATGCTGTTTCAACCCAAGAAATGTAATTTGAGTCCAACATGTATGATATTTGAAAGCAGGAGAAAAATAAAAATCACCCAATAGCAGAAATGAGTGGAAAAAAATAATAAATGGATGGATGGAATTAGTCCTGCCCAAAAGCATCAGTTCACAAATTGTCCTGCAGTTCAAACCGCCAACTATCAGTTTCTCCATCAAAAATCTTTTTCAGCAAAACATGGAAGACCTGCAATTAGTAATCAAAACCTTAGGTCACTTTTAATGCTTTAAGGGAAGACATAGTATGGCATTCTTTAACTAGGTCACAATATTGTTGTATTGTGCAGCCAATCATCCATGTGCTACCAAAAAGGTATTGAGCAATGTTCATATTCTGGGGCAGTTTCAGGTAAATAAGAATGAGCAAGCAGATATTTACATGTCTCTGTATTTTACTGAAGGTAGCATGTATACATAAAACATCAGAAAGGTATAATCCAACAAGTAAGTAAATTGGTCAAAATTAACACGCTGTCCTGAGTTACTAACAGATACCGATTCTCCACTGACGTATGAAAAAGTCATCATGTACTATCTTAACTTTTCATTGAACAATCTATGTAAGGAGATCCATAAGCGTTTGTCTAGAATTTTTTTGACCACATTTGAATTTTTCACTTTTTTTAAAGCGTGAGTCTCAAATGTTCACTAATTCCCATTTATGCTTCATCTGCTTATATTTCAGTCAGTCTGGGAACTCAGTTTCAACTGTATCAATACTGTTGTTCCTGATCCTTTCCTGAACTTTGTGTTCAGTGTCAGGTTGAATGGGGCTTTGAGCAAATCTGTTCTAGTGAAAAATATCCCTTACCATGACAGGGGGGTTGGAAGTCAATGATATTTAAAGATCCCTTCCAACCCAGACCATTCCATGATTCATTCTATGCTTACTGAATTCTAGGGTGATTTCTGCATTTTCGATGTGTGACATTTTCATTGCTCTTAGATGCGTGATCTTGCATCTAGTCACCAAGTGAACCTTGTTTAGCAAACGGACTAACTTTTGCTAGACATCAGATAAGTGTAAAGCAGAGGTTTCCAAACTTCATTTTCTGTTCCACAAGTAGCTTATAAATTGCTGTATTATCATAGAGTAGTGGATCTGGCTTCTCCTAAGTTCATGCTGGTGAAGTACATTAAATTCCTGTTAAATACATTAAATCATATTTAATTTACATATTCAATTTACATGGCTGTAATTGCCATGTATTCTAAATGTTTATGTGTGAAGGAGCAAGCCAGTCAAAAGATAACATTTGTTTTTGCAGCAACATGTGACCCCTGTCACAAAAAGCTTTGTCCTGAGGAATGTATTTCTGGAACTGGAATTGTTAAGGAAATTATGACTTAAAGTTTTTTGAGCTTGCTATTACTTGATTAGTTTCTGAGGTAACCTAAACTAGAAATGTTATAAAATTATAAAATTTGATCAAGATCTTAGAAGCTTTTAAAGTATTTGGCATTCCTTGCTTGATTTCATGAGCTGATTTAGGAGATAAAAAATAAAATCGTATTTTATGATAAAAACATATATTTTGAAAAATCAGGGATGTCCTTTTCAACAGCATTTTCCCCAATGTGTGGCACAGAATGCATATGGATTAGCTATATATCTTGCTATTAAATGTAATGAGTTTCTGTCATTTTGTCCCTTTTCCTATATCTTCCTATACTATGCAAAACTCCCCAGCCTTGGAGATACATAAAAATGAGACATTAGCTGAAGCTTTCTCTCTTATAACTCCAGTTTACTTTGCCGTGTACGTACCTTCTGAACTGTGGGGACATATATATATGCATATTTTAATGAACGGCTTGAACAGATATATGCATCTCTAAATAGCTGATCAATGCATTCTTCTTGGTGTGCTCATAAACCTGTTTTATTTTTCTCTGTCCTCTTTTTTCCCTGTAGTCTGTTCTTTTAAGTCAGAACATTTCCCTTGCTGTACATATTAGAGTGAGTGCTTATCAAAGCATAACTTTAGCTAATGACACTACAGGTCTCATAAGAAATAATTCAATTGCTGCTTTAATAAGCAGCTTATTTAACAAATCCATATAGACCCAGTAGAAATTTCTCATGATTTCGCTTTGGTTAAATATCAGCGTGTATGTAAACCCAAAGCTTTATGAGCCTTTGCTGTAACTCTTTGCCAATAGCAGTGATGGGGCAAATTAATTTTTATTTCCAACAGAAGATTTTGCTGCTAGGGTCACACTGCATTAACTGCTATCACATCTATATTTTGTGGCTATAAATGCATTGTATTAGTGAAAATAAGTATATGTGTATGAAGTATAAGATCTGAAAAAAATAAAGTCTATACATTGACCCATCTGAATTGATTTCATGTGTCTCAGAAAACCTTGAGATGCAAAGTCATGCTCACAATACATTGCATCCTAAATGAAGGCAGTTACTTCTGATTTAAGACTATGTGCGCTGCCTCTTAAAGGAACTGCTTCATTTGCTTATTACTTTGTCAAATTCTAAGTTCTGTGAGGGGGAATGAACATTTACCTATCTACTGGTTACCTCAGCTTGTGGAGTTTGGGTTGTTGAGCTTTTGGTAGGATTTTTTACTGTTTGGGAATGGTTTATCCATCTCCAAGAATGGGATGGGGCCAGGGGGGCGGGGGAAAAGGTGGGTCTATGTGAAATGTGTTCATCTGTTTCACTGAAAAGCTGTAACAGTTCTGTGATTAAGGGCAAAGAACAAAACAAGGGCAAAGAACAAAATAAGGACAAAGAAAGTATTTTTCTGACAGAGCAGTATCCATTTGTACCTAAGAAAAATAGCCAACCCTAGGCATAGTACAAGTCTTTGCATATTTTAGAAGGAACAGTATAGTAGAAATAAATGAGACTAGTACCTGTAGATTTTTGAGTTTTACCAGCTAAATTCTCAGCACAATGGCAGGTTAAGGATTAGTAGACGGGGAAGAGGAAAGGTGGAGACTGAAACACAGATGCAGTTACAGACATGAGAGAAAGTTCTGGCAGAAAGACTTTGGAGAGTTAGTGGCAGAAAGGTTCTTGAGAAGTCACTTATCCAGGCTCACACAGGCTCGCAGCCTTAAGATTCTGGACTTTTTCCTGTGAGTGTAGTGGTGGAGCATATGTCTCATTTCCCTTAGTGATGGCCTGTTAAGGTATCTCTGTAACAGCCAGTAAGTGCTTTGTTGGCTCGAGTGACAAAAGTTTGTGCAGGCAATCTAAACTTCACAATCTGTTTGTGACTTGATTGGCTGGTTTCATATGAAGAAATTATTGTGAGGTTGTTTGGGGTTTTTTCCTGTCAGTTTTATTCCATTTTAAAACCTATGAAATTGCGTTTTAAAACTCCATTAGGTAAATGTTTTGGTTGCAAGCGCAACCATTAAGCCCAATGCACTAACAAAAGCAATACCGCATGTGAAGTTTAGCTGTGCAACTTCAATTCATCCCATTTATCTGCGTGCATAATGTAGGTGTTATTTACACCATCACATTTCATTTTTTGCAATACTACTGAAGTGTACTGTGGAGATGAACCTGCTTTCTGTTGTGATGACTTCCATTTTCTGTAGTTCTCCTCTCCTTTTTGTTGCAAAGCTTGAAACTGTGAATGAAGGAAAAGGAAGGATATCTGGGTAAATGGTTTCTTTGAGATTTAATTTCTGTTCCGGCCTCTGACACAGAATATCTGTGTAAGAGTGAGCTAATAATTTAAACCAAACCTTTTACAGATGACTTCTGATTAAGCCTTTATTATTTTGGGAACCAGAAGCTGGGCTTTTGGAAATGCTGGGCATTCTTACAGTGAAAGTCCCTAGAAGGTGTATATGGAGCTATGCAGTGCTAAATACTTACAAAAAATGGCCTGTAGGCATCCCAAATTAATAGCTAATATATCTCATAGTGACTTAATCTCTCATCTGTAAAATGGGATAATACGGTATCTTCATTCTTCTTGTAAAATAAATTATATATTTATGAAACTTTAGCATGCTATAGTAATGAACACTGCAGGAAAACACATAAGAAAAATACAATGCTGGTTTTAAAGAAAGATAAACTACATGAATCCATGCCTGGAGTAATGACAGTAAAACACCACTGAAGTAAGTTCCGGATTGTGAGAAAAAAGTAGTTTGTGACTATTATATTAAGAATTGTGTCATAATGCCTACGTAATGGGGGCTGAACTATGGCTGCATGACCAACCTTTTAATTCTTAACTCATGAGTGCTTTATTTTGCAGCCTGCATATTCTTTTCGTAGGGCCTTGTGGGCATGTGTAATGACACAAAACAATGCGCTCATTATAAATCTTTCAGGTATATACTAATGTATAGATAATAAATAACATCTTGAGTAAGAGATCTGCTGACACCCATTTTCCCTCCTAACAATAACATGAAAGATTTTTGGCCTTCAAATTTTAGTAATGTATGTCTGTTCAGAAATGTGCTTTGTTTATTTTTGTGTATGTGTGTATATATATATATACACACACACACACTTACCCCAAATCAATTTTTGCTAAATCCACAAGTGTTTAAATTACTGGTAATCTTTATTTACTGTAAATTGCATATGTGTGCCATTACTACATTTTGACTTACAGAGGCTAAGCTTTAATGAAAGACAAAAGCTTAAGTTTTAGCAAGTCAAAAGCTTAGTTGTATTACACATTAATAAAACTTACTGGAAAATATGTTTACATCTATATTTATCTTTATATTCATATTTAGCTCGGTACTTTGCAAATTGCCTTACCTAAAATCTAGTGTTAAATTATTGTGAAAATAAAAAACCTATTTCATAGAGAGACGTGGAGTATCTCACTTCTTGATAGCAGTTAATAATTTCCTTCATCAAATTTAGCTGAGGCTATTCTGTCAGTGTGGTTGAGTTATTTTTGTTCTTCCATGGCTGCGTAGCAGTGTTTTAAAAATTCTCTATTCATTTTATGTTTTTTCAGCTATCGTGACTGGTTGTCTTGTACCATTCCCCTTGAGTGTATGTGTGTATTTATTATTTTAAACAATAACATTATATGTTCAGATAGGGGTCCCATTAACATTCTGTTTCACTAGAAATTGGCAAAAATTTGCATCAAAGGGTTTAGCTTCATAAATGATATTTTGTATTGTTATGGAGTAGTGGTTGCTGGTTCTTCCCTTTTTACCATATTGTGAATTTTTCACCACTTGCATGACAGAGCAAGAAAGCTGAAATGCTCAGCTTCACACATCATGTTTCTGAGAGGCTTTGTTATTTTGTATAGTCTATGTTTAATGCAAAAACATAAGAAAACAAATGTAAACACTTAAATGATGTGATTATAGGCAGACGCATGTGACTGTCTCAAACTTAAGTTTTTGTAAAAAGCATGTGAAACTGTTATTTGATTGGAAATTTCAAGGAAGAATGGCTTAAAATTTCCTTGCAGCCTTTCCTAACTAGTGGGTCCCCTATAACAGAACCAAATAAATCTATTTTGGAACATTCAGTTAAAAGTAATTTAAACTTACGGTTTTGTTGTTTTTGTTCTTGTTTCACTGAGCAGTATATTAATCAATCCTGGAAACCATGTCAAGATTCAAGAAGGTACTTTAGGATTCTTCATTGCAAGTGATGCCAAAGAAGTAAAAAGGTAATTCATATATTCTTATCTTTACATTTAAACACAGAGTATTTCTGGATTTTCTTTACATGTAAACACCTCACCTAATTTTCGTTTCTGTTTAAAGATTCTCAGGGGGAATTGAGGTGGTACTCTAGTGAACCAACCGTGCGTGCATGCCATTTTCTTAACTACAGTCCTAAATATCAAGGAAGTGAAATAATTTTACAGCAGATGTGAAAAGAAATGAAGAAGCTTTTTTTTCTGAGTCCTACTGGAAATTATAAAATATTTTGATCTGATTTCCCTGTAATTAATTTGTCTCAGTGGAATTACTTTGGGAGAAGACAGGGGTTAGAGTTTTGTCCAACTTTCAGGCTTAGAGTAGTTCTTATTTACATAGATTCTAGCAAATATTTGACGTGAGCAAGCTACCATATTCATTCAGTAATTGCATTAGCAGAATAATATTTATGTTCTTGTCATTTTTCTTTACTGGAACTACATACTCTATGGCCTCATAATAATAAATCATACTACAACAGTGCAGCATATCCCAACCATTGCAGACAACTCACTGGTTTGTTGTACTTGACTGTATTAGATTTGGGCTGAATGAGAAGAGGATTCATAGTATTGTGTTTAGGACCAAACATGTGTGCTCTTGTTTGTTAGGAGTATAATGTGCTTGGAAGGAATAAAAGAGCAATGCGAGAAATTAATTTTTACAAGAAATAATTCTTCTATATCTGCAAGATTTAAAAAAAAAACAAACTAAAAAATGAGTATTTGCATCTGAGTGCTTCCTCATAATTTGTATTTTTGTTGTAAGTCATGCTATCAAGAATCTGATTTTTACTTCATGTTCGTCTTGAGTTAGATATTTTAACTAAATACTATACTTAGAAAGATAAAATACTCAAATTATGAACTTTACTATGTCCTAAACTTTTTATGATTAAATTACAGTGAAAATAATACTTAAGCAATACATGTTTGCTGCAAATATTTAAAGGAAGTCAAAACATCAAAACAGTGAAATCCCTGAGAACTTGAATTTTATTTTCATTGAAAGAGTTAAGGTAGTTTTTGGCTAGGTGAAGCATACAGAACAGCACAGCAGTGCTCCTGTCCTCTTGTATTTCTAGCACCATCTTTGGAGTATTTGCATCCAGCACTGCCTCAGGTACGCTGCCTTTCAGCGTATAGTTCTTTTCCTCTCTAGTGCTTTTCTCCATTTGAATATACAGAACTGTCTTTGCGTTCCTTTACTGAGATGCTAGCTTTTCTTCATTTATAGGGCATTTTACATTCTCCTTTGAAATTCTTTCAGACTGTAAGTAAAAATGACCTGGCATAGCATTTTGAACAGGGAGAACTTGACTGTTATTAATGCGTTTAGAGAAGTTTTTCACATCATTCATCTAGCGCTTTTTATCTAATAGCAAGCTGAAACAAAATTCCCAATTCTGCCTTGCTTTTTTTGCAGAAGGCTTTGTTTAGGAACATGTTGCCTCCCTTACCACATTTCTTAGCTGTTCTGTGCAAAGCAAATGATTATCAGATGTGTTTCAACTAACAAAACCAAGTATGTAGTGTGTTGATTTCACCCTTTTGAGCTATGAATCAAAGTCAGAAAAATGTTCTAAAATTGAGATCTTTTGGAGGGGAAAAAAGGGTGTTTTAATAAAGCAAAATTAAACATGTTATATACCTGAAATTCAAGTTAAATTATTCCAGGTTTGTGTTACGTGCCAACGGAGAAACTTCAGCTCCTTTAAGCTAAAGCTATTCATATTTATCAAATATATATTCCATAATGAAATACAACATGCAATGTTAAGTTACTCTGCTTGCATCTTTATTATTATTTATCCATTTACCTGTTACTATTAAAATCAGAAATCCACATGCTTCAAATCCACTTAATTAAACCCAATTATATAGAAGGATAATTTTATTACAGCAATCACTTCAGGTGTTTGCTCTTGACTTTGCACATAGGATTGAAGGAACTCTTTAGGACATTTATACTGCAGTGGTCTTTAGTAACGTGGTCTGTAGAAATGACCTATGTCCAATTGATACCATGAAGTTTTGTGAGGGAATATTCGTGATAGTGGATTCTTGTTCAATACAGGGGTTTACAGCTGGTTTGGGGAGAAACTGTAAAAATTGGAGGCGGTTTTCTCCTCCTTGCTTATATCTTTACATCAGCTCATGGTTTGAAAAATATTTTATTCTCATTTCCTTGGGGAGGCAGTTTGTTTTCTTTTCACTGGAAGGTGAATATTTTGAAGACCAGAAACTTTCTGCAGCAAAGTATACAAATGCTCAGAGAAGGCTTTTTCCTTTTACATTTTGCTTCTTGGAAATAGTAAGGCAATTTCACAGTCTGAAAGAGTAATCCTCCTGGAAGTTTCTTGGAGTAATTAGGTCTGTTACATTTAGGACTTACATCTTCCATCAGTAGCTGTCTTGATTTTAGAAGTGTTAGTAACGTTCAGTGAGGTTTACTGCAAATTTAATTTGTGTTCTCTGGTCCATATCTGATATGCTAGACCTGCTTCCTTTCTCCTGATGGCCACTTTACCTGGGCCATTATTCAGAGGCATAAAATAACTTAGATAAATTTGTAACTATTTTAATTAGGTATCTAGTTCATATTTCTGAACATTTCCTTTAATATAGTTCCACCTGTGCTAGACACTGTCTAATTAATCTAAAATGAATTAGTAGCAGTCATTCTAGCTGAACTGCTAAAGGCTGTGTTTATTCAGAGGCTGTGTATTAATATTGTTTAGTTTTCTTTTTGTATTTTGGACTGTAGATTGTTCTGTTCCAGTGTCCTCCATACAGTTGTAGCAATCCAACCATCCTAAATCTATGAACAGTACTGTCAGCAAAAATCCATAGGTGGTTGCAAGGTGGCACCCTTGGTTCTTACTGCTAATTTGTGTTGAGAAGTATGAAATGAGAGAGGGTTGGGAAGATAGGCATGGAGTTGACATATCCTGAATATGGATAAGTACAGGGAAATTTCAGCAGGTTAAAAAGTATGTTTCATTTGTTATGCCAGCAAGAATCCTGGTAAACTGTAAGTGCCCAGCTAGAGGCTAACTGCATCATCCTCATGAACGTGTCAGAGCAGCCTTACACGACATGTTGACTTGACAGGCATGATTAAACTCTCTTGTGGGCAGTCTGATGCGTATTTATTAAACTCAAATTTTGTTTTATAGTCTTATATAAATTCAAATGTTTACCCTTTCTCACTTCCTTAGTTCTCCTTGTGATTCACCTAGTGGTGAGACATTTGATACAAGAGTAGAAGTTCATAACCAAAAACATTACATGGAAACTTGATGGTTCACCTTGTTAATTGCATATTTTTGTTTGAAACTTTGGCTTTTGTCTGTTCAAAACCAAAATGGTTCTGCTCTATTTGGATATAAAAGACAAAAAAATAGTCTGAATCAAGATTATTTCTTTTTTTTTTTCATTTATATGTTCCTTCAGGAACTTATTTTGAGTGGGTTTTCCCTTTCTGGTTTTGGTTTGTAAATAGCATATCTGATGTTGTTGTCACATTGATCTCGTTGCAGTCTCTCATTGTATCCAAAATGAAGTCCTACTTGTGACCAGGCTGAAAAATTGGCCAAGGGTACTGGACAATCTTTACAAAAAAACCCCAAAAAACTGGTATATCAGATAAGAACAGAGACTTCATTGTATATATATATATTTTCATGACAAAATTTATTGGATGCTCTTTTTTCTAAGATGAAAGACAAATGAACTGATACACTGCGTCATAATTATCAACCCTTCTTCCAATTATGTTTCAAGTAAAAGTATATTGAAAGAAACACGAATTTGGAGTCTTATGGTTGAAATTAATGGTCTTGCATCAAATATTTCCCACTTTAAATGTCTAAACTTCTTCAAAGATTAAAGGAAATTAGTGCTGGCATGTTTCATTAATTTGGCACTGCAACAAGAGGAAATGTGGGACTAATTTCATTTGTATGGATTAAGAAATGTGTCAGTTTTTCCATTCTGTCTCTCTAGGGCATTTTTTTACTGCAAGGCCTGTCATGATGACATCACGGATCCCAAAAGAATAAAAAAATGTGGCTGCAAACGGCGTAAGTAATATTTCTATCGCTCCCTTCCTCTCCTTTTCATGAACTGTTCGGCCTTGAAGAGTATCTGTACATGCATTTACATGTTTTACACAGTGGTACAGAGAAGCTAAGAAATAAATGCACGGCAACATAGTAAGTGCTATTTGCATTTCTGAAGTGCATATATTTTTATTACATTTCACACTACTCACACCTGTTTCATCATTAAAAAGTTCATTAGGATCCAGAACTAACAAAACCTGAAGAATTAAATCAAGTTAGACCCAATTGTGGAGGTTTCTGAGTTAAGAATAATGAGCTAAGAGTGAAGTTCTGCTCTCATTCATACCATGCAGGAATCCAGTAATTTCAGTAGTTTTCTGTAAAGTGGTGAACTGCTGTCTTTCTTTCTGAAGATGGTTCTGTAAAAGAGGAAACTAGGGAATAATATTCCATCATATAACTATTGAAAAAAAAGATCAGTTTTACTGGAGGAAGGGATTATCTAGAAGAAATTAAATATTGATGCCTCTTACGTATATCCTTTTAGAAGATTCCATAGCTGTAACACTAATATGTGGTTTAGTTAAGTTCTTAGGTCTGCTCTTTAAATTGTTTGGAAAATTTTGCATGAAGAAATAATTGAATTTTGGGATCGAGGTCAAGCTTTGCATCTGTATTTTTAGAAATATATAGAAATTAGCATTTCATCTCTATATACTTTGAAAAGACATTTTGCAGGAACTATCACAACCACATTTTGGCCAAAGATGTGTTTGACCCATGCATATTTCTAATACTGATATCAAAAGGATTTAGGGATCCATTTCTCAATGGGTATCTGAAAACTTATGTGCATCCTGTAGTATTCTGCCATGAATGAGATCATTCAGTTCAAAAGTACTGATTAGGAAAATTGAAAGACCTCAGAAGAGTTTGATCATGTCTATTCTACCATTACTTTTAAAAGGGAAAAAACTCTCTTATTTATAGATCCAGTCATAGTGTTATCTCTGCAGTGCCTTAGAGGATGGAAGAAAGCCTAAGCTGGACCTTCTCTGCCTTTAAGGGGTACCTGAAATGAGTAAATTCTTGAAGATGACTTTAAAAAGAAAAAATATGTCACTGGAGTTTTTACAGAAACTCCTCTTCCTGCAAAAAACAGGAGTGTGGAACAAAGTAGTATAATTGAGAGAAAGCAGCTGAAACAGTGACAGAAAATGGTATTTATCCTCCCAGTAACCGCAAGGAGAGCAAAGCACATGGAAAGCATGCCTGATGTGGAAGGAATGTATGCATTGCCTAACATATTGGAAAAATATTGTTCAGGAACAGTTTATCCATGTGAGAATGTGACCTTTGAACTGCTGCCAAAGCCAATGAGGCTGCTGAGTAACTTCTGGAAAAGCCAGTTACAGATGCCTTGGGGTGTCTGTAACTCTCAAACCCAATCTTTTTTCCAAATTACCCAATAGTTAGAGAGAAATATGTTACCTGTTTAATTTTTTCTGATTCTGTCAATATTTTATTTGTATTTTCTTCTCTACTCCTCCTTCACATAGTGTATGCTTTGCACGTGTGCTGATTAAAAAAAATAAAAATCCCAAAGATCTGTCATTTTAATGTGAGATCTACACTTTTCATTGAAATCTGTTAGAAGACAGGAATCAGAAATTAACAGTATAAAGGGCAAAATCCCTTTATTATACATTAGTGAAAATCAATGTAACCTCCTCAGTACTAGGAAACCAGGGAGAAAACAGAGTATCCTGTGAGCCAGCCAACACAATGGATATATTTACCAGCAGCAGGGCTATGGAGAGGTGTGAGTGACAACTTCTGTGTGTAGCACTAGGAAATGTTCCAAATGGCATGGTCACACGTATCAGTCCAATAAATGAAAGGATGTTGGACAGATGAAGAAACAAAATGATGGGGTTAGTGAGGCTGAAGGAGGCGGCTGTCAGCTGCTGCAGTGAGCAGTGAGCACGAAGGAGGGAATCCTCTGAGTCAGGTGAAAAAGAAAACAAAATGGTCAGTGAGAGTAAAATCTTAAATTTCCCTTTCATTGTCTCCCGTCCCCCTTTCCCCCCATGTGCCCTTTCACCTCTCCTTTCTTACATACACACACACGTATGGTCACAGATGCCATGATAGCTGGCAGCTCTCAGTACAGATGAGAACAGCTTCCACGTAGGAGCATGCTCACAACTATTGGGAATAATACAATTGCTTTGCTTTTAAAGTTCTGTCAATCAGCAAAAAATTTAAATGAAAAATTTCAACAGTAATTAGTGATTTTTGGTGTCTCGAATTTTGGTAACAATCTTGAGATCCCTTTTATGGGATCTGATTTTTCTTTAAAGGTAAGTCTTTAGCACAGTCTATTATTCACATAAAATGTCTCAGCTTTAGCTTTCAAATCACTAATCACTTTTGAAAAATCTTAACTATGTTATCCATCTGTAAGCTACACAAATCGTTGGTCTTAAAAAAGCAGTCTAACCAAAACAAAGCATAAATTAAGAAAACTCTTTCCCTATTGAATTAGGAAAATGTCAACCGATCTGTCAACAGCTAATATGTCAATTTGATTTTCAAAGACACTGCAAATAGTCACACATGCGTATATATAGTCCTATATGATAAATATATATTTTAATTAGCGAGTAACATAGCAATTAGAGGCAGCTGAATGCGGAAAATGCGTAAGATGAAATGGAAGGTTGTATGTAAAAATATTGACACATTCACGTAAATTAAATATGAAAGAATATCTTTACATGGAAAACTTAATTATGGTGGCATTAATTCATGCAGCTTCCTGTGACACTTGGAAACCACATTCTTTAATAATGCATCTGAAGTTGCACATCAATTTAGATGCTGTCTGAACATTAGCTTGTGGTATTGTTGGGGTCTAAACGTGAGTCTGACCTACATAGCCATTTGTCCAAACCTGTTAGGCCTAATATTAATAATTCAGGTCAGATCAGTATGTTTCCACAAGGCCAGGGGTAATTAAAGTAACCTCGCTTTCCTTTTGCAGTTTCTTTGCCATCCCTTTCTTCTTACCCATCCCACTCCCTGAATAACATGTGAATGCTGATGTCACATTGTCCAGAGAAATGCTTGTGTGGATATTTTATTCACAGATTGTTAATATTTTTTTTAATGTTTTCAATCTCTCTCCTATTCCATTTATCTGTAGTTTTTACAGCAAGGGGCCAAATACATGTATATATTTATATAAAATGCAGCCACGTTGGGATGAAATCTCTAAACTGGATGACCTACTCCTCCTGTTTTTTTCATTTTGTGCAACAGCTATGGTCTAATTCTCTATATATTTTTTCCAGTGACAGTGCTTGCTGTGAACTGTGGGGGTTGAACCCCACAGGGGACATATCATGTGTACATTGATGTGTTTGAAGGAATTTCTTGTAATCTATGACAATTGACAAACTTTTGATTTATTTTTCCTCTTGCTGCCTTGGAACACGACCCCTACTATATTTTAACTGCACACTGATAGTGATCTATTGTGAGTAAAAATGGGTTCCCTGTAGCCCAGAGTGCGGTCCAACCTGTCTTTCTCTAGCAGAGAGTATTTTTGTTCAGTATTTTGGTTCTTTTCTTTATTTATGTTGCATGTAGCAGTGACGTCATACCCACAAGTTTCTCATCGTTTACACCCACGGAGATTAGGGTGACGTTGAAGAAAATACAGCAGTTTTCCCCTCTTCCACCTTTTTGCCCCTTTTTTTCCACAACCTTATATTTTATCCCTATTTGAAAATGAGATCTTGGCAGTGGCATTTCCTTGAAATGATTCTAGAGATATCTCATGGATTTTTAGGGATATCGGTTAGGCTGGGGTAATTACCACTATAGCGCTGTTTGCCTGGTTAAGTGCAATTCATTGTCAGACCCATGTTCAGTTTTTTTGTACTTTGTCTTTTCCATTGCATAGCTGAATCAGAATAAAACAACAGTCTTTTACTGTCCTTATCCAACTCCTTTCTTCCCGTTGGCAAAAAAAGAAAAGGAGATGGGGATAAAGCCAGACAGTGAATTAAATGTGTGGCTTTTAATGTATAAACCTACAAATATCTTCAACAGGAAACAAGCTACAGTGATTATTTTCCCCAGCTTCCTTGTTTTGAAATTAATTACATGAGTAGAGCCACACTGACTTTTCAGAACCTAAGCTGTAAAATTTTACATTCTTATATATAGAATATGAACTTTATAGACCACTTCATGTCAATCTAAGCCATATCACTTTAAAGCGTACAGAATCTACGAAGGCTCTCGTCAGCCACTTTTAGTGTGTACAGTTGTGATACTTTAAATAAGCACAGCATTTGGGACATGGAAAGAATTTGCTGCTTAGAAATACAAGCACTGGAAAGAAATGTACTGGTTATAGGGCAGTGTTGGATTATATGGGCTTGTTCCTTCAAACAGCAAGAGGGATCAAATAGTTAATAGCTTAGAGAGGCATTACTGTACCAGATTGAGGCGTCTAACCATACCGTATAACTGCAGCTATCCTAAATAAGTGAGGCTTTGAGACTTTTTCAACATTTCACCAGATAATTCTGAATTTATTGTTTGATAGCACTTCAGGTCTTAATCAGGACTGAAATATTTTTTCTCCTCTCAGCTGTACCCACCATAGGATCTTGCAAAGATTCAAGGAAAAGTTGACACTCCTGGAGCTGCATGATAAAGTGCTAGCTATCTTAGAATTGTGATAGCCCTCATTATGATTATCATTATTTACTATTTATCTTATTGTGGTGCCTGCAAACTACACTAAAGGATTGAGATCCTGTTGTGTTAGTGTTGTGGTTTAACCCCAGCTGGCAACTAGAACCACGCAGCTGCTCGCTCAACCCCCATTTCTCCCCCCTCCAAGAATCAGCGGGGGGAAGGAAGGGAAAGAGAGGAAAAAAGCCTCATAGGTTGAGATAAAGAGAGTTTAATAGAAAGAATAACAGAAAAGGAAAATAATAATAATAATAACAACAATAACAATAATAATGATGACAGGGGTCACGCCCACCGCCCGGTGAATTGGAACCATCCCGAATGGTGATTGCAGATTCCCGCCCCCCGGCTAACACCCATTTATATACTGAGCATGACATCTATGGTATAAAATATTTCATTGACCATTCCATTGTCTGTCTATACTTCTATGGGAAGCTGAAAAAAGTCCTTGAATAGTGTAAATATCACTTAGCAACAACTAAAACCAATAGATATTATTGACATTCCTTTCACAGCAATCACCAGAAAGAAAATTAACTCTTTCCCAGCTGAAACCAGGATAGGTAAAAAGTATTCAGAGAACAGAAATTTCTCCAAAGATCTGTTTTCAGCCAATAGAATGACACAGCAGAAAGAAGGGGGAGCACAAAAAAGCAGATTGTGAAACAGGTCAGCATGATAAGAGTCCATACTTAATAATAAACTAGAAAGAAACTAATTTCTGTGGATAAAACGATGAATCCTATTGACTTTGAGGCAAAATACCGGAAATAATTTGGATTTATTTGAAACAATGCATTAATTTTAAATCTGTCTCTAGGTTGAGGACTTTTTGGACAAGAGAAATCAGTTTAAGTAGTAATAAATAAATGAGTAAAAGAGCTCTTCATGCTGAGAGAGTATTAAAAAAGAAAAAGTCATGTAGCTTAGACTTGTTTTTTTTCCATTTCCCCAATAGCTTCAGTTTGTTCAGAAGTGCAGTTAGCTTTGAGACTACACTGGCTGAGAGTCTTCTTTAAGGTAATGAAGGAAAGCTCATGATAAGATTTGAAAATTAAAATGAATTGGTCTATAAATGTGCCATTACTTCAAAACCCATGACTCATTCATATAGCTACTAAAATAGCGCAAAGCATCCACTCAGGTCACCTGCTGTTTCTACAGTTTTGACAAAAAACAGCACCATATGAGTTACAGCAAACAACTAACCGATTGCAAGATAGTGAACAAGCTGACTTGGTGGTCTTGAAGTTGTTCTGTAAAGATTAAATAACGAAGAGATAGCTTTGTCTGTTGTGTTAAGAGAAAATAAGTTCTCACAAACAGTTTAAGATATGCTGCTGTATTTTTCAGGAAACTGAAATTGTGCTGGGGAAAGTCCTTTCAATATTTCAGTCTCATGATGCTGACCAGCATTGCTAAAAGGCGATCAAATCAGTCTGGTCGTCCTTTAATGCTGCTTTTATTGTACTCGTAGTGTGGATCATGAGAACTTGATGAATTGAAATGACACTGTATGCATTTCAATTCTTGAGTGTAGTGGGACCTTTTTTTACCATTTGCTGATCAAAAAACCTCCAGTTCATCTTCTTAACCAGCTGTTATCTCCTAGAGAGCCACTAGATGTCCTCGTAGATCTACTTTTTGTTACCTTTGAGGTCACAAGGAAAACTGCTGGAGTGATGGGTGCAATACGAGGATTGGGTAGACTGTATGGTTTTTAAAAAAAAAAAAATCAGCAAAGATGAAGAGATACTTTGTTCTGCTTGCTTTAAAAAAAAAAAAAAAAGAAAAGAAAAGTAAAAGGAGCTGTTCCTTGACATCTTAGGTAGAGAATAATCTGCAGTTTCCTTTGCTTATTTTTGCAGCTGGAAATATTTCCCATTGCTGTTTGTGAACTCTAAGTAACACCTCAGATCCAGACAATCTAGAAATTTTGACTGGGCTTTTTGAGTTTTTGAGGTCAGAAAGCAAGGTATCGCCAGAAGCTTAGACATCTAAGGCACATTCCTTCCTTATTAGAATGGAAGGCTATTGCCTTCTGCGAAAAATTGCAACAAAACAAGTTTTTAAAAGTATTTATTTACTTTATAAATAATTGACAGAATTTTTGCTTTCGTTTTGCTCTTAACAAATCAGAAAATGACTAGTTCATAGGTGCCTTGTTTTGTCAGTAAATTATTTAAGTAGGCTGATTTCTGTGTCCATGATAACTTCCCCTGAAATTTTTACTAATTCATTTTACAAATGCTGTGGGATTGTCATCACACTAAGTAGAAGGATCTGTTCTTGCTTTTCATCTATTTATTATTCAATTGAAAATAGGGAAGTAATTTCCTTTATGTCCCAACTTACATTTTCACTAGTTGCAAATAACAGTTCCAGTCAACATCCATAACATTTCTATGAATAGAAATGAGTTGATTCTTACGCAGGTGCTACAGGTGTCAAATGAATTTAACACCCACCCAGAGGCTGTTCTTAAGGTCCCCCTGTCTCTCTAATGATTCCCATTTTTTGTTAATGTTTATGGAAGTTTTATAGGAAATGGTATGTGTGTGGCTGAACCATTTAAAATCATTTCTGTCTTGTCTTTGATCTTGTCACTAGTCATCCCTACTAATAATCCATGTTTTGTTTTATTTAAAAGAAAATGAGTATTGTATTTGGTATGAATGTAACAAAGACTGTATAAAAGGAATGAAGAGTAACAGCATGTTTTCTTTCTGAAATGTATTGCTCTGATATGCAGTTGCTTATATACTGGTTGAAAACCTTATAGCAAGTCCTTTCTGCTACTTATATTTCCAGGTCCAAGCCTGTTTCCTGCATGTTAATGATGTGAAATACTAAAATGATGCATGATTCCAGAACAACTGATAATAATAGTTAAAAACAGTCCCTGAAAGGGCATTGCTTTTGAGAAGCACCATGGAGTCCTTCCCCTATTGAACAGAAGGGCTTAAATTTCCCACTTCATTGGTTTAAATCTGATGCAAATGTTACAAGTTTTCCTTCCCAACCCTCTTTGCCCTTAAGGATGATTTCTTTCAATTTTCATAAATGTGTCCTATTCTATTATTGACTGTTGACAAGATATGGCTACAAGTAAATGAAAACCAGGGACTGTTACTAACCAATGACACAGCAGTTAAGAATTTCTGAGCAGTGTGTTTTGCTACAGCATTTGATTAGAAAAAGTCCTTCAAAACAGCTATAATGAAAACAGAATGGGCCTGCCTTTTACCTCACCTACTGTTAGTTGTCTCACAAATGCCCTTTATTTTTCTTTCATTTCCTTGAAGTGAAAATAATAAAATAGGCATAATGGAAAGAATTCCACGTTTTTGGTAACTTATTTCACTTTTCTTTTTCTGCCCAACTTTTCAATTTTAAAGAATGTGTTGGGAAGAGTTAGAGGGAAACCATGGGAAAACAAATGCTGTTTTGAATTTTCTGTGTAGTTTGAATGTGTATGCATCAAAAGCTGCAGTGGAAACCTTCTTACTAAAAGCCAAGCTCTGAGGAATGATGTACCATGCAATGAACAAGCCTGATGCTGCATGATGACTTTCTGAACAGCTGTAAGATAACTCTACTAGGATGCTAAAAGAACATGGCATTAGTCATGTGAGCAAAGTTTTAGAGGAATGGAGTCGCTGCTGAAGAGATCACTCATTCATCTCCCTCAATGCCTGTTTTCCACAATCATAATGTTACCCTTGCTTGACAAGTATACTGTATGGCAAGTCATCAAGGCCTTAGAACAGGACTTGACCCATTTGAGCGATTTCAATCCCTCTTCCCTGGTGACTGTGGCATTAAGAAACTGGAAAAAAAAAAAAAGAGAAATTATTTTAAATTTAATGTCATTACCATAATGCAAAAAAGGCATCCTAAACTGAAGGTACAGGCCAGAGAAACATTACCTTTTTTCTGCCTTTGCTTTTAAGGTTTTGTTTTTGCCTGTCGGTGTTCTGTTTTGTTTTTAGTATAATTGAGTCAGTTCAATCTAAACCATTACCAAAAGCGTTGGTTCAGTGCAACATGTGAAACAATCTAAGTGGCCTTTGCATTTCTTCAGACTTAGACGTACCTGTGATTCAGGTAACATACAAAATTGCATGAAGGTAATTACACATTCCCATGACTGAAGAATATAAATGTTCTATTCTAACCTGGCACTTCTGTTGGAATTAGCCCCTAATTCTACATTCAGTTATTTGGTTCTTGATCTGCTTTTGAATCCAGAGCAGAAAACATGCCAAAGATTGGTTCAGCATGTTTCAATGGACCAATGCTCTGTGTGCTTTTGGTGATGCCTTATTTGTGAACTGATTTTAATGTCAAGCATATTTACCATTATTAGTTGTGTCTCTTATATGGGCAAATTTTGGTATTCTGTCAAGAGTTAATTTGAATTCCTGAAGATATAATGTAAACAAAGTAAATTTTTCAGAAAATTTTATGAACGTCTTGTAACTCTTTAGTAATGTGTCATTGCAATAAAGGAGTTCCCTGGCACAGTTTAATACAGAGAAATTATTAGCATATGTTTAAGAATGAGTATATTTATATATATGTATATATATGCATGTATGTGTATAATGTCTATGTATGTGTGAATGTGTGTATGTAAGAATATATGTGTATGTAAGAATATATGTGTATGTGTGTATTTGTGTGTATACATACATATATATATAGATATATAAGTCTTTGATTTTTACAGGAAGCAGGGTAGGCCAAAAATGGATAATGGATTAGCAACGTTAGATTTTTCTTTTCATTTTAGCCCAGTAGTATTAATTGTGCCAAGGGAAAAATATATTCTTAGGATTCTCTGCTTTTACTATGTTCTTTTTTGATCCAAACACTTGACTGTAAACAGTAATTCTTCCCCATGTCTGCGGTCACCCTATAAGACTGAACAGAAATAAAGAGCAATTTATCTTTTGCCCTACTTTTAATCTACAGCCAAAGTGTTATCAATAATCTCATTGCATTTTTTTTCCTGGGTCAAGACTGTTAACATAAACTAAGGCCTGTGTTAAATCCCTTAAATTACCTTCCAGCTGCCTTGTTATATATATAACCTTGCCATTAACCTGCTGCTCTTCCTCTCCTCCCATCCAACACATGGTTATAGCCAAGATGTCCATCTACAAGAGAATGAAACTGGCATGTTGTTTTGATTGCGGACGCTCTGAGCGTGACTGCTCTTGCATGTCAGGCAGTGTACATAGTAACATGGACACCCTTGAGAGAGCCTTCCCACTTTCTTCTGTCTCTGTTAATGATTGCTCCACCAGTTTACGTGCCTGTAAGTTTTAACACCAACACATGCTGTTCCATGTCTGTGGTGTCTGTGGTATCATCCCCGTCTTGTGTCGTACATTGTAGTTCTGTGAGTTTTACTGGGCTGATGCTTTTTAAAAACGTCAAACCCAAGTTTTAATACAGCTCTATATTTATATTTCTGTTTTAATTTCTTTTTAATACGAAAAATGTAATTCATTATTTTGCTTTGTGTGCTCTTTATAAAGCATGCTCTTGCAATAGCATGCAGGACCTTAGTAGTGCAGTTTGGTGACATCTATTTTATTTAATTCATACAATATAAATTGTCATTAATTAAACAATAAGTGCTTCAGTGGAGGAACAGACCTGTGTCTAAATCTGTGACTGATGCTAAGCGGACAGCTTTAAATAGTGCTGGCACTAGGGCAGCGTACAATAGTGAATAAATGTACAGGATACAACTTAGGAGCTGAATTGTAGTTGCTGGAATTCTATTCTGTACTGCTACCAAAACTACCATTAGTTTCGCTTGTAACTCTCCATTCTCAATGAAGGCAGGACCTTCCATCCAATACTGAAACTGCAGAAATCTTAGTAAAAATGGTTTTGCTTTTTGTAGTGCTTTTTTAGAAGGGCTAGACTGATGTCAACTTCCTGATGCAAACTTTTTGAAATTAACTGTAGAAGCTGTCCCATAGGACAGTACCATTCTGGAATATGCCCCAAAAGCTCTTTTGAAAGATCAGAGTTGAGAGGAAGAAGACAGAGAAGTTAGAACAATTCTGCGTAGCCATTAATTCTTTGGGCAAATGGTAGGGATTCCAAAGCTTCCTTTATCAGTGTGATTGATGTCAACAATTGAGGACGATTGTTAAATAAAAAGGTGATTTTTTTTTTTTCATTTTCTTGTCCTCTTTAGACACACCAATAACAGGCAAAACTATGTCTTGGGACGAGGAACTGTTTTCCTTTCCCTACTCAAATGGCAAAGAAAAACTGTAAAATTATTCAGATACATCTATAAAGGAGTATTAGGAGTTTTGATCAGGAAGCATGTTCGCTTTACATTACAAGTCATCACAGATAAAAATGCCTTCCACTGCCAAGAGTGTAAGGTAGTTAGTAGATTATGCATCTGGTTGCCTTTTGATACCATAGGTGTATTGCAGTATGTAGTCCAGGTGGCTGAATGACTTTGTTTTAACTATTTTGATATTTGAACTATTTTTCCAGACACAAATGTGGACTGTATAACAATACTATGATTTTTGTTAGCATTTTTTGTCTGAAGACTGTGTCAATTAAATTGATTCTAATAGGATTTCTTAGGGATTTTACCAGAAATCTTCTCTCTGTATATGCGTATAAGCACTCTAAGTGTCCTTTTTTTCTACTTGATTGCAACTCGTGTATCACCTCAGGGGAGATGGTTCCCAGTTTTAAGTCCTGTTCTAAGTTACAGGAGGTTTTATCCTTTAAAGAGACCTTTATCAGAGTAAAACATAACAAACCATGTTTTGTTAAGAAGAGCGAACAAGAAACCTTCCTGGATTGAGAATTACTGCAGGCAGTGTTACTTACACAGCCTAACAGCCTCAGTAACACAGTGCCTGGTAGAGTTTGCATTAATACAGACTAGTACAGAGAGTATGTGGTTGGGTCCCAGCACTGGTGTTAACAGCAACCAGACCGGGCTAAATGAGTATGTCCCCTACAAATGGGTAAAATTTCTGCTATTAGCACTGTTTGGCAAGGAAAGAAAAACCATAATTTGTAGGTTTACCATACCTTTCAAGTTCACTTAAGACTCTACAGAGTCACATAAAGTAAACATTTTTGATTGTGTTGCCTGCTGAGCCAAAAGCCTCCACAATAATGGTATTATTGCCACAAAAAAACCCAGTACTGTTGGGAAACATGTTAGATCTATGTTATATTTTGAAGGTTAAGTGATATTGACAGCTTTGAGGATTTTTAACATCCTGTCTTTCAAGGGCCTTTTCCCCCCTTCATCACTCCATCAAATCAAAAGAGATCTCACTCTTCCCCTTGTGAGACTAGTCACCTTTGACTGTTAATAGTAAGTATGAAAATCAATACCAATTCACACTCTTTGCAAAGCAGCATAAGCCTTTCTTTTCCAATTAAAATATATATATACACACATGCAGTGTTTCACTGGCACGGCTTCAATAGAAATCAGTGTGTTTTCTTTGCAGTGCACGGGGGTCGTATGATGCCCATCTTGACAGAGCTAGTTAACTCAAAGAATGGCGGTGAGAGTCAGCTTTTCATTAAATATGAGCAGATGTGAAATGTAGAGTGTTTGACAATTAGAAATGGCAGCAGCAGGGCCCCAGAATCAAAGTGAGGTCAGATTGGTGGATCAGATTACCTCTCTTACATTCTTTAGTTGTTCTGAAAATCATTTTGAATTAGTGTCAGTGGAGCCATGATGGGTTTTGCCCTTTGTCTTTTATGCTAGGACTGTATTGTTTCCCCAGACACTCATTAAAGGTCATTATACTATTACAAGGCTTGCTTTGGTCGTGGTGCCCCAGTTGGGTTGGTTTGCTTCTACAATTGCTTAATGCATTTCTTTCTTTCCTTTTTTTTTTTTTTAACTTTTGGTTTTAAAAGCAGGCTTTTTTTTTCCCCCCCAAGGTAAATAAAATCACAGACCATTGTTTGAAACTTCTTGAAACAATGAGTAGCTTTTGTAAGAATCTGATGTCAAGTAGAAGATACCAATTTACATATTCAATGATGTACACAGGATTTAGTGTACTAATTGTATAATAGGTAGAGAAAGTGACACTTGTAGTGTATTTTCCACTGTGAAAGTTTCTCTGTTACTATATTCTTGCCTGTACTTCCAGCAAATGAAAATCGTAATTTGATTAAATGTAATTACATTAAAATAGCTTTTGAGTTTATAGGCAGCTGTCTGGGAAAAAAAAGGATATGATTTTTCTAAATGTAAGGAAATAGAATTTAAATTTGTTTTGTGTCTACATTTTTTCAGTTTTATCTGCTTTTCATAGATTGCTGCATGAACAGCAGGCAAATGGTCCAAGCATTTTTTGTACTGGAGACACAAGTGAATTAGAATGAAGAGAGATACTTAGCCGCTGAAAAACCTGGGCTGGTTTATACAATGAAATTATGTTACTAATACGTGTGATGTTTCTGCTTAGGTCTGTGCCAAATCTTGGGGACTGCCATTCAAATGATTAATTGATACAGACAGAATCTTAACCTGAACCATTTAATTTCTGTGTTTCTATATCACCATATGGCTGTTCTTCTCAGGAACATCAAAAGTTCACGTTCCAAAAGGAAACCTTTTCTAAACTTGTCACTGTGCCCACTGCCGTGGGAATCTAAACTTCCAAGGACACTCTTGATACTAGGCCCAGGCATATCTAATTCAGCTTGTGCGAAGACATGCTTTGGCGTGTTCTGATAGTTCTGAGAAGCTTTATGTGAAGACTTTGACTTTGGTGAATATCAGAGATCTCTGGAGACAAAAGACAAGACTAATTATCAGGGTTCAGCCCATACTCCTAGCCGTCCTATTTGGAAAGAAAAACCATGCTGAGACAAGCTGGAAAAAGCTTAACTTTTGAAAGTAGCCAAAGCATGTACCTACCTGTGTGCCAAGCCCAGTTTAGAGTCATGTATTCTCTCTGGTCTTCTAGTGCCATCACGTGGTTTACGCTGAACAGAAAAGTTAGCTACTGAGTCTTTCTCAAAGGATCTAAAATTTCATTTTTCAAGATTAGATGAACATGTTGGGTAGCTTGAATAAGGATGGCTATTGAACCAAGGTTGGTACACTGTGCTGAAGCTGTCTGGCAATGTGGTTTAGCAAGTTCAGTCAAGGAACACACTGCTTCATTGACCTGTGAAACTTAGGGCAGTGGAGACCCTGCCTACGTGTCTTTAAAACTTAAAAACCCAAATTCCATAGCGAGAGTTGAAAAGCCATGTCACTTACTTATTTAGTCAGAGAGAAGAATACATAACACATGCACATTGGTCAGTGTATCTAAAACTCATCAGTTGTATAACTATGCTTGGGCTTTTCTAAATGAATTGACTAGTAAGTCCTGGATTCCTAAATTACTGGCTGAAAAGATGGTGTAGTCTTTATTTCTCCTAGAATGCAAGAACCGTATCCGCTGCTTTCTACAGAACAAAGCTAACCTACTACTTCTCTAGTCCTGCTGAAGTAGCCAAGACAAGAAATATTTGCTTTTATGGATGAGGTAAGGTGCAGGAAGGGACCTATGTGTGCCCTGTCAAAGGACAACTTTCAGTGCTAGAATTCTCTTTTCACCCTTTAGCAGCAATGGTTTCCCTTTTACAGGATGCACATACCACCTTGTGGTGGCTAGAGACTTTGAGATTCTCAAACCAACTACAAATATGCTTGATCCCATTTACATTGTATTTATAATACTCTAAAGAGGAAAAGGTGGGGTACTCCCACTGCGTTTTCCCACTACACACCTTTTCTGAGCTGTGAGAATTCTGTTGTGGCTACAGGAGGGATGGAGACTCGTTTGCTCTGAAATTCCTACTTTTACATATGCTGCATAAACACCTTTCTCTTTAATATAACCCACTGATCCCTGTGTGCCCACACTGTCTCATCTTTGTCCTGCACAAAAAGCCAATAGCACACCTTTAATGTTTTGAGGAAGAAGAACTTGAAGGACTAAATAAGCGATTGGGTCTGCTTAGAAAGGAAAGACAGATGTTGCCCCTCAGGGATGGCATCATAACGTCATAAGAAAGTGATTGTTATGTTTTTACAGTTCACTTCTACGGAATGACCCTGCCTCTGTATCCTGGAGAATGATATAGCATTATCTTGTATAGCCTGTTGGTTTTTTTGAAATGAGATTAATGAAAATGAGACATTAGAATGAGACATAGTGCCAAATAAATTCCTGTTAATTCAAAGCTACACAGAATATAAATCATGAGCCTGTGAACCACACTGTGGGTTATAGATTGATTTATGTAAATGTAGTTAGGGTGACAGATTTTTACTACAGTTACATCAGTTCCCACGTATTCAGGGTTGTGTTCCTGAGAACTGACATGGCTATGACGTTTGCTCTAAATACCTCTGTGTGTGTCCCCTTTCAAAATACTGAAAATAATGTAAAAATGGACACCTGTGTATATTTTAGAGTGTTAAATTTTGCAGAGAGAATATTATTTTAGTAAGCTCAGTTAAGATACAAGTCTGATACAGCTGGAAAAAAGTCAGGCATGTACATCTTAATGTAGCCTGCGTTGCTACTGGGTAATGAAGAAAAACAACTTACCTTCCTTAGCCACCTTCTCAGAGTGAACCACTGTCAAGAAAGCTGCTGTTATCAAAACTGGCCAGTGGCTTTTTGAAGCATATAAAACTAGACAATGGAACAATTGAAAAAAAACCACACAACAATGTGGGTTCTGTGCTGTTCTGTAGAGGTTCTTAGGGTGTACCCACTGACATGAAGTTAATGCTTGTACCTCCTAGAGATTTGTCATATTTGCAGCCAGCTCAATAGCCTGTGGTACTGGCACATCAGAAGCCAGACACCATGAGAACTGCTTTTCTGAGAATGGAAGTCTCCTAATTACTCTTCCACTTTCAAGCTTAGTTTATATTTGCAATTCTGCCTAACCTACTTTCTTTCCATCTTCACCTTGTGACAATTGTACAAAGATGCATGGAGGTATTTCCACTAAAGAAGATAGGACGAACTGGTTCAATATATGCAATCAGAATCTTAACCAGCATTCCAGAACTGCTTGCTGGAACAGTGGTTTCAGTGAACCAACCCTTTGATTTGTCTGCCTTTCTCTCACTCTTGATGTGCAGATCTTCAGGTGATCCTTTCCTCAATGCAACCGTATGTTTTTCTGCATTGCTAACATAGACATAGAAGCAGTGATCAGAATGGGCTGGTATATGCCCTCCTGAGACTCCAAGTATCTATTCCATCATTTTTTCATGTGAATGAATGCACTGGGACTTTTATGTTTCCTTTTCAAACACTGAATAGACAACATTAATTACAGAGGGGGGAAAAAGTAACATGAAACAATACGTATATTACAATAGGTGACTTCAAGTATGTAGTTTGACTTGAACAATCAAAAAATTAATCCTTTTTATTGTTCTATGTTTTAATAGAACCTGATTGCTGCTAAATGATTTAACTTTCTTTTGGATGTAATATGAGAACATGGATGAACACATAAATGTAGAAATGCAAGAGTAAAAAACCAAAACAACTCCCTCAAACCAAGCTGTTCCTTTTCAGATGGTAGAATGGTAAAAGTGAGACAATCTAACTTGTTACTCATGACCAGAAAATATAAATAATGAAGCACACGTCTTTTCAGATGAGATTTGTGATGCAGTATATACCACTAGGCTGATGAGAGGATGCTCTACCCAATTTGTGATGTCTGTAACAAGGAGATGAACTCTTGCATCACCATGGGATGAAGGCACGGCTAAGTTTAGCAGCAAATCTTTTGAAGAATTGGGAAGGTGGGGGAGGGAGAGATCAAGAAGTCTGCATTTAATTCTTTTAGGCTTTTACGTTGAGTAAAGGCTGGAACAAACTTACCAGGGTCACAAGGAAGAGACTAGTGAGTGGCTTGCTTTGATGGGGACAAGCTAGAAAAGATGCTGTCTGCATCCTGTGGAGTGGATTTAGCAGAGGGTCTTATGCAAGGTGACACGGAAATTATGTTTGCATTTTTAGTTCCTGAGTGTGGCTGGTTGTCATGAAACTCACCATGACAGTTTCTTACCACCAGGCAGCAGATTCTTCCTCTTACCTCCTTGGTGTGGGACAGATGCTAGCCGGTTAGCTCTCCTTCTCTACTGTTTCCAAGCTATTTCAAGCGACAGATGCCAGAGCTGGCTCGGTTTCAGCTTGAGCATTTCTGTCATAACCCTGCCTTGAGCCCAAATTTTGACCTTTACTATATGAAATAAAGTACTTATGAACAAGCAGTGGCTTGATCCAGAGCAGGCTTAGAGCAAATGTCAAGTGTCAAGTCAGTCTCCTGCTTCCTTCTTCCACCTGCATTAGGAGCCTAGATTAGACCCTAGACTACAGCACCGACTGCCTTAGGCTTTATGGGTCTGGAGAGACATAACTTATTAACAAGGAGTTATTAAATTTTTATCAGTTTTATAACAATGTAAATGCCTTCTATGAATCTACATTGTATTCATTATCATTTAAAACGTTAATTAAGTCAAAGTTGCATTTAATTTAGTTCTAAATGTGCCTTTGGGAGGAAGCTTTTAAAAACAGCTGCAGGATCGAGAAACTCATTGGTGCTGGGAAGTTGTTAGTGCCACTTTTCAGGATAGGTCCCCCAAGTTGATTGCCATTTTGAGTCTTAGCTAATTGGTGTTGATGTTATTGGGCAGGTCTCAAATTAATATTGAACCAGTAACAACAGAAAGCTATCAGCTCATGCTAATCGCAGATACACTTTGATGCGTAATTTGTGTTCATTTTCAAATTGCTTCCAAACTAAAATGAATGGTTGATTCATAAAGCCTGTCCCTCTTGTACTCTTGTATTATAATACTTTTTTCGTTTTATAACCTTATTGGTTGGGTCCTTTTATAATTCAGGGGAAAATACGTTCACTGACTTGCAATATTGTCCCTCAGATTCATAGAAAAAGAAGTCCTCTGGCCTAGATCTTCTACATTTCATGTGATTTGAAGTTATTGTAAGGTATAGAAGGAGGTGCTTGTTGAAATATACAACAGATCACAATATAGTATCAATATGTAAAGTTGAACGCTGTTTACCATAAGAAAATCCTAGAATAAAAGCACTCCAAACCAAGTTAAAATGTGCTTGGCTTGCATTATGTATGGGAGTGTTATTGCTTTTGATGCTTTTTGATGTAAAAACAAGAGAAAGAAAGAAAAAATCAAGTACGGTTCTCCCACCATCTGATTATTCCATTAAGACCCCCAGCATGTTTTACGTATGCATACCTTTAATCAGGTAAGTAGTCACATTAGCTGTAGTGTGACCACTAATGCACATACAAAGTGACTCATACTTCTATAATTGGAGCCAGAGGGAGCCAACCTAGTGCTTATCTAAGCTAGGAGAGTCCATTGAATTAGAACCAGAGATCCTTGGATTTTATCAAGTTCAGTGTAGGTCCAGCATAGTGGTCCAGCCCTCAGCATGGAAGCCAGAAGCAGCTTGCAAGACGATTTCTTCTGGATCATCTTATTTTCTTCCAAGTACCTAGAACCTTTCCAGGTATTTGAATAGGCCAGGATATATAACCTCATGATTTTTTTATGTGCTACCTGAAAAGAGGAGATTGTTGCCACATTAACTCTGTATGTGGTTATTGAAGTGCCACAAAATAAGCACCCATCCTATATCATTGCTTTGATTGAGGTTATAGGAGACAGGAGGGAGCTGAGCAGAAAAGGAAATTTTTTAATAGATTTTTAAGAAATCATAGCTCTATCTTTTTTAGTATGTAATTTCTTAAATATGTTGATGGTTAAAGTTCAGTAGTTGTACTTTTACCGTTTGATATGATTTACCAGCTTCAGTTAGCATACCGTTTTGTAATGTTATGATATAGCTTTCCTTGTGATATTTTGTATATTACTGAATGCTGTAATGCTGTAATTCAATTTTTATCAATGATTTTAGGAAACATACTGTGTGCTACCTCACACACAAATGTTTCACTGGTACTGATCAGATCTTGTTAGCACAGTACAATTATTCTGAAGGCTGGAAAAAGCATTATTACTGTGGAAGAAGTGGCCAGTGTCATCTGGTTAAAAATTCATATGGATGTTTTAGTTTGACTGGAAATTCTACGTAGGCAAATGACACAAGGCAAAGATCCCGATCTTGACTGTGCCACTGACTTACTACATGACTATAGTTCCTTTTCCACCCGAAGACTGAGAATATTGTATTCTCAATATATTATATTGTATTTTGTGCTAAGAAGCGCTTTGAGATCCTTATATTTTGAAGTACTGAATATAAGCCTGGATGTCCTTTTGACATAGCGATTCCCCCGTGGAGGCCAATTTTCACATCTTCTGATCTTTGCTGAAGGAGGTCGTAGATACACAGCAAGGAGGAGAGGAAAGTGAAATGGGGTATATGACAGAAAGAAAGAATGGGGAAATTACCAGAACTGCCTTGCTACTGTCTAATTTAGGGGGGTTTTGAAAGGAGATACTATCTAAGAGGGTACGAATACCTTGTGTTTATCTGGATCAGCAGGGAAGAATCTCTTTTTAGATATCTGGAAAAAGAAAATTTAAAAATAATCTGCAGGTTTTAGCTGCTTCTGAACTTTAATTGGAGTGCAGACCTTGTTTACTGTGAAGAACTGCTGAAGGAAATCCAAAAAAATCATTATAGCATCTTTGATCTTTGTCATGCAATTTCCTTTGTTTGTTCTTGCATAAAAGATTTTGCTTGCACTAAGCATGTTGCTTTCTCCATTCCCATGTTACTGACATTATTATCTTCACTCTCTAACTCAGTGGTGTTGTGTTGTCTGACACAGCACTACAACATGGAGAGACATTTTACATCACCATAGCTGTGCTATGGAGAAGGACTGCCAATAAGAAATGGAGGTTCTATTCTTGAGCAAACTCTTGCCAGAATGGACTAGCAGGTGTGCCATCTAGCAATGCAGGTGGTTTATTCTACAACTAGCCCCTCTTCTGTAGTACTTACATGATCCCATATGGAACACATTTCTTGGATTTTTAGTAAAAATAGAAGTTTTTACATGCAGACGACAACATAGAAGTCAAGATAAACATTTGCCTAGCTGATAAAGTTTCATCAGTTAATAGAACTAAGGTTCTTCTAGCAAAGAATAAAACCAATTAAAATTTTTGAGCTGAAAGTAGAGATGATGCTTACTCCTGTTGCATGAGGAGGGCCACAAAAATGATCAGAGGGATGGAGCACCTCTCCTATGAGGACAGGCCAAGAGAGTTGGGGTTGTTAAGCCTGGAGAAGTGAAGGCTCTGGGGAAACCTTATTGCAGCCTTCCAGTACTTAAAGGGGGCTGATGAGAAAGATGGGGACAAACTTTTCAGCAGGGCCTATTGTGATAGGACAAGGGGTAATGGCTTTAAACTAAAAGAAAGTAGATTTAGACTAGATAGAAGAAAGGACTTTTTACAATGAGAGTGGTGAAACCCTGGAACAGGTTGTCCAGAGAGGTGGTAGATGCCCCATCCCTGGAAACATTCAAGGCCAGGTTGGACGGGGCTCTGAGCAATGTGATCTAGTTGAAGATGTCCCTGCTCATTTGCAGGGTGGTTGGACTAGATGACCTTTAAAGGTCTCTTTCCCACCCAAACTATTCTGTGGTTCTATGAGTAACATGAGGTCAAATCCACAGTCGCAAACTGATAGTACCTTTCATTAACAGGCATTTGTCCAGTGATTTTTTTATTCATTCTTTATCTCTATTAGAATTAATTTGTGATCTACCAAAACATGCAAGGACTGTCAGGTTCTCTGGGTTCAGTCAGTCACAAGATGGGTGGCAGCAAGGAAGTGATACAGTATTTATTTAGAATCGCAGGGTGTGAAAATTAATATAATTCACATGATGAAGCAGCAGAAGGGTGAAAAGAAGTGAGATGCGCCACTGAATAGAACAGGCTGTACTTTTCTGGCTTCCACTACGTAGTGTCCTTTAGAACATATGGGAAACATTTCCCAAATTTTCAGATGACGTTCTAGTATTTCTCACTAATAATGGAAGCGGACTCATAGCCATTCTTGCATCTTGTCTTGGTTTTGACATGAAATACTGCTTTTTTTACTTGGTTGTGAACAAAGCCAATAAGCTTTCCAATGTCAGGACGAGCAACAAAATAGCAAAATACATTTTACTAACTCTTCGATGCTAAGAACTGCTTTTGATATTCCACAGAAAATTATTTATCCTATTGTGTGAGGTTTCGGAGTACTATTCAAATTAAATTTTAATTGTTGCTAAATGGTGTTTTGTGTAAATTGAGACATGAAAATGTAATTTTTGTTTCATTTTATGTACAAAAAATGTGCTGAAAATTAAATCAGATTTCATTTGGTAAAGATCTAGATTTTTCCATAGTTCTTAAAAGCTGGATTTTTTGCATCAAGAGCTTGTGTTCCATAGAAGAATTGTCTGAGGAAAAATGAATATATATATATGTATAAAAAGTATTTCATTGTGTGTATTTTGATTGTTTCTAGTGAAGATCCTCACTGCCCTGGGTAACAAGATATACCTTATTGATTTCTTCATTCAGACAAAGGAGAAAAGACAAGAGAACAGTAGACTTGGGACAGATGTCAGTCTCAGCACAGATTCTCTGGTGATAATTGTAATGTAAGGATCTGCAGAGACTGGAATCGGTGATGTAATCCTAGCTATTTGAGAGGATCCTTCCATACAAGGAGTCTAACTTACAGGCATCTTACACTTTGGAGAGTTACGTGAGTCAGCAAAAGCTTTTGGTTACGTTTGGAAGAGAAGTAAATGAACACACAATTTTCAGTGAGAGGGAAGACTCAAGACAGGGATCTGTGATTACATAGTCTAGACTTGTCTGATATTACATCAGCCTGAAATTCTGCAAGAGCAGGAACTGGCATTCTTTTAACCCATTGGCACCAGATCCTTCTGCGTGTTGATTTATGTAGTATGAATTCTGTGCCTATCTGTGCATTTCCATATGCTATTATTGTATAATTCTGCCATTCTTAGAACTCCCTACACCTGAATTTTCTTCTTTTCAAGCATGGAATTATTTTAATTTTTGTTTCAGATCTCCCCTGTGATCACCACCACATGTTCTTTTTTATTATAGCATGGTCGTTGGAACATTTTTTTCTTTCTATTCTGAATAATTCCTGAAAATACTGTCTCCTACTTGAATGAAAAGGCATACTCTTTTTGGATTCAGGATTTCTAGTGTTGTCATGTCTAGTAGCTGATCAAGCTTTAATGGTCTTTTTGATTGGCTGATTGAATCTTTGAATGCTGCAGCTCAGTCATCCAAGTTTTACTGGGATTTCTCCTGCTAAATAGGTAGATAAACTCTTGTTTTGCATCTCAAATTGTAGCTTGAGGGAATTCAGGAATTGTATCTTTAGGCTCATATATTCAACCTCAATACTCAAGCCTCAAATACTCCTTGAGAAATATCCTGAAGTTGTCCCTTGGATCCCACAGATTTCTTCAGTAGTATCCTTGAGTTCTGCCCATGAGGAATATAAAATATGTCAAAATATGCATTTGTTTTTAATCCGCCTTTAGCATATGAGTCTTTTGTCTGCCCTCTTCTTTCTCCTCAAGCAGGACAAAATAAAAGCCTCAGAGGTAGAGCTCCAAGCAATTCGCTTTTGGAAGATGACTTTCTTGACAGCTGTCAGTGTCCCCTGAGCACTGGATTTCTGGATGCTTTCAGTATCTGACTCTCAAAACATCTGGCAGCAACACTATTTCCAAATATATTGACATCCTGTGGCATTTGTGGTTGATATAGTTACTTTCAGGGTAGTAACTGACTCGTAAATCTTATGAAATCTTACATATCAATTTTCTCTTTGTTGGAGAGAGTTCCTTCTCCTCCAGGTGATTGTGGACTTTATTGGGAAATTGGTATGAAAATTATAGTAGAAATACTGGAAATTCAGTTGTTTCCTGCAGAATTTTCTTTCTTTTTTTTTTTAATCTTATCAGTCTTCTTTCCTCCTTATCATGCTATGTGCTTTGAAAATGAACATCATCTGTACTTAATTTTATACTCACAGACTATAAGCGATTTCCCTGGTATAACACTGAGCGCACCAAACATTCTGCAGGACATAGCTGAGCAACCTGAGCGGCTAATTCAACACTTCCACAGTCCTCTCTCGAAAATTCTCTGTTGCCTTCTTTCCTTTCCTCTTGTTTCTGTGCATTGTGTACTAACAGCGAGGGTGCTGCTGTTAGGCTACCTTCGCTTTCTCTGCTAATGTCCATACTCTCATCAGGGTTTGGTTAATGAAACCAGAAGTAGATAGCACAATGCATTTACCTTTGATGAAGCCGTTCCTCGTCATGGGTTGTGATCTCTTTGCGTGATCTGTCTGATCCTTGTCGTGAACTAAGCAAGCTTGACATCTCTGTGTAGCTTCAGTAACAAAGTGAAAAATAAAAGGACAAAACATATTTAATTTGTTTTTTAAAGCTGGCTATCAATTTAGTTTGGTAGATTCAGTATTATTTGCTTTCTTTCTCAGTTGTTTGTCTACATACTTTTATACTGTTACAGTTTGTCTTACATGAACTGAATGTGAGATGGCATGCATTTCCCTCTTACAATAATTCTGAATAGTTCAACCCTTACTTCTGCATATATTTCAGTGTTATCAGTTCAGTATTTTCGAGTATTAGAGAAATAATCAGAGGGAATTTATAATGGTCATTTTTTTATTTTGTATGGAGGTATTTTGATCCTGTTTAGGTTTTATTTGAAAAATATGATCCTTGCTAAATATATCCATCCTTTTGAGTACTCTTTCTGTTAGAGATCAAAACTCTGTTGTAAGTAACATTATTACCACCACTGGATATCTTAGTTTATGCTTTATTTTCCACGCTTATGAAATTGCCAACCCTTGCCTCCCCATAGCAATCAGTTTCAGCCAAGCTACTGTATGCTTTGGCAGAGATGTAAGTATTAACTCTTTTGCAGGTTCTTTTGCAGATACAGTCAGAGGTAGACATCACATTTCCATTTCTTTTTCTTTTTATTATTATGATTATTGCGTTTTTTACTTCCCTTATTTTGTCATTGTTTACCCAGAAATTATGTACTATACTTCCCTAATTTTCAATAGCAATGAATTATATTCCATCTCTATTTTTGCTGTCGCTATTTTTGCTGTTAGTTTATAGATTTAATCTTAGCTATTTACATCTTGGTTGTTTTTTATATTAATATATTTACCAGGTGATATTGGTTTTCTGGATACATTTGTTCAGAGAAAACCAGAGATTCATAAGAATGTAGTACATTGTAGAACTTACTAAAGTAGGGAGCACTTAGAAAAAAAATAAAATTCTGATTTCTTAGTGTCATGAAGTGTATTTAACTATATATCTGTAGGTGATAAAATATCTGTAAGTGATAAAACCAGCATATGTTGCAATAGGCTTTTTAATACAGCCAGTTTGATTAATTTGGATGTTTAGCCTGTGACTTACAGTACTTTGCCTAAGAAAATTGGTTTGTCAACAATTAACATTCCCTGCTTTTATGAAAGCCGTACTTCAGGTAATAGAGTATTGTTAAACTGCAACCAATGTGCTAAAAATCTGTCTTCTGGCAATAACATTTCTGTGTATAAAAGCAGCTGAGATTTACTGTTCTATACTTATGCATAGATTTGAAGACAGAAAAACAGCACTGGGGCTTGAAACTCCGTGTAACCAGCAGGTGGTAGTGCTGGCTTAGAAATAAGTAGTGACTGAAAAGCCTCCAAGAACTTTTTTATTATGTATGGCTTTTGTGAGGAAACAATTTAATTTAAAAAAAAAAAATCTAGTATTTCAGATGGCTCTTTTTAATTATATAGAAGTGTTCCCGAATAGGTAATACAGTGTAAGCACTTGTATATAAAAAGCGTGTATGTAAACATGCACAGCATTTTGTACTTAGTTTACATATGAAAATGATATTATAACCTCACAGGTAACAGTCCTGTGAAGACCTCCATCCCAGAGGAATATTACGGCTGAACCTGAAAAGAGTATTGGGGGTCACTGAGCCTGATCCTATTAACATTTAATAAATGGAAGTTTGTCCACTGATGTGGAGGAAAGCCGGAGAAGACTGATGATAAGAAAGCCAGAGTTAAATGTCAAGATTTCAATTCTTCTTGTTCAGAGACACAGACACTACTACACCCTTTGGGACAAGGATAAACAACAGCCGAAAGGGAAAAGAAATTCAATGATAGAGAAATTTAAAAAGTAAAAAAAAATACCCAATTTATTGGTGGCATATTAACCACCAAGTAAACAAACCAAACCAAGCAATGTCCTCTAAATTGTGTGTTTCAGAAGTAAGACAACTCACTGGGAAGCAGAGGAATAATTTAAAAAATGTCTTAGAAGTTAAGAATACAGTCGCCTAGATTCATAAGAAGTTTATGAAAATCTCTTCTTTACTCAACAATACTGTACTGGCAGGGAAATGGGCATGGGGACCTAGTATGTCTTCTTCAGGAAATGTGTTAATGAAAATACCTTCATCACAAATTTATTTTTAAACTTGTCATGAGCAGGGTAGAAAAAAGGTTATTTCAGTTTAAAATTTCAGGATACGCAGGTTGGAATTACACTGGAAATATGTATTTTTAAGATGTTGAGATAAACTGGCACGGTGAACTGGAAAACAAAGTAATAATTCTAATTAGATTTCTGCAGGATGAAATCTGCACTTCCCAATGTTCACAGGAAGGAAGCAGTTGCAGCAAGACCTAGCTGAAATTTGTGGAGTCCCGCTCCAAAGAAGGTGGCATATAACTATCCCTTTTCTATGCACTGAAATACTCTCCCTGAAGAACACAATCTATGCAGTAAATACAAGATTTCTAATCCCAAGGAGCAGAGCAATCACCAAGGACTCCTGTGCTTACTTTTTCCCTTAGTTATTTTAGACATCATATATTTTCCCACTGAATTTAATGGAGCTGAGGGAGTGTAAACAGCAAACTGTTCATAGGCACAATGGTGAGTGGCCTTTCAAATTTTTATTTTAATTTATCCTTTTTTAATAGGAGATTTTTTGTCTACATTCACTGGTTTTAGCAGCGATTGATCTGATATAAGCGTATTCAGTCACAAAGGGAAAACTTCCTTTACTTTGTAAAAACAGGAGCGATTCCTCCTACAGCTTGGCAGAACTACATAACTACAGTCTACACTCGCTAGTGCTGCAACTTCTCCCTCCATGTCCCTTACAGTTGGTGTCAAAATCCTCTCTGAGGCAATAGGACAAAGGACAGTACACTTTGGATTGCTGTGTATTGAGACAAGGAGAGTCTATGACAATGCACTGAATTTAGAACTATGGGTGTGGAAATACTACACTTTGCTGTGTGATGCTACTGTTAAAGAATTCCCCAAAGATGTGCCTTTTGGCTTTACATGTCGTGCCTTGGGGAACTGTCAAAGGACCACTCATAAGAAAATTGGTGTCCTTTAGTCAGTGCCGTATTTTTTTAAGGAAAGAAAAAAGAAACAGAAATAAAAAAGATGTTACAGTTATTTGATGTTAAAGACATACAGTTTCATGTCCAATTAAAAAAAAACTCAAAACCCTGTAAAAGCAATTTACTCTTATTATATATGCATGTGGTATGTTTTCATGGAATGTATTCCCAATGTACCTTCCAAACAGCAGTAGCAACCTCACCATCTTACACCTGATAGATCTGAGAAAATTAGTGATTAACAGCCACATTTTCAGATAATTTGGTCACTTGAGTCTTAGCAAGAGCTATAAGTAAGGAACCCTGTTAAAAGGGAATTGACTGCAAGTGAGCAACACAAGGCTGTGTAACAGATCAGCGGCAGAACTAAATTCCTAGTCAAGAGATTCCCAGTCCTCTATTTGTAGCTATGGGATCATCAGGTAGTCTATTAAAAAGTTAACGTGTGGCTTTGAGCAATCCTTTTGTACTTTACTTCTGCCAGACGCAGCAGCTGGAGCTCTAAAATTGGAGTTCATAGCTGCTTGTGACACAGTAGGACACACAGGGTCTGAACAGCTCTTCTCTGACACACAGGGGTAACGTTTTGCTGTTGCTCCTCCTCAGTGTTCAGATAGCAGAACAGCTTGTCATAATGAAATAACAGAATTTAAAATTCAACTCAGAGAATATTTACGCTCACCATACCTGATGAGAGACTTTGAGTTTCCTTATTCTCCAAAACAAACTCTCAAAAGACAAAGTCAATTCCCTTCACTTTGATGTTTGTCTGCAAAACAGACCCCCATGAACACAGACCACGTTCTGTTCTAAGTTCTACAATTTAGACACATCTCCCTTTCTTCACTCTTTCCCGAAAGAAACTTTACTTTACCCAAATAGTACTCTGTATTTGTGCAACATGTGGAGAAGTCAATTGGACAATTAAATGGACAGGGGAAGAGAAGTCCGCTGATGCTTTCTCTTTAACTTTTCATTTGACAGTTTTCCAATAACAATATAATGACTTGAATAAACAATTACAGAGTGAATCATAAATTGCGAAGGCAATGGAGAATGGAGGCTAAAAAATCAAGAAAAATATTTGAGGGAATACTAAAATCTGAATCAGAAAAATGTTCAAGGTTCAATGGACCTATAACTTAGTCTAAACATAAATTGCGATTTGATAAGGAATTGAATAAAGTAGCTTTTTTCTACTGCGCACGTTTGTCAGGGGAAAGGGCAGATAGTTGTTACATACAAATAGTGTCACATTGTGTATATACTTCTGTATAGGAACAAGAAACCAGGTCCACAAAATCTGAAGCCTTGCTTCTCTAAATTGCCGAAGCCAATTGTGAAATGCGGTATATATGAGAAAGGCTTTCTTCCTGCCCCATTTTACCAGCGTGCACCCTGAAGCATGAGATATGAACAGCTCCTGATCTGAAGTCCGCTGAAGTCAATATAAGTGTTTTCTCTGACTTCAGTGGACTTTAGATCATCCACAATTTGAACAGCCTTAAACCACTTCTTTGCTTGCTGAGGTTGTAGTAATAGAGAAGCAATAACAACTGACATCTCTGGAAAGCATTCATAATAATTATGCTCTTGAATTAAAGTGGAGGAGCAAAGATAAAAAATCAAAGTTCTACTGTAACCTCAGGTGGTTGCTTTACCCCTAAAAATAAATTAAAGTAGTGTAGTAGCATATCCTGAACTTTTTTACCCAGTTTCAAGTTGAAAGTTTGCTGGGTTTCCAAACAGCTTTGCAGTCTGTCTTTCATTCTGTATATACGTGTAACGCTAAAAGCTCAGGAACGTAAAGTTTATCGTGGTTTCACAGAATATCAGAGCAGTAGTCTAGAATATGTAACAGGATCCATACTAGAAACATTCCACATTTTCTATTAACTGTCTTTTTACAGCATTCAGGGAAGAACAAAGGTGAGGAATATATCTGTAGCTAAGTTTCAAGCTTTATGCGTGAGGAGAATTAAAACTGAAAGACCATGTATTATTAATATAAAATTTAAGCACTGGATGCCAATAGGAAAAAAAAAAAAATTGAGCAATGCATTTGTCGTTCAATTTTATGTGCCTTTAGCCAAAAGGCACAAGCCTGGGACAAAAAAGGGGGGGGGGGGCCGAGAATAAAAAATGTTTCTTGGGCTGCACTATTTCAAAGAGAATGTCTCATGTAAGCACCATTCAGTATTTGTAAAATGATCTGAGGTGATGCATTCTTGACATTCTCGAATCTTGATGTTTTCTTATCTGCTTCAGATGGCACACACTGCAGCTAAAAGCCAGTGAGCCTCACCTGCTTTTCTGATGATACTAGTATGTAGAGATACGCAGCGTATCTGTTTCTCATATAAAAAAAAGCAATGAAATGCATTTCCCTGAGTTTGTAATGCACATAGAAACTAAAACAGCAATCCTGTTTCATTTGAATTACCATTTCAGACACCAAGCAAACACTGCTCTACAGTTTCTAAAATTAACATTCTTGTATCTCATCAACCACCATTTCTAGTAGTAGTTTCTAGTCAATGATTTCATTACATCTGTTACCACCAAAAAATCAAGTAATAATTATAAATTGATAAAATAAGGGATTTTTAAAGGGCATGAATAATATTTTTTTCCCAAGAAATAACAAATGTTCTGATTAAGCCCTATTTTGATACTATGCTAAATTCCAAGCCCGACTGATTGGGCACATTTTCTTTTCTGAAACTACCTTTGATAAGAAATGCATTACAAACTCATCAGTTTAGCTTCCTGTTAACAAAGAGACAGCAGCCGTCTGGATTATTCTAGATCCGCAGTGAAACTGCCACACTGTGTATGCTCAAACTAAAGCTGTGCAAGTTTGACAAGGGGCAGATGAATCCAGGAGTTATTGTGCAGGGGTTTAAGTCTATGCGGCAGCTGACGGTTGAAATAATCATCTATACATCGCTCTGAGCTAGCTGGGGAAAGGTTGAAGCTGTATATTTTCAACATATCTAGCCTAATGGTTAATCTGTTGTCTTGTACAGGGGGTGCTGGGTGGAATCACAGCAATAGCTGACAGTTTGGAGGAATTGCTGTGGGTATTTTCGGTTGCCTGATTCACAAAGTGGTAGGTAGCGAAGTCTAAACAGGCTTGTCATTGAAAGAGGGAAGTCATGCTCACTGTCAATCCCATCAAAAGAACTCTGGTAGCCAAAAGCTCGATCAACATATTGATTATTTGCATTTAGTAATACAGAGCTGCAGCTTGTCTTCACCCACCATATGAAAACTGAGCTTTATGGAAGACATGCCAGATTGCAGAACGGTGATTGCTCCTTTGGAGGTCAGCTGGGAAGATGCTTAGGAGAAAGAGAACCGTTAAGCTGGGCGGAGAAATAAAATATTTTTTCAAACCGAGATAGTTTAACTGTTAAAAACACTCTCCATACTTCTCAGGCTGGATCTGGCATATCTGCACAGTGACATGGCATTACTCACTACAGAGATTAAGGGGGTGCAGTATGAATTAGACTGAAACAAAAATGAAGTATCTGCAAGTGACAGCTCTGGCTGATGGCTGACTACGAAGGAAAACACTGTGCTAGTGTCTGGTGAAAAACGGTGCTGAAAGCCTAGCAGCTGATAGAGACGGGGGAGGAAAGAAGCAGTGGGTATCGGTGGTGGTTGTTTAGAATGTCTGGTTTTGGTCAGGATATTTTTTCTCCTGTAAAACAGATTTTCATCTTCCCTTCCAGGCAAATCATGCTGAAGCCAGTTTCAGCCATTTTGTTGAAAGCACTGTACTGGTATTCTGCCTTGTTACATTTAAATTAAAGCTCAGCCCAGTTTTAAGTTATGGCAAGTGTTTGCTCACAAGAAATAAATAGAGATTGCCATAGGCATTAGATTAACTACATTGGTTGTTTTAAAAATGTTCAGGGAGTTGTAGATTGCATTTCAAATTATCTTCATTATAATAAATAAAATGTATAGAAATAGAAACAGGCATGATTCCCTAATGCAGTCTGTAGGCAAGTGTATGTTCATTGAGCTTGAAAGGGAGTTCTTGAGGGTGGGGGGAAGGAATAGGAATGTATGCAGCTTCAAAATACCTTTACATAAATCACATTAATGTCTCACAGTTTATAGACATTATTTTTTATCTGTCTAATATTGACAGGTTTCTTGGGCAAGTTCTGTACACCATTTACCAAAAGTAGGTAGCGTTCACCTGGGGTGCAACTAGGAAATACTACAGAAAACATGGAATTTCTTACTCTTACTCTACTCTTATTCACTTCCTTGTTGTTTGCCATTCTCAAAAAGCTATTCAGAATTTGCTCTCAAAATGACCAGTGTCTCTGTTCTTAGTTAACAATAATAATGCCTTATGGATATATGACAAGTGTCCTGAATAGTTCTAATGAACTTTGGCAGAATAAACAATGCAGGCAGTACACTTGTCCTGTGACCATTCGCATTGAAAATAAAGGCATATGTCATATTAGATAAAGAGAAATTAATCTAACTATGACTAGAAAATAGTTCTCTTTTAGTGGACTCGCTGGTGCTAAACTTATCACATACTTAGAAAAGAACCCTTGTGGGTTTGGAAGTTGTGGTTTAACATTGCACAGTGGTACAACAAGTTACCCCAATCCAGGCAGTTTGGTTGCCAAACCTTGTGAGACAGTGACAGTATGTAAGGATGTATTTAGTTCTGTATAATTAACAGCAGTCTTTGTTTCAAAATATGTTTTCTATTGAAATCAGCCTGTATAGTGCTGCAAGCACTCAATCAAATTTTTAAGAAATTATTAATAAAAAGAAACTGCCTTTGCTGAACAACAGGATGCTATAAAAAACACAAATGTTTTAGGTTCTGCACATTATAGTATGTATCTGCAGAAGTGACAGTGTTGGCCTGTGTTTCTCACCTAGTTGTACAATACTGCTTACTCTGAAAGCACAGTAATATCTTGTGTTCAAAATTACACCTCTGTGCTTGCACGTGTAGTTCCATGTGTATCCTGATGTGCTTGTGTTTGTGGCACAGTGTGCATGTACAACTTGACAGGCTATTTAGACTAAAAATAACCACTTTTACTCTTCTAGGGTAAAAAAATATAAAATTGTATTAGAGGAATGGAGAAAGAGATAATTATCTCTACCAAAGATAGGTTATTCACATATACTGTAATCTTTGCTTTTCAAGATGGAGTAAAAAAGACATAAGCAATAAACTGTTGGAATCAGAAAGAAACTTGTCCTACGAAGAAGGTATTTCATAGTCATCCATTGTGGGGCTTCTTCCATTTTCATCTGAAGCAGCTGAGCTCTTGTTAGAGGCAGGAGGTTAGAGGTCATGGGATGAAGCTGGTAGTTAGAACTTTTAAATCCAGAATAATTTGACAAAAAAAAGGCAACTCTGTTATCCCCATTGCTTAATGTTTTGCTTTTCAGTGGTAGTACCATATCCACACTGTTGGAAATAAAGGGAAGTAGGATATGTTTTGAGCAGCTCAGTGTGTCTTCATGCTGAACAAGATCATGTGATGCTATTAAATATGAGGCCAAGCTCAAGCTATTAAGCCGTACTGAAAGACAAGGTATTTGAGTTGTGGCTCATGCTGTGCCACTGCAAGCACAAAATCTTGGGAAAACTTGCATATGCCTGCATGGAATATGCCATAAGACATACACTGTTATAGAAGTTTCGTGCTTAATAGTCAGGTCTGGTGTCTGAAACCATCACTTACTGAACTCCAGAAGAGACTGTAAAAAGATTATGAGCTTGATTGGAGGGTGGATAAGCATTATTAATAGATTTTGGTCGTCTTCCGTTGTATGTGAAGATACCTTGATGCAGGCATGTAGATTTCTAGAGATTATTTCCAATATTACTGTCTGTAGTTTAAAAATAGAACCGAACTGATGCATTTCAAAGTGTTAAAATACATGCTTGACCAGTGACTTGTGTAAGGAGATCGGTCTCTGCAGATATATTTTATCATCTGAAAATTGTTTCTCTGGAGGAATATCAAAGATAGAAGTACAAGATTTGACAAAAACCCAGTAACTCTGAGGTAAGATTGATAATTTTCAAGTACTGTAGTCAATATGATACACAGCATTTTTTGTGACAGTTTCATTAATAAAAGGTATATGCTGTTCTCCAAAGATTTAAAATCTATATGAACTCTCATGAGTATGCATTATTATCATCGCAGTTTAAATGTTACTACTATTAGCAAAGAGCAGAATAACATTGTGAGTTAGACTCTAGTTGTGATCTCACTGATTTTTCTGTCCACCTCAGTCAGAATAGTAGCAGGCCATCAATTCAGAGAGCATCGAATGTGAATGGATACTTTGTCATAAAATAGCTGAACCTTGTTAAAAAGTACATTCAAATGACTCTTGTGACTCACGTATAATCACCTTGTTTGTGAGGGAGACAGATTTAGTGCTTTAACACAAATGGCAGGCATGTGGATGCTATTTATGTATCTTTCCTGTTAGCAGATAGTGTTTCTAGCTGATGGTAAACTAGGTAAAGATGCCAAAAAACATGCCGACCTCCTCAAATAATTTGGAGCTACTGTCTACCCGAAATTCTCCATGGAAACTTTAAGGCAATTGAAACATATGGAAATAATGCTGCGAGATTATCAGTCCATAAACTACTCCCTACCTAATATCCTCACCTCATAATACATAACAGAATATAAGATCTTAGTGGCTCAGTAATATACCTTCTTCTCTATAATATACTCATTCAGAATGAAACAAGCATTGGGAGAAGATCGTGACTGCATATTTTTACCAGAAAAAGATTTTATTATTGTCTTTTACAGAGGATGGCATTTGTTAGAACTATTAATATGAGGGTTTTGTTTAATTAGCTTTGATATGTTAGAAATGGAAGAGTAAGAATCACAGTTTCAAGCTAAATCCATATTTAGGAAATTAAATTCATTAGCGTTCTTTTCAGAGGTGCTGTGTATGGCCTCCTGAAATTTACAGTATTCAACACTTCTGAATACCCAACAACTTTTATGTAGGTTCCTAAACATCAGTTTAATTCTATAAGTATGCTTGCACAATTTTGAAGTGTTGACCTTACTTTTTTCTATTATTCCTTATTTATTTTAATAGCAGCAGAGTGCTCTACCTCCCCTGTCATTTTCAGTGGATTCGAAGGAATAAACATCTTCCACAGCTAGTAAATCTCAAAGCCTTTATCAACATGTGGGAAATAAGTGTTGCCTCAGACACACTTACCCTAGGATGGGATTATTGCTTAAAGATGATAATATGGTGGAATAATCCTTTTATAAGTATTCTTTTATAAAAAGCCATTTGTAGAAAAAACTTAAGAAAGCTGCAGGTATAAACCTTTATTTCAGCTGTAGAAACTGATACTTTAAGCTTCAAAGTCTGTAATTCCACATAATATCAAAATTGATTCATGCCTGTAGTTTGAAATAATTTTTAATAAAAAGACATTAATTTAAATTTTTTCTTATTATTTAGAAGTAAAGAATGCAGCTAGATCAAGTTACTCAAAATGTTCATATCAATTCAAGAATGCAACTACTAATGCATTGGTTGGTGACAAGTCCACTGAAGGAATCCCGGAACCTGTTCCACTTGTTAATAACCGTAAAGGGAGCCTCTTCCTACCCAGCAACCCCTCGCTGCTGCACCTTAACTTATTGAGTTCTGTTGAACAAGGAAAATCTACGTACTGTAGATTGCAAAGGGCACTCAGCTTGCCTGTAAAATACCGCTACCACTCCCAAAAGCCTGGGTTGAACCAAGATCTCCGTAGGTAGCCCCGTAGTTGGATGCATAAGGCAATACAGATCGGTTTGTGCATGGTTTTGCAGTCTGTTTTCAATGTGACTATGACATTACTAATGCTCTGTTAAGTGCTTACAGATGTGGGTTTCTCCAGATGTGGTGATTAATAAGTTAATCAAGATAGCTAGTCAACTAATGTTTCTGGGTGGTTTGTGCTTTACCTTTTATATGGTTTATTTACTCTGAAGCATTTACGTGCTAGGCAGAATGAGTTTACCAGGTATTCCAGTTCACGTGATGATCAGTAACATAGATGTTATTTCAAATTCCAGCACTTCTTGGGGTCTAAACACAGTGTCTGTAAACTGTTCTGCTAGTGACCTGGGAGAGGCAGTGAAGGAGACAGATTAATTTAAAAAATAGTAACAAAAATACAAAGAAGAAAGTTATGAACTTGTCCACTGTTTCTGAAAGACATTCCCTTTATTTTGCTTAAAAAAATGAAATGGGGATAAAAGTCAAGTAATATGTTGTTACAGATGTTCAGCTCCATATTAAGGCTGATAAAATTACCAGCACATCTTAAATCAATTCATGGAACATTGTCTGGAGGTTATGTCATTGAAATAATGAATCCTCTTTACTCAAGAATAAGCAAACATGTTAAAACATCAGTGTAACTTTAATTTAAACTCCAGCATAAACCGGAGCATCTGAAGCCTCATTAGACTTGCCTGACATTTTTCTAGCACGGAGTCTTCCTGAACTTCTCTACCTATTAGACAAGTGAGCACTGCGTTGTTACAACAGTACATTGTTATACTTAGGGATGTGCAAACAAGTTCTTGAATTTTATTAGAACTCAGAGGCTGGATTGTGTTCCGATTCTATAAAATTGTGTCCAATTCTTGAACTTATTTGCAATTTTCATGAAAGCTGGTAAAGAAAGTCTGCATAATATAACATGATTATATTTTAATACAAATCCTGTAGCATAAAGACATCAAAAATACTAATGGGACATGTTCTCATTAACAAAAGCACTAGGTCAAAGATACAACATCAGAGTTGAGTTGTCATATATCACAGCCCATTATTCAAATACGGTTGTCTTTCATAAGAACAAGCAAATTTAAGACTCCCTTTTATATTAATGCAGACACAGAAACCATGAAATTAAAATGATACTTTATGGCTTTACTAAAACTTTTGCTAGATCTATTTATTTAAATATGCAGGAAATTGATAAGAGTATCTGAAGGATAATAATTAAGTATGTTTTATATCCTACTTGCTACTAAGAAGCCACTTGTGGGTTATCATTGCATCACTTTTGGGAACCAAGCCATAGGTAATGGTGTCCATTATTTACCATTCACATATTTCAGCTTCATGGATTCCCTTCCCCCATTCTAATGGAGCTGCGTTTCTAAACTGCAGTTGCCCTGTGAACTCTCCGCACAGATTTCATTGAAAAACAGAATCTTGTTTGGATGTGATATGATTAAGATAGATCACCTTTCACTCCTGCAATGAGATTAAATGGCTTCCTTGCTTAAGCAAGGCTTTGTTTTAGCAGCAAATTGAGATCCCTCAGAAGACTTTGCTAACTTGTATTAACTAGTGAGCCACATTAACCTTGGACTTTCCAGGCAATTGGTGACAGTAACGTAGTTTGAATATGACAAGCAGATATCAAAAGAGGGAGCTTGTTTATTATAGATGCAGTACCCAAAATAACTGCAGACTGCTAGAAATCTAGTTCTAGAAATGGTTATTCCGGATGATTACTAGTAAGACTTTGTTTTTTAATTGGACAGAGGGGTAGCGTCACCTGGCAGCACTGGAGAACACGAATATTGGACCATATAGTACAAAAGATCCTTATTGTACTAACTTTCAGTATTTAAAAGGATCAGACAGGAGTCTTATTAGTGCTGTGATTTGGGTTGAGAACTTGGAAAAGTACTCTTTTTTTAGTGTGTGTTCTATTGTTCATAAAAATATTTCTGGCTACAATATGGTCTACAGTTGACTTGTGTTAATGTAAGATTTTGCACATGGTCCTGGTGGCTTTATGTCTTCCTTAAACTGTTAAAATAGTATAACAATACACTTTAATTATGGTGCAATGCTGAATCTCTTGACAACCGTTCTGTAACTGTGTGGTAGCAGATTAAATTAAGTGAAATTTAGAGTTTTTACTACCAAGAGAGAAAAATGTATCAGTTGTAGCTGGTTTCTGGAAGGAACATTTTGCATGGTTCTTGTTCCTTTGATCTTTTAAGTGGTGGATTCATCAGATTGGAACTGAATGTTTATATCCTATAAAGAGCAAGAGAGCACAGTGTATATCTTGAAAGCAACCTATTGTCTGTGCCCAGTAGCAAGCGGATATCTTTTTGATAGGCAAGTTTAAAACAAGACTAGGCTATTTCCAAGACAGTGGTTTGCAGAGGATGTTCTGAAATGCACAAATACTTGCACTTTGTTATAATCAGAAATAGAAAGATATTACTAACAAAATAATTCTGTGCATATTCACTTCATGTTACAGATAGCTAAATAATGAAGTGATCTAGTTTATTGTGAACAAACTGTCACAGAAAGAAAATTTCAATTTCTATAATTTTTGAGAATTTTCTATGGGCCTATTTATCTCTCAGCCAAACAAAGAATGATACTTGACTAATCATCAATAAGGATTTCCGCTATAGGACTCTGACTTGGAAAAAAAGAAAAGTCAAATGAGAATAAAATGGCTTTGTCTTTGGGGATGCTGCCTGAGAAGAAAAGAAAGTTAAGTTAGTGAAATAAATGTTTATTAGACAGTCATTGCTCTGATCTAACTATTACCTTTTACACCACTCTTTGGGGCATTTATTTTGGGGTTAGCTATTTTTATTTTTATTTTTATTTTGCAATGCTTTCTTTTGTTTTGATTCCCTTGATGTGTTAGGTGATGCCAGGTCATTTAAAAAGACAGCACATCTGTCTTTTCTGGGCCCAGTCCTTCAGTCTTGACCAAGGCAAAATGAAGTTCCATAGCAGACCTGGGCAAACAGACAGACATGACAGACTAGAATGCAGTGTGTAATGAAGTAGTGTCAGAAGAGGGTTATAGCAGAAGGATGTTGCTTAATTTCTTCCCAGATGAGTCTAGGGCAGGTGACATATATCCAGGTTTTGTTGTTGTTCCTATGTAGCTCGTTGCAAATAGAATTTTTTTCCAGCCTCTGCTTGTGCACTGCTAATGTGTATTTAAGCTCTTTTAATATAGCTGCTACTACTACTACTAATTTTCCTTTTAGCTTTAAAGTAACAGCTTCCTAGGCATCAGTTATGTTATCTTGTAGTTCATTTTTCAGTTAACAGTAGGATGGGGGGAAAAAGTGTATTTTTCCTTCTTTGTATTAGAATAATTCAGCATTAGTGTGAATTTGAGAAAACAGGCATAAGGTAATTCCCTTTGATAGCACATGTAAACCTTATGCGGAGATTATCAAGTGCGGCAACAATCTTGAAACAGTAAAGATGACGGTTAATTCTTAGAGCTGACTTATTAGGAAGCTGCACTTGTTTAAGCAATAAGTATTGCGACATAGGTTATCCAAGAGTAGTTTCTGATTGGCAAAACTGTAAGTGATTTTACATCTGGAAAGTGATCTGTCATTGAAAACGTACCTCATCCTCATTAAAAGATTGCATAACACATGCATCCTCTGTTATACAGGTATTGTCTCCCCACATCCATTCAACCTCATTCTGTTCACTCCTGTTAAATCTCCCTTTTGTGAGAAGGGTAGAGCGATGAGGTCTGACTTGTGCTGGAGATCTGTGCACAATGGCAGGCTGCGTTCACATTCCTGACTAACTGAATCATTGAACATCAAGGCATTGAATATTTTACATCTCTTCATGAAGACTCTGTTGTTTGGCATGTGAGGAGCAAGAACCAACTGGTGTCTAGTTCATTAGCAAAAGCAGGCTGGCAGCTGTTATGTTGGTATTGCAAATAGTACTTTATCTTTCTGAGAATATAGCAGAGCACTAATTCTACTTTTCTGTAGCACAGATTAACTGAAAATAACTCTAAGAATAACCCGAATGTGGTTCCCCCCCTTTGTTTTTGAAGTATGAAACCAATTTGAACGCCTGTGTTCAAAACCCTGGTATTCTTCCCTGCTTCTCCTTCAAACCAATCTCTTTGACTAACATGTATTTGATTTTTATTACTGTTGGGCCTATGTTAGCAATGAAGTATCAGTGCGTGAATGGACATAGAGTGTGTGTTCTTTGCTACTTCACTTGTATTTCATGTTGCACTTAGAGCAGTACTTAATCTCACGAGTTCCTTATATTTCCAGTTGAAGATGAGCAGCCATCGACACTATCACCCAAAAAAAAGCAGCGAAACGGAGGCATGCGAAATTCACCCAACTCCTCACCCAAACTGATGAGGTAAGACTATAAGAAACTCATATCTTCATCTTGTTCCTTCCTTCCTTCCTTCCTTCCTTCCTTCCTTCCTTCCTTCCTTCCTTCCTTCCTTCCTTCCTTGCTTCCCTCCCTCTTCTCCTCCCCCCACTTCAAAAATAAGGGGAGGGGGTGGAAAAAAAAGATTGTTAGATGGTTTCTGAAAGGCTGAAGTATTTATTCTGTCAGCTTGTCAGCAGTTAATGATAGAGCTGAAAAAAATTCTGTCATGAAAAACAGTTTGAAAAGCTGTTTGAAAAATACATAGGCTTTAAAGTCTTAGCTGTCACCCTGTCCTGTCCATGTGTAGTTCTTAAACAGCAGTGGCACTAATGATAGCACTAACCAATCAGGGGAACTCATGTGGTTAGTTTGCCTCAGGCAATTCTCTTTTTGTTGGATTCCCTCTGAGTACTGTTTTCTGTACTTAAGGCCATATGTGAGATGTATCATCACAATCAAAAATGAACCTGAATATTACCTTCCTTTTATCCTGTCGATTGAAATCAAATTTCTGTTAATTGATTTAGACTGATAAAAAAGTCTAATAATCTATGTACTTGCCAAAGCAAAGTTCAAAACTAATGCAGTTTTACTCAGGCTAAAAGCACATTAATTATGAAATACAGGGATTTTTAAGAGGGTAGTATATACTGTAAAAGTGGGTGATGAAAACATCATCTTGTTACTGATATTTTTCCCCTGTTGCTATGTGTACGTTATTTTACACCAGTACACCTTTGTATAACTATGTAGTTTCCTTCCATAGGACAAATTACCTCTAAGAGATTTGTTAAAACTAGAACTTGCAAGAAGAAATTGGAATCTATTAAAATAATATGGCATTTGTGTTCTGTCTTGCTGTGCTTCACCTTTTGCCTGCTCAAGTCAGTCAGAACAGGATCAGATAGCGGACATGGAGTTTTCTACAAGGAGGCTGTTCCTGCTCTGGTTTTGTATATCTAAAGTGGCCAGGCTAGAACTTCAGTCCATAATTGTATGCAGAACTAAATATCATAGCAGAGGTTTTCCGCTATATATATATATATACACACACATATACACAGAGAAAAATGTAAACTTATTTACATTTACATTTACAAACAGGCACATTTGTGCAGCTGGGTGTATGTATAGCTATAACTGCTCTGTAGTCACAGAGGTTAAGTGAAAAAAATTAACATGAATATATAGTTCTTTCCATATATAAAGTAACTCATGACTTTTCTTTTATTGTTGACAGTTATTCTGTTCCTTTAACAATTCTGGATACAGCTAGGTAATATTCCTATTTTCAGTTAGTAGACTGGAATATTCTTTGGCCAGTTACAGAAGCATCCATATTTATTTATTGTTACTGCAATAAAGGGCATATTCAAGGACGTAACTTCTACAAGTCGTCTTCATCTCTGTTTAGACTACAGAACCGAAAGTGAGATTGATTCACAGAGGAAAATGCACCCAGCTGTGGCTTTTTTCCCCTATTGACCATCTATTTCTGTTAAATGTATCATTAAAAGTTCTCTGCTTTCCTGTTAGCTCAGCCTTGCCCATATGACACTGATTTACATGCTTGTTTACAGTTTATGAGGAAGAATAAAATGAACATACTGGCAAGCTTCTCATTTTTATGGTGCCAGTTGTCATGCTAGCATCATTTTCAATTTACTTACCTTTGGACAGGCTTCTTATCTGGTGCTAATAGTTTTAACCACTTGAAGTTTTAAACGTGGGAGATTGCCCCCCTCACCAAATCCTAATTTTGGGGAAGTAGAAATAAAAAGAAAGAGAGGGAGAGAGAAAGAAAGAGCTGAAACATTTGGAGCTGAGCACGCTGTCCCTGTTTGCTATGTAAAGTATGCCTCATTTCTTTGATCTTGAGTAATAATAATTCTAGGGAGTTATACTGTTTTCATATGCTTCAAAGCTGTGTCAAAGTTTTGCTGCTTAAGGGTACTTCTTTATTCTATTGGCTCTTGGGTACTGAGATGACAGGTCCTCTGTACTAGGTGCAGGCTTTTTCAAGTCATAGCCTTCAGCAAAACATCAAATTACCAAATACAGGGTAACATACTTCTACACAAATGCCTTTCCTGTAGATATATTATACCATATATATTAAATACTTTAGTGTTACACGGTACATTTTATGTGCAATAGAAAGTGATGGTTTGAGGTAGCCTTAGGGGTACTTTTTTCCACAAGCAGAAAAAGCTAGTGTATACCGTATCAAGTATGGTTTTTACAGGACTTTCTGCCCGAAGGCCTTTGTAAATAAGTAATGATCAACAGATTGGCTGTGGGTTTTTGAAAAGCATGCCTGTGTCAGTTTGCATGATGGGGGAAGATTTTCAAAGTGGAGCCTGCTTTCATTGCCTGCTGAAGAGGGACTGAGGGAGAGTAGTCATCCTGAGCCTGAGCTGTCTGCTCAGTAGCACATCAGAATTGCTAAACACAGGTCGAGCAGCGAGTGGAGAACTTGCCAGGCTTCCAAATCCAGACATTGTTTTCTTCCTCTTCGCCCTTGCTGCTAAATTTATTCACCAGCCCTGTGTCGGCACCCTCAGCCTCTCCCCAGATCCAGCCGTCTCTTTGTCTTACTCTTTATCTACACTGACTTAACTTGGGTTCAAGGTGCTAAATAAGAGAAAGTGGATTGAATCAGAAGAGAACTCTGTTAAGCTTTGTGTGTAATGGCCAAACGCTTTTCTCCTTTCTGATAAACAAAGGTGGGCTGTATTATCTGCTATTTTGTATCCTCGTAAATTACCTACAGTGACAGGTACTTGCTTTCCTGCCCAGAAATCTTTAGTGTATGTCAGCTAAAAGTACACAAGAGGTAAATCAGCTAAAGCACTGTCATGTCTGTAGCTGATATTTATCTTTGCTTTTTAAATTTACTTTAAAAGCTCCTTTAAAGCCAGCTTCACCCCTGTCCCTCCCACAGAAACAGCTGGCTACTTGGCAGACTTTTCCTCAGCTGTGGTCCTGGATCTAGAGAGGGCCTGGAGGCAAGAAGTCTGGAGCATGTAAAGGAGGAATATGTGAAAAGTTCATTTATAAATTGTAATCAGAGTTGTGATGTTAGAATCACTTTCTGAGCAGCCCTACAGTTAAGATAACGTTGAAAATGGTGAGTAGATTTTAGATTTCCACAGTGGCTGGGGCAAATCAAGGAAGAGAGTATTATGTCATGAGATAAAACTCTATGACTTCTGCTATCACTGGAGTAGAACAGAGGACAGAAGCTATATCATAGGCATTCCCTGGGACATCATGACAAGAGGTCTGACAGGTGCTTATTTAGACCTGGTCAGAAAGTGGGAATTTTTGAGATTTACTCACACATAAGTAGAAAGCTGTCTTACCAAATACGATCCGGAGAGGTAGATTGAAGACATCTTTTCAATGTCATCTTTTTGATGTTATTGTCTCTAAATGGCGATAAATTACTAACTGAAACAAATAGATGGTAAGCATACAAATGTTCTTTGTAGAGATCACAAATGGTCTAGATTCACATTTAGAAAGTCACTCTTCTAACTGAATCCTGCATTGCATCAAATGACATGAGCAGAGTCACTCTGATGCAATACTGGAAGAATCTAATCAATCAGAAACAAATCCTTCAAATTCCAACTATAGCTACAAATGCAAATTAACTAGAAAAATACTCTGCATTGTCATGTTTATTTCTATCTGGTTTACGTCAACACAAGTCTGTCCCATTAAACCCACAAGAACATGAGTATTATTTAAAAGTAACTTAAACTCCAACAGGAAGAAACGGATGCTTCTGTGGAGATGTGAACACAAGGACATCCTATTACAATAAAAGGTAAAATTAAAATAGGAAGTGGAAGGAAAAGGAAGGAAAGCTGTGAGTAGCAGGTTAATCACATATCAGGTCTCCTCCATGAGATGGAGAAGAAAAGTAGAACCATTTGATACCTCTGGTTTCATGCAGTGATATCAAGTCACCTGTTCATCAATCTCACAGTCACAAGTTTTGATGCATGTTATTGGTGAACAGCCACGTTAAATATGAGCAGGCTATGTCGCCCAAATATCAAATAGCAAAGTTAGTTTTAAAAAAATTGTGTCATTTTGGATTCCAGAATGACCAGTAAAAATGTGAAAAGCCCTGGATATGAATCAAAAAAGCCACTTAAAAGGATTGTTGCTGGGGCTCAAGTCCACACTTAATGCTTTGGTAGCTGCTATTGCATGAGTGGAATACACTGACTTGAAGGAAATGTCAGCCCAGCTGAGTCAAACTACCTCTTAATGCAAGAACAAATAGCATATGACAGGGCCCAAGGGGCCTGAAGAGCAAACAAATAGTTTGTCCCTGTCCACTCTGAATGTAGTGGTGTAGTTGACATAGGCCTCTAGACAAGTAGCATACTCAGCAAAGGGTCATTATCATTAGTGTCCCTGATCACATAAGAATCAGAGGCATCAGAGGACACTGGGTTTTCAGTATGTTGCCAAGGCGAATTTCATAAGCCTGAGGATTTTTCTTGATCAAGGATCTAAAATAATTCCCAACCAAACCATAAAACTTGCTCAGAGACTGTCAAGACCCAGCTAAGTGACATGGAAAAAAGCAAGCTTTTTGGCATATGTTTCTGGAAACCTAATGAGATTATTTATCTGAAGTTAAGGGGGAAACCTCCTATCTTTTTTCCTGAAGTTGGATATAATATTCTACGTATATGGACAATGGCCATGCACATTTATCTCCTCATCAGCCCACCCAGCTATATACACTCAAATGTATACAGACATTTCTGCTGATGTCACTCGGGATGAATTTGTAGTTCCCCTGCCATTGTAATGCTGCCCTTCCATGAGCTGAAACTGTGAGCTTTCTCACAGGAACCAAAAAAAGTGATGGGAGATCTAAAGGGGAACACGCCTCAAGAAAAACCTTGAAAAAAAATAAGTTCAATCTGATCATTTTCCATGATTCCCCTAAACCAGGCATGAAGATAAGGTTTAAAGAGGTGAAAGCTCACTGGTTAACCATAATAATGGTTTATATTTATGTCTCTCAGCCTTGGAGATTTCCATCATGCACTCTAAAATTTATCTCCTTTGTTAAGGGTTTACAAGGCTAACTTTATGCAGTGCTAATACGCATTGATAACTAAGCTGCATCACAGCAGGTATTTAATAGCACATTTCACTTCCTGATTCTGTTTTACAAGTTCACTACAATCAACGTGAGCAACAGGAGTAGCTCAGTAATCACTATGTTATCTTAGACCTGTTTTTAACAAGGCTATAGAATGAAAAGGTTTGAATAGGGGGTGGTATGTATTAGCCCTCTGACTGTTGCTACCATTGGTAGTTGTGCTATAAACCATGGGAATAAGAACAGTATCTGATATTTTTTTAGAGTACTGTGAAATCTTGCACAAGCATTTTTGAGATGAGAGCGCAGTGTCAGGAAAGAAAAGGAGAATTTTCCAGCAGAAAGAATCAACAGGCTTTTTTATAAAGTTCAGGGTAACAGAAGATCCACTCAGATCAAGGCAATGGAAAGAAAAAACTCTTTAGCTTTAAACTGGATTTAAAGAAAATACCGTATTCTTATAAACTTTGAGTTGTGAAAGTGGTAGCTTTTATCATAAGGTATAAAGGCTACACATTTCATTTAAGTGGCAAAAAACACTCCTATATTTTATGATGCCAGTTAACTGTTGGTTTATTTTTTTACAGACAAAAATATTATTTTTTCAGGTACGTTCTCCTACCTCTCAAAGATTGCTAGTTCTGCAGCTTGAGTAGATATACAGGGGAAATATTAAAACCAGAAGATACATTGGTTTTGTACCTTGTCTCTCCCTTATTAAATTGCTCATTTAAAAGTTAACTATTTTGTTACTTTTCTGTGTGAGAGGTTTCATACTTCCAAAGCATATTCTGAGCATGTCCTGAGGTATCACGGTACTTTAGTGAGCAAGATTCGTACAGTAAACAGCTCTGTATCAGTGTCTGTAGTAGTCTTGATAAATTAACATGAACTCTTCAGTAAGGCTTCTGAGGATGAAAAAAAGAGCGAGGAAAGGAAGGAGAATTGTTAGTGTTCTTAGCACTGTAATTGAGCCCATAAGCTTGCACAGGGCAGTAGGTACCAACCACTGTATTCAATACATTCTTCTTCGTAGATTTAGGGAAAAAGTCAGACAGTGGGAGATGAGGAAACGTTCTGAATATGACAATTTTAACAGTAAACTGCATGTTTTCTTTCTCTTGTCACGATGGGTTTTCTTCTCTAAAGGCCCGTGCATCTGGGCACTGAATCCTTACAAATTTCATTGCTGATTAACCTGTGAAAGGAAGGATCAGTAAGAGAATGTCATCAGTGCAACACACATAGGCAACAAATTCTCATTACAACTTAATGCCATCCAGACTGCAGAGGGTCACAGGGAATGGCTAATGGTAGCCGACAAATGTTAGGTGTATTAGTCACAAAACATTTGCTGAATTCCATCAGAATGTCGTGACAACCTTCGCAGCTAGTCCCAGCGAGCTGACGGAGTCAGTGGAGTTTGCCTGTGACAAGCCATCACTCTATCTTGGTTGAGCTTTATAGCACCAGTCAAAGCAGTCAGAGAAGATTGAAGTGACAGAGGCCCACTGAGTAAATAGTGAAACATGCAGCACATCATGAAATATTCAGGCAGGGTGTAAAAGCTCTAAATGCTTTTTCAATTATTAGCACCTGCACTGGCTGCGTACATCTAACACTAACAGCATGTTAATTGCCACAATTTGTTAGGGTAGCTGTAGGAGAAATTTCAAAGGCATGAGACGTTCTCTGGTGTGTCTTCAGCTCCTATCTTACCTTCAGCAAACCCACTCCTTCCTCCAAAAATTAAGTATGTGTGTGCATTCACTCGCAAACACACATCCACATCCACGTCCAAAGTCAGGTAGGAAAACTCAAAATTCCTAGCTCACACACAAGGCGAGTTTCGAGACCCTGAATCTAGAGCAGTAGAATGCTAAACATCTTTTTGTGGGCAAAATCCAGATATAGTATATCTGCCTGAGAAAGGCATAATTGCAGACTTAAACAAACACAGGTTAAAGAGGAGCTGTGTTTTTCCCAGGGGTGTTTTGCCATTGATTTTATAAAAGGAGAACTTTATTGTAGGGCAGAATAAAAGGTAGCCAAGACATTGTTTTACAGATGGGATGCGCAAAGACTAACAGGTTACAGTTTATTTTGAAACAATACCAGGGTCGCTACTGGTGATACAGTATTCTTGTTCCCAGTGCTGAACATATGGAGCAGATCCACTGCAGATCACTGAGGGTATATTGCTTTAATGCTCAAAATTGCATAGGAATGATAGCAAGAGAGTTAAGACAAAGGTGAATCCAAGGAATATGCTAAACAACAGTCATTTAATGAGGCAGCCGTTTGGTCCTGAACAGTCCTCTCAGTTCTGTCCATCTCCAGTCATTAATCAGAAGTTCCAGACTCAAAACCTCCAGATAAATAAGTTTGCAGTAGTTATAAATGTGTGCTAGGAAAGCAGTGCTCTTTAAAATGTAATGTTCACTTCCTCGCAGTATGTTTGCTGGAAGTGGGATTTATGGTTTTGCTTTAGGCTGTTGTCTTCCAGGCAGGCTTTTTGGGGTTGCAGCTGTAGCATGGCATTTAGCGTCATTTTCAAGTTTAATTGATCATAAGTGGCATTATATGCTTTTCAAAACCTTGAAAAAGATGGTATTTTGCTCTTCATTTTAAGTCATGCATATGTAACATCTGCCATAAGAACCAGAGAAGCTATTTTTAAACTGGGGTTACAGATGAGGGAAAATTAATTTTTGCTCCTTTTCTCCCTTGCATGCTCTACATGCCTGTCTTTTCCTAGCTGGAATGACCAAATGTTTTGGTTGCTGCAAGCCATAAAAGCCAATATCTCAATTAAAACAAACACTGTGGATTTTAGTTGGTAGAAGGTGGTTTTCCTTTTATAATTTGAATTTTTGAAGCAGATGACTTTACAACTCTGAAGACTGTAGTAGCTGAAGCACTAATACGAGCATTTCTACCGTAACCTGCCAACGTGACTCAAGCATGGCTTGACAGGGCCGTCTTCATGGGTGAGGGGGGCAGTGAGGCTCTAGAAACATTCAGTTCATGATTTGGCTGTAAGGGCAACAACTGTAATGCTTTGTGTAAAATGAATTTTAATGGGAAGAAGGTGTCCAAAACCCTTAGGCAAACTTGGCAGCCTTGGCCTCTGTGTGTCTGTCTTAATTAATTTTTAGTATTTGCAAAACAGGTTTAGATCACCAGATGGACAAGAGTGTATATGTCCAAAGTAGTAATACTGTATTATTGCTGTATTACTTCATAAAATGACCATGGTGTTTAAAAAACCAAAAAAGTCCAAAGATCAATTCAGTTTTTAAGTACATAAGCCAGCGTATCTTCTAACATCTGAGGACAAAGTTGGACCTTAGTAGTAAACAGTTTTCAACCTCCATAGACATCTTCAGGGATCGCTTTACTGAGAATGAAAAATCATTGATTAAAGAGAGATTAAAATAATAGACTAGCCCAGAAGATTTAAATTTAATAAGCGCACTTATATGTAAAAAGCCACAGATTCTGAAACACAAAGCATGGCTAGTCTTGTCATGGTTTCCTTCTCAGGCAATAATCCATTCTCTGAGAGTAAAAGTAGTACAATAGTATCTATTAGCATACTTTCTTGTTCTGTGACCCATCCTGTTCGCTTCTTTTAAGGCTCCCACTTGCTGTACTCCAAGCAGTGAAGCAGAGGATCCAAACAGTTTATCATACTGCAAATAAGTGCATGTACTGATTTAAAAAAAAAATAATTTTTTTAAAACAAGATCATAATTTGTTACCTAAAACTTCAGTAGGGAGTTATATCTGATGATTCTCATTCTTTGTCCCTTCCATGGCACGCTTCTGTTTAAACCTAAGATAACTGGAAAATATAGTGTTGAGGTAAAATTCTAATTAATGCAAGGCCCTTACCCAAAAGAGAACTACACTAGGCTTTAAGCACACACACACACTCTAAAAGTTTCCTCAGACTTCAAGGCAGTTGACTATAATTTGATATCAGATATGTGTTATCCCTTGCTTTGTTATAAGATTCCTTTCGATTTGTATCATTTCAGTGACTGGGGTTAGAGTATTGCTAAATACTTTGAACACTGTGTATTGCTAAATACTCTGATCCAGAGAAGGGCAATGAAGCTGGTGAAGGGCCTACAGCACAAGGCTTATGAAGAGCAGCTGAGGGAACTGAGATTGTTTAGTCTGGAGAAAAGGAGGCTGAGGGGAGACCTTATCGCTCTCTATGACTACCTGAAAGGAGGTTGTAGAGAGATGGGTGTTGATCTCTTCTCCCAAGTAAGAGGCGATAGGACAAGAGGAAATGGCCTCAAGTTGCACCAGGGGAGGTTTAGATTGGATATTTAGGAAAAATTTCTTCACTGAAAGGGTTATCAAACATTGGAACAGGCTGCCCAAGGAAGTGGTTGAGCCGCTGTCCCTGGAGGTATTTAAAAAACGTGTAGGCGTGGTGCTTAGGGACATGGTTTAGTGGTGATTTTGGCAGTGTTAGGTTTATGGTTGGACTTGATGATCTTAAAGGTCCCTTCCAACCTAGACAATTCTATGATTCTGTGATTCTGCTCATTCGTGTGAAAGCTTCAGATGATAGTTTTAAATCTCAGAGCAGAAAAAAACTACTGATTAGAAAATTAGAATATGGCATTTTTTACAAACTGATTTATTATAGTTTCTCTGATGAAAGGAAAGGGAAAAGGAAAATTCATTCCTATATGCATCTAATTTCTGAAAGAAAAGGAGGTGATTTGATCAGTGAACTTTGCTTTTGTTTCAGTGCTGTGCTATGGAAGACTGGTGGAGAAACGTCTTGTGAAAGTTTGTGGGGAGGGGAAGAAACAGAAAGAAAAGCTTTGTTCAGTAGAAGCTCCTGAAGATTCCTAACCTTTTGGCAAAATTTCTTATTTTGAAACACATAACTAACACATTCCATCAGAAAAAATAGCTAGGACAGAGTACTACTGAATGTTGTCTGAACATCAGCACAACCTGCAAATGGAATTGTACCCATGCTCGCAGACCTTACTGTACCACATGCAACTCTGAGCAGCAAGGAATGCCCTGTGAACAGCATCACAGTTAACTCTCAGCCAAAACTGCCATGGCTGCAGCTCGCTGATGAATGGCTTAAGACAGCGCAGTCTAGATATTTTTTTAGAAATTAAAAAAATCCACCCCCACCCCAAAAAAAAAAACCAACCCACAACCCTTTGGTACAGCTTTTGCACCAAGAGGCCACCTCTGCTTCCCACAGAAGAGGGAGCACGCTTACGCAAGGCCCTTCGTTACTAAACCTGGAGTAGGGTCAGAGACTCCAGGTAGTCCCCTAGAGACTCCTCTGCTGCCAGTGGGTTGATAATGAAATGCACTGAACTGTATCTCTGTTGAGGGAATGTAAAAAACTTTGAAAACAGTGTTTCTTTTTCGAGATGAGTCTGACATGCCTTTGCCGTGTAGTGCATTGCTTTTTCTTAAAGCATCAAAAGATTCTGGTTTAAATGGAACATTGTATGAATAGTTTCTCAAGTTTTTTTAAGCCACTTTCTATGGAGTTGACTCTGAGTGAAGTGAATGAGAATTTTCCACTGATTTCAATGGATATATAATAAATGGCTGTAAAATTACACAAATTAATCACCCTGAAGGAATTAGGGATTATACCTTTTTTAGGCATGCAGGTATAACTGCTTTAAGCATGGTAACTTACCGTACTGTATTCAGGGTAAATTAACCTATATCATGCACAGTGTTCAAAGTCTGCTTTAGTAGACAATGCGAATGAGAGGTTCCTACCACAGTCTGCTGGCTCGTATGCTTTAAAAGCAGTTAACTTTCCAGTTTTGAGAGTTCAGGCAAGATGGGCATTTCTTTAACAGGCTTCAAAAGGCAAACTGCTTTAAAATTTGGCTACCTATCTCAGCGTATTTAGCATATTCCTATTTTCTCCTTTGATATGTTACAATTCTGTATCAGGATATTTCAAGCATTCATGACAAAAACCTTAAGTAAAGACTGTAGTTTTGCCAGACAAAGCTGTGTTCCCTCCTTGAATTTAAGATTTTAGGGTCACTTTACCCTGTGCCTTGTAAACACGATCCTCCTTCTAATGCTGTTGTATAATGCAATCACTTAGGAGTCCTCACTAGCGTCTGAGAGTGTTGGAGTCACTTAGTACTTAGTGTAAGGTTTGATTTTAGCATATAAATTAAAGAACTGTAAGTGTCTGAGTCTAGATGTAACTATATTGCTGGAGAGCAAGTTTATAAAAATGTCTTTTATTTACTTCTCCTTCGAGAAGCCTTGTGCTTTAAAATCTTGCTGGAAAAACACTTAGAAGGTTATCACAGGTAGAGTTGTCCTCAAAAATGGACATTGTTGTTTGGTATTAAAATCATGTATTCCGGATGTGGGCATTTGTTAGTCAGTCTGCTCTAAAATGACATACTGTTGAATCTTTAAAGGGCTTCAGTTTGGGAAAGCAAAATATGATTGGGCAAATTGCTAAAATATTTAAAGTGCAGCCTGTTAAAGCTTTTACTGCGAAGAGCATCACGTCAAAAGTTGTATGTGGTAAAAGCAAGTAATTGGCTTTCCATACTTATGCCAGTCAGTCAGCATGGGGCTCTGTTCCTATCCCTTCTACTTCATTGCAGATGCTAATAGCAACCCCGATATTTATTTTGGAAGGGTGGGACTGGAAATAAAACAAACTTTTATGGATGTGATGGTGTCAGAAAGCCTCATTTAAAATTAAATGGCTATTGATGTAGAAAGAGTATAGAAAATCTTCAAAACTGCACCCAAAATTTTAAAATTCACTTTTTTCTTTTCAACTTTTGTTTAAAAGCACCCTCATTGAAAGCATGTTAGTGTAAATACATTTCATTTTTTCACTTTTATCCCTCTTTGTACACAGCTCTTGGGATATCTTTCCATCCATAATTCATAATATTTTCCACTTATGTTGTCCTCAACTTGTTTTTCCCCAGGCATGACCCCTTGTTAATTCCTGGCAACGAGCAGATTGACAATATGGATGCCAATGTGAAAAAATATGACTCTACAGGGATGTTCCATTGGTGTCCAGCCAAGGACATTGAAAAGGTCATTTTGGTAGGTATTGGTGATAAGTTGTGTTTGAAAAGAGGTTATCTGAACCACAGAACTGATGCCTAATGGATTGATAAATTAATCTCTACTATCATTAAATCCAGCATATTGAAATCAGAAACACAGCGTGGTGAAATCAAAGCTAGCATTTTGGTTAAAGAATTACGATTACTTAAATATGTATGCCACATGCAACAATAAAAATTGGTCCAAAATAGAGAATTTCTGTTTCATAAGCTGAAATTTGCATATTGAGTTTAAATCTTTAGAGAATTAAGATTGGAAATATTTAAATGTTTACACACCCCATTTATCTCTTTACACAAGGAGTAATTATTCTAATACAGGCAAGTGTTGCTTTGCATTATCTCTTATTTATTTATGTGAATTTTGCTCTCTTAGAACTTCTCTCTCAATTTCCAACATTTCAAGATGCCCAAATAGGCCAGAGTAAGTAGTACTACTACTCTGCCTTTCTAGCATGTTGCAGTGAGCCTAGTCTATGTTTGTTTCGTTTGTTTAACTGGGTAAACCATCAAACTGACTCAAGTCATTAAAAATAATTAGAAGGCCTATCACAGTCTATTTTGCTCGGTGAAAGTTTGTGCCACTTGTGTTCATGTACTCATACCTAAGAGTAACAAGTAACTAACTCCAGATCTCATATGCAAAACTGATGATATTTGAAATGAACTCCCTGGTGGATCTTCACTTTGTCGCACTTCATAAAGCTTTTCCTGAGTCTGCTTTCTTAGATTTTCCTGCACTGTGGCATGGTGTAGCCGACGATGGTGACAGCCTTGGTTTATTCTAGTAATCAGGGGTTAAAAGCTTGTCTCCACTTCACCTCAGGGGTTTCTGTAATAACCGTGACGTTGCCTGGAATTGCAATATCGGTGTTTAAACAGTCAAGCAAGTAATTTCCAAGTTCTATAGACTGAGCTGTGAGATGGAGTTTGGCTGAACGTCTTTAAATAGTATGCATTTATACGTATTCAGCAGGCAAGGAGGGGTGGCCCTGCTGTACAATACTTTGTAATAGACAGAGACAGAAATCTGCCTTTGTGCTCTAAACACATTTTAGCAGACAGCCTTGACATGTTATCCCACTTTGAAAATTGTTTCTCCAAAAATGGCACTGTGGAGTGCCTTATTTATCTTCTCTTGGTGATGCCGTGTCAGCTTTTCCCCAACTAGCCTGTGAATCTGTAAGTCTAGCCAGGTTCTTTCTGCTTCATGCATCATCACCAATAAAGACACTGCCAGCACAATGTTTCCCTACACCTTTTCAAAAGCACAGTCCACAACTTACACCTACATTCATATCCATGCAAATTTAACGCTGTCCTTAGAGACCACATGTGTACAAATTAGTACATAATTTGAAGATGATGGGGTTTCCCAGGTTGTCATCTGTTTGATACTTGATGATGCCTCAATCAGAAAAGAATTCATTTTTCTGCCCAAGGTCTGTTTTGGCTCTGCGAGATTCCAGCAGTATCAGGTAGTAAGAACTTTTTTTTTGACATACAGTCAAATGTATGTGGCAACATACAGATGGATGACTACAGAGTGACACTTTTTACACAATTTCTTTCAAGGCTTGGTCTCTGTCTTGTAAAGTCTGAGTATTCGAGACCCACAGGCAGAGGCATGGGACAACTTACGTGCTTCACTTGAGGATTCTCTCATGTCTTCTGCTGTTTGAAGGGCCAAAACCACTCTCTTGGTAGATTTGTATGAAAATCAGTGTAATTGCCCCAGAGAAATTGAAAGCTCACGTATTTTTTAACTGATAGAAAACTTCAGAGTTCCTGTTCTTCTTACATAGTGAACACCTCTGATGCATATTCCAAACTGCATTGCACATTATCATGCTTCCGTAATTTAGAAAAAGGACATATACTATGGGTAAGTGAGGGGAAAATTTTGCAGTTTACCATTGTCTTAGTTTTATTCATTGGCAAAACTTCTATGTAATGGTACTGAGTGTACAACTTCTTGGCAATATGATATCAATGGATCTGCAGCTACTTGATGGAGTACAGTAATGCTAAGACTGGCTCTAGAAATGAAGGTCATTTTTTCCTAATGACTTTATTTAGTCATCTTGGTGTTTGAGTTGTCTGCTCAACTGACATTACCACAGATGAAATTAGTGCAAAAACTTATTCTTGTCACCGAAACAAGACGATAATTCTGAGTACCATTCAAATGTTCTCCATGAGACTTTTTTCCTTCTATCTATTCAACAACTCAGGAAGCCGAATGGGCCTGAAAAGTTAGTATTAGTCACGATCTTGCACACTAGTTTTTTCTTACTGAAAGAAGCTCTGTGGAGTATGGTGGGCATCCATTGTAAAGCAGAGCAGCGTAAAGCATTCTTTGATTGCTTCTCAAGGGTAGTAGCAGCTTGTCCTAAAATAAGAACTTTGACTCTAAGAGAATATGGCCCTCAATTCACAAGATATGTGTAATACCACAAAACCCTACTAAGACCATTGAGCACTCACATTTTCTTTTTCAAATTGGTCCTGAAACAAAACCACTAGTGATTCATCAGCTAAGGCATGGTTTTGCATCTCTTTTCTAAAATCCTTCTAATGGCTAAATGCATAGTAGGTCAAATTCTGTTCTTAGCTAAACCCATAGTACTTTGATTGTAACCAGAGTCTTAATCCACATGTGTAGAAACATATACAGGACCAGAATTTGGTCCAGTACAATGTCTTCCTGAGCACTGGAGGATTTGCAAACAAGAATGAAATTTTCTTCTGCTGAGCACGTTTAATGAAGGATAAATAAGGGTAAAATGAACAGCTATTATCAAACCGCTTCTTTGTGCATGAACAATATTGAAAGTTGTGTTTTTCTTGGTTTTAAACTCAATATATGATTTAAACTTCCCTTTGTTTCATTTCTCCCTTGTCTTTTTGTTTTGTTGTTTTTTGGTTTTTTTTTTTAGACTCGAAGTGAAGCAGCGATGACAGTTTTAAGTGGGCATGTAGTCGTTTGCATATTTGGGGATGTTAAATCTGCTTTGATTGGATTAAGAAATTTAGTGATGCCATTACGAGCCAGCAACTTTCACTACCATGAACTCAAGCACATTGTGTTTGTGGGTTCACTTGAATACCTGAGAAGGGAATGGGAGACACTGCATAACTTCCCCAAGGTTTCAATCTTGCCTGTAAGTCCAAAGCCATATTATTGATACTTTGTTATTTAGGACACCAACTGGACAGATTCATATTGACTTTGATCTTAGGCTTTTTTACTTTTGTCTACTTATAGGCCTGAGGACTTAGATTTTCCCTTTACTGTGTCTATGAAAGCAGAGCCCTATGAGACCTTATTAGAAGATATTTGCCGCAGTGTTCAGTTCCTCGTCATCCTCATCGGATGAATTTCAGCTGCTATCAAATGTATTAGCTGTGTTATATATCGAACTTTCACTGTAGTGCACCGCATGTAGCCAGTTATGATGTTGTGATTTCCCTGACAGAATGACAGTAGTTATTTATGACATTATTTATGTATCTATACCCACAGAACCTTTGAAAAAAAATGTTACTCTGTCTACATAATATCTATCTATAGTCATAAAAACTTGCTGTATGCTGGCCTACTTTATAAGGAACATTGCCATAGCATTTCAGTTCATAGTCCTGCCATGCTTACGTATGAAGTCCAGCAAAACCCTGGCCCTTTGGAAATCGATGAAAAACTCCTATTTATTTTAGTAGGGACAACTAAAACAACAGTTCAGAGGACCTTTTTCTCCTATATAGCATTATCAGTCACTCATATGCCCAAAATGTAGAAACACGAGCTCCAGGACAAACAAACAAAGCCCTCCAAGCTAGTGATCTTAGGTGGTCATAGCTGTAAATGACCCACAAAGATGTAGGCAGGAAGGAAACAAGCCCATGGTATAAGTAAGAAAGAGAATGCTCTGTATGTTATAAAGTTAGTTTGTATGTTTTTATCAGAATGAAAAATTATGAATTTACCAGTTCTTAATAATTACATCAGTTAAAAATAAATAGATCAATGATATAAATAAATCAATGATGGATGTAACTTAAACTGAATAATTGGGAAAATAGCTATAGAATGGAAAGACTGTCTTCACTTTCTGATTAATTCAGGCTGTAGGTCTTTGTTACTGTAAATGCAGTTTTAGTGTTAGCCCTTGGCTCTTTTCTGTAAACTGATCCAACAGATGGTGTCACAAGATTCTCTGCTGTCACAAAAATGGTGTCAATATCAGATTTGGTCAGTTAATATCCTCCTGTTCCTGCCAATCCCTTTTAATTCCAGTCACTGTGAAGGCTAGAGTCGAAGGAATCAGAATTAAATTAATAATACTGTTGAACTGTGGAGCAGAATAGAATCCAGCTACTACTTCCAAACTGTCCAGTATAAAATGTATATCCATTATTATAATGCGTATTTGTAACATATTTGTATTCGCCTCTGAAGAGGCATTAAGAAAATGTACAGTACCTTTACATTCCCCAATCAGTTTGCACCCAAATTTAAAGCAGTTTTGGACTAATTTCAGGTTAAACAGCTTAAATAATTAGTTAATGCACCTTTAAAAGTACAGAATACGTAAAGGAGTTGTATCTTACACAGTAATAAGGCTGCTGAAGACCACACAGACTTCATTACTGCTTTTTCTCTCATTTTTTTTCAGCCTATCTGTTAAAAGTTAAAAATATCAGCATTATTCTGATCTAATTATACTAATTTAAAAGCCTACTAAAGTTTCTGAGATCATACTGGTAGGAATCATGTGTTAAAGGGAGGCCACTCAAACTCACTTCCTACTTCTCTGTGCTTTGGTTCACGAGGTAAAACTTGCTGCTGATATCTGATGGGGGTGTGGTTACAGCTGAATATAAAAACATTTCTTCTGGTTTAAAAAAAAATGGAAATTTCATTTAAAGCCTGTATTAAAAGAGGCATTTAAGCTTCTGAGTAAACTCTTAAAAAGTAGGCAAATGCCAATTTTAAATATCCTCAGGCAACCTTAATTCTGTCCCTTTGCATAAAATCATTAGGAGTAAGCCTTTAATTAATTACATGATTGCATATTATTTTTCCCCACAGGAATCCTGCTTCACTTGGTGCACAGTACAAATACAAAGGGCAGAATTAAGGTGGCAGGAATAATCATATCCTAACTTTTGAGTACTTTATAACTAAATCATATCTGTTTGATATATATACTGATTTCCACAAGGTTTCATGCCTCAAATTATTGAAAGTAACATGGAGTAGTGAGGCTTGTATCTGAAACTAGGCGGCAATCACTGGATGAGAATTGAGCTCTGCCTTCACTTTGTGCATTTTAAATTCACTTTTGCATTGAATATCCTCGGTGGAGTTCAGGAGTTCACCATGAGTGATCAGGAGATGGAAGAGTAGGGTCTTGACTCGGTTTTATGAAAATCACTGTGTGACAAGGGGACAGCTTAGTCTCCTCCTCATCATTAGGGTCTTTGGGTACTAAACCATGTGAGGCAGCAGAGCAGAATCTAGTTTCCCTAACAAAAATTTTTTTTTTCTGGGACCTTGCAGCCCCTGTGACATAGATTTAATATTCTGTAACTAGAGTTGTGGACTGTTGAATGTGAAAAGTAAGTGTTATCTTTAAAGAAAACATAATGGGTTAAGTGTCATGTCTCATTTGTGTTAACTATGAAAAAACCCCACAGACTGCCACAACATTTCATTTTAATTATTGCATTCTCTGATTCAGAATTGTGGAAGCAGGGAATGTTGCATGAGTTGTGCCCATTAAGATAAAGTCTTGTTTCTCTTTCAAAGGGTTTAATCACACAACTTTGAAGATCAGTATGCTTTCCTTCTAGAAGCACCAAAAACATGCACTGAAAAGGATTAACCTTTTTTGTGTATTGCTTCAGGTAGAAAAAAATAGCTTTATCCTGATTGCATCTCAAATGTGTAAGACACATAATGCTTTCCTGTTTAAATTGCTGTTCTTTTGCCCAAGACCATTGTGGCTTGGTAGTAGATAAATAGACATTTAAAACACACCCCTTGTTATATTCAGAGAGCCAGAGGTTGCCACATGATAGCGACTTAAATCAAGACAATTTCAAATCACCGATGAGATGTAGAATGCTGGCATTATTCCTGTTTCTTGTTTGTTAGTAATAGCTTGACTGAGTATTGAGACTGAACCTAAAATGCTGCCATCAGCACCAACTACCCTTTAGATTAGCACACATCTCCTATTCCCTGGCACATAGTTAGACCAGCTTAATGTCAGAGCATAAAAAAGATACTTGTTAAATAATTTCCCAAAGCTCCTTCTCAATCTTTAATTTGTTTTTCTTTTTTTCCCTTTCCTGTGCCCCCCCCCCCCCCTTTTCTCTGTGCCGAAGGGTACGCCATTAAGTCGGGCTGATTTAAGGGCTGTCAACATCAACCTCTGCGACATGTGCGTTATCCTGTCAGCCAATCAGAATAATATTGATGATGCTTCGCTGCAGGACAAGGAATGCATCTTGGCGTCACTCAACATCAAATCTATGCAGTTTGATGACAGCATTGGGGTCTTGCAGGCTAATTCCCAAGGTAAGGACTGCCCTATAATACTTCTCTGCAGTGCCTACAGGGGACAGGACCTGGCAGGAAGAATATCCCTCACTCAGTAATTCAAAGAGCCCTACATCAACTTGCTTGACAGTTAAACCTGCTGATTGGTATGATGGCTTTTAAAGGGACAGTCACATAGTTTCTCTGCTACATCACAAAGCACATCTTGCAGAAGGAAAAATGGATGAATGTGAAACTGGCATTTTTTCTCATTTTTAAGTTTTCCTAAAAGATATAGATAAAATCATTGCTTTCTCACCCTGCCCTGCTCTGTGGGTTTCTTACCAGGGCAGTTGCTGTTATAAAGCCAAAGCTAACTCATACTCACTTCGGAATACCTGAAGCCTCTGTCTAACAAGATTTCTTTTTTATGTAAAGAACATTGCAACCACAGAGAGAAAGAACTGAGTAATACAAGCCGAAAAGTAAAATAAAATGAACAAGAATTTTAAATTGTCTTTACAGTTCCTGTGCCTTCTTGCTCAAAAAGCCACTTAGAATTAACTCAAAGCTGATTTCTTCCCATGGTTTGACATGTACTCGTCCCATTTAAGGACATTGAACAGAATCCTTCAGACTTTGCTGAGGGTAGGGGACTGATTCATAGGTAGCCAAAGGCTATTTTACACCAACTGTGCCTGTGCAAAGCCGTTGCAAAGCAGTCGTAAGCACCCTGGCAAAGACTATCAGCGTAAAAACAATCATCCTCCCACCCCTGAAGGGTCTTGCAGCTTATGCAGCTGAAGTCCTACCTTTGATAAACCTATTAAGTGCTGCAGTAAATATTCCCTCTGGATCTAGCCCTGCTATAAACGTAGGTGTAGAAAGGATAGTGCTTTGGTCTGCAATTTCCCCATGAGCCTAACCTAGAGATAGTTTTCCCTCAAGGACTGTGAGAACTAAGATTAATTTCAGTTTTTCCTCTTTACACTCTAATCAGGAAAGAGGAATTATGAGCCAAAAATCAGAGGCAGCGGTGTAACTTCTTGAATATGGAAACTTCTTGAATGTGGAAAATTCTTTCTTATAATCAGCAATAAAACTGTGGAATTTAATACTGGAATTAAGTTGTACCAGGAAACTAAAAGTTTGAAATCAAGTTGGATAGTACTCTGGATAACAAGTAGATTTAGAGAAGATGAGGAAGGAAGTGTTTTTTCACCATGCGTGTTTGAAGTTTCAGATCTGTGGCCTGGAAACAATACAACCCCAAATATTTTAGAGTTCTTCCCTTAAAAATCTGTGAGACTGACTTGCTCACATTACGATAACTTATAGTCATGATTAGGAAACTCCTTGCAGAAGTGGAAGACAGGCATGGAGGTTCCTTGTTTTGCTGATTTACACCTGGGATTTGAAATTTTGTGTCTGAAAACCAAATGTGTACTTTCACTATCAGGCTATTTGCTGGTTTTTGGTTGGTCTCTCTCAGTCTCCTACCACACGCGTAATTAAAATCCTCAAGAAATAGAATCTGTTTGTCTCACCCCTTTCCTCCCTTCCTTCCTGTTGTTATGGGCAGTCTGAGAGAATCTCCTTCTTCTGCCCTTGCTCAGAGGTTAGTGATATTTCCAACACTTGGCTGTTGTATTTTACCCCTGGAAGTACACCAGATCTTAGACCACCCCTGAATGAGGATGGAAAAACCTAGCAATATAACAGTTCTGTGCACCACATGAACACCTGTCATTTTTTACTCTCCATCCTTGGAGGTATTCAAGACCTGACTGCACAAAACCCTGAAGAACCTGATCTGACCTCACAGCTGATGCTGCTTTGAGCAGGAAATCAGGCTGGAGACCCTCTGATGTCCTTCCAGCCTGAATTGTTCTATGATTCTATAATATCCAGGTTTCTGCTACAGCATAACCCCTATAGGTCAGGAAGTGTAGACTGGGGCCGTGGTCCAAATCCCTTTAGCCCTGTTCAATGCTGCTGACACCGAGAAGCAGAGGCACAATAGGTTAGCACATACTTAGAAATTTTGGACGTTTCTTCAGGTAAGTATCAGTCTGCATGTGAAAAAAAGGTGACTCTTTGTGCAGTTTTTCCAGGGAAACAAGGCATAACATAACGCAGGTAACAAGCAGCCTATTTTAGTTCGGAGCACTGACTAGGGAGGGGTTCTTCTAAAACCAGTTGCTTCAGAAAATAATTACTTCTCAGTAAATTCTTTGCTTATGGTATTCACAACTCCTCAATTGGTTGCGTTGCTTTCAGTACAGTAAATTTTTTTGAAAGACTTTGAATACAATGGTTAGCCTGTCAGAAGCAATTAGATCAATAGATAGCACAAACTTTACTGGAAGTTATATCCAATGTGACATTTTTGTCTATGAAATGCAGCTTTAACGTATGGTGGACACAAATATCATGACGGTTATATAAACCAGGTGATTCAGCTTTTGCTGGTCAACAAGCAGCATACTAGAACCACCTCACAGCTCCTTGCTGGCAGTTAAATACCTTTATTTACAGAGTGAGTTGTCATTTTACTTTTGCATAAACATTTGTGTAGTATTTGACATACTTACTTATGCTTAGCACATTAGCTGGTACAAACCTGAAGTATTGTCAATCTGAACTTTTCTAGATCTGAATGTATGATTTTGAATTAAGACCTTCCTCACCAACACCATCCCTTGAAAGAGTGTTCTATGCTGCTCTTTTATGTGACTCCTATTACTGGTCATAGGAAACACTGACATTAGAAAATCTGAGTGTGTGGAAGAACGTCAGTTGACCTGTGACAGAGTGTTGAAAAGAGACGAAACAAAACAAAATACATGAACAGCCTGAGAAACATATGGGCTAAGCTGCGAGATTTTTGGTGAGGGAACTAACAGCGTAATCTTACCCTTGCTATTTCAAGTAATAAGCTAGTATAATTTTGTGGTCACTAAGCAGTGCAATCTCATATGAAAACCTTATATATAATTTATGTTTGTGCCTCTGAAAAAGAAAAAAAACTACAGTCATTTAATTAGTAGGTTATTGAATGCACAAAGATCTTTCCAGTTTTTATCTGTGATTATTTCGCTCCAGCATCAGACAGATGATGACACCAGTACAAGAAGTGTACCATAAAAAGTAGGATGCAGATTTATTTAACCATCAGACAAGCCATAATCATTGGCCAGTGCTGAAGTACAGGGCCATACCTATAACTCCTTTGTTCTAAGTTGGTAGCAGAAATAGAATCCACAAATTTGGGGATTTAATTTCCTTTTCCCCAGAGCCTCACCCTCGTCACCTACTTTAATACCAAAGTCACTTCCAGTCCTAGACGTATAAACATTCATCACTAGCCAATCTTCTGTATCCATACAAGGCCAAACAGGTCCTTTCCAACGAGGAACATAGCATTGCACCAACAACTGAACCCAGATACAGTCTGAGAGGAAGGGCCTTGTAGAAGGAACAGGAGGGTGGACAGCAAGGTTTCCTGATAGGGAAAGTTCTGTAACAATAGGGCTGCCAATTCGCAATGGATTAAGTTAACTGCTGAAATAAAGTCTAATGAATTAATCTGGTTTATATCAACAAAGGATTTTTTCATTACTAGATCAAGATGAATTTCAAACGCATAGAGCAGTTCTCATGCAGGGACGAAGACTTGCTAGTGTATCCTTATAGCGTTAAAGTATTTCTAGGCTTTTAGACTAGGCAGCATTAATTATCCAGACCTTCTATAAGTAGTGCGACAACACTTTTGTCCTCTGGTCTGCCTGCCTTGAATCCTAACTGATGTTGCCAGAATTGCATCTTAACCAACTGGAGTGCTCTGCCTTGACTTCCTGAAGAAGAAAAAAATAGCTTACAGTTCCAAGGCACAGAAAAAAAATTATTCTGGGCCAGAGCTACAAAGGACCCTGGAGTATCCAGAGCAGATGACAGTAAACTATCTAAGTTGTCAAATCTATGTTCATCATCAGCTGTCTAGCAACATATGACCAAACTCATGACTACACAGAGCTGTGAATGGAAACAAGGTGCCTTCCTTAGAAGGAAAAGCTTTCTAACTTTTCTGGAAGGATTTGCTAGTCTCCTTTCAATAAAATGTATAATTCTACTCGAAAAGAACAAGAAACTCTTTCAAATGGAACCTGTGTTGTTGAAAGCTCTCATGTTGAATGCATTCTCATGGCTGTCTGCAATGACCGTTTCAAAGCTGATTGGGCAACTCCTTAGGCTCGCTAGAGGTTAGGGGTGCAGACTCTGATGTCCTGAAAATGAGCTTTTGGAAATCATCAGGGCAGTTTGTTGCCTTTGGGAGATCTAGATTCCAAGGACAGAAAGGCCAAAGTGTATCCCACTGCAACTGCAGCAAACTATTGCTTTCATTAAGGTATCTCAGCTTCTGAGATACAAAATGCTGTAAAGATGGACCTTGGCCCACCTCTTCACAAAATGACTCATAAACTCAGTCAGATGTCTATTTGTGACAAGGGAAGTCCTGTTTTTATCTTACAGTTCCTCTTATAGATGTTGACTGGTTGTCTTCCTAGAAAGGTTTGTAAAGAGCTATGTTTGTGATGGAGAAAAAAAGTCACCCTCAGGTACTGGAGACTTGTGTTTATTGTCCCGTGATCCTTCCTAATTCTCATTCTGTCCCCTTGAATATAAGGTGAGATTATTTTATCAAGAAGTATTTTGGAGAGAAGACCAAAGAATATTAGATCCATATTAAACATTTGTGCTCCCTAGCCATAACATTTTTCCAAAGCACCCTGGAAGATTGAGTCTGGGATGGGCTATGCCTTGGCAGTTACGTTGGGACAGCTCCAGCAATTCTCCTCTCCCTCGTTCTGTTGACCTTTCCATCCTTTCTTCTTCAAGTAGCACCTATTGACTGTTCCCTTTTAGCTTTTCATGTTTCTTATATTTTCTTTCAGAGTCATACATTGTGGGAATTTTACTTGTTGCTTTACCCACCAGATGAACGGAGCCCAACACAAAATATTTTTCTTGAGTTGTAACTAAAACTGCTATTTGGCTTTCTTCCCAAAAAACAGAAAGACAATTATACTTAACTGTTTAGAGATTTATAAATACTGTACCAGAGTAGATTTATAAATACTGTACTAGAGTAGCCTCTGGGTAGTAACTTTAGATATCCAACTCAATAATTTTCTTTTATTGGATAGTGATTTAGATCTCATTTTGAGTCCTATATAATAAGAGCAGTATATTTCATTAAAAAACACTTACTAAACAATAAAGAAAAGCGATCTTATGGCTCCAAGCGGGTCTAAAGTACAGAAAGGGGAGACTGTCTAGTAACATTTTTCCTATGGACGTTACAAGACAGATCACAGTACAACAGGGTAGATGTATTTCAGCATAGTAACAATTGCAGCTGTTTTCTGAATGACTTCAACTTATGAGAATTTTCCCTAGGAACACTATTTCAACACGAGAGATCTTTTTAAGGCCTCCATTTGCAGTTCTTGTAATAGTTCCTCCAACAAGAAAGAATAAAGAGAAAAAAATAAAGAAGGGATGAACTCCTGGGTAATACATCTCATACATCATGGCAAGATTCTTTTGGGGAAAATCCTGTAAAATCAAGTAAACATACTCAGAATTTTACACACTGATTTTCAAGTGTAACAAATTACACAGGTTAAAATAACCTTGTACAAGTTTAGTCTCGTTTGATCCAGCTCCTTTAAAAATCACTTGTGGCTTCATCATCATGTTTTGTTGAAGCTGGCTTAAACTTTAATTGAAAGGACAAAAACAGCCACTGAGTGTCATTAGATTTATTTCACAACCTGTAGGTTAATTCTTAAATTATTGCAATTTTTGATGGACTTAGTCTCATAATCTGCTGCAAGAAATTTCCTAAAACAAATTTGAGATCTACGTTCCATTGTGTTTGCAGGTAATATATTCTTTTTCAACTCTACCAATCAATAATTCTTGAATGTTTTATCTCTGAAATGTTAGCAAAAGAGAGAGAATAGTAGTATTATTAGAACTGGAAATGAGAGAAAACTCTTAAACAAGGGGAAAGGATAAATACTGTCTGAAATGCTTGATTAGCAAAGGTTTTGTGTCACTTTCAGAGATAACTGTATTGTAGTGCTGCTACAGATGTTTGTTACAAGTTCAAAACAATAGTTTTATTCCTGAAGGAGGGTTTGTTGGTGAATGTTGAATCTTATTTCTCTTATTTTATAGTCATAAGATAAAGGTTTTAAGTGAAGATTTCAGAATATAAGGTTTGATAATCATAGATGCAGTTACATTTTAGGCTGTTATGGAATTCAGTATTCTTGTGGCAAACCCAGCACTGTTCCCTGTGTTTGATTTGTTATATTACATGAAAGTGTAGAAATAAAGAGCCTTACTTTCAAATACAGGAAATCAAACTCTACTTAAGCCAGCTAAATAATTTCAGAGTTTAAGAAGTTACTTAACCTCCTTAGGAAAGCATATAAGTAAATGTAGAATATTAAATGTAGATGTGTTATTAAAAATAAATAAATGAATAGTGCTGGCAAAAAGTGAAAGATTTGGGGTAATTTTTTTAAGTGTCTAAGTGAGCTATGACACTGACTTTAATCTTTTAAACACTTAGATTCCTGTGTGTCGTTGCAAATCAATGTAATTTAGGCTGCAGAATGCTTGTTATACTTAAAGATAGTTCATAATTTCCTAAATCACATAGGTGTTTTGAAAAATTTTCTCCTAGACGATATCACTCCTACCAGTCACATTTGCAAAAATGGCAAGTATTTTGCATTGGCATCAGTGTTATTGGTTTGTCAGGATTCATAGTTTAGTGTAGGGGTTACACCTGATTAAAGATGTTTTTATGCTATGTGTTTCTGAATGCTCCTTGTATTTTTGCCAGCATCAGTTGTTGTAAATGACAAAAATAACAATCCAATTAACAAAATTCTGCACTTGGTTGGTTGGTTATTGTTTAACTAATCGAATTTTGAAATGTTTGTTGTAGTTCAGTCTCATTATTATTTATCAAAACAAAGGCTGACCATCCTAAGTAATGAAGTTAAGAACCGAAAAATGAGATAAGGGTATTCTGACTTTCCAGCACATGTCCCACATCACCATTTGCTCACAAAAAACTCCAATTTTTGAAGATTAGGTGACTGTAATAAATAACTCAGTACTACCTTTTTGCAACATGCACATAATTTCTTATCCTGCTGAACCAGATGGATCAGCTGATAGCTGTTATTTATTTTATGGTAGCACACTGGCGCTCTAGATGGGATTAAGAGCTTGTTGTCATAGTCCTGATATATACAAGAATAAAATACGGCCTTTGCCCTAGCAAGTTTACAATCTGATGCCTTGCTTGTTCCAAAACTTAAGTTATGTACTCTACGTTATACAGGTTAATAAATCTCTCTGACTTCAATGAAACTATCCACCTGTGTAAAGTTGGATTACGTGCAAGTCTTTGCAAGATTTGGACTTAAATAAACTAAAGAGGCTTGGTGGGAGAGAGGTTGTTCACTTAACTTTGTTTCCTGTGCTATAGAAGCCATCTGCGTCAGGAGTCATTCCCTTCTGTCAAACAGGACCTTGCTAGCCTTCCAGCCTTCACAAGAAACCCTTCAGAGAAAAGGTCCCACGCAGCATGGTTTGCAGTTCTCGTATTTTCCTTGCAGCTGGACGCTGACATTACCTGCCAGAACTTACACACACAGAGAGCAGTTTCCTGTCTCTCAAAGTTTTCCTAGGAAGAGAGAAAAACTATTAAGAAAAGAGGTTTTCAGTTCTGTTGCTTATAAACTAAAAATGTGTTGGGGAATGGCTGGAGAGAAAAGTTTCTTTAGCACAATTTCCCTGTATTTGAGAAATGCTGTGAGGTCCAAGACCAAATTTCTTAAAGCTTTCACAATTGCCTCTTTCTCCTCTGCTTTCAAGACACCTTCTGCTTCAGCCAGAGAAAGATAAAACTGGGCAAAGGAGGGAGATAGTACAGTACATCAAGCACGTGATTTCACACTTAAACTATAAATATATTTAACCATCCCAAGACTGTTATAAATTCATGGTGACTCTCTTTTATTATTATTTGCTGTTCAACATCTTGAAAGCAACCCCCTATTATGAAGGTGTACTATTTTGTGCAATTCTGATGCTGAGGAATAAAAAACCCCTGCTCTTTTTATGAGCATTAATTATACACCAGGCAAGGAAGCAATTGCCTCTATGTTATGAAATATTAAATCAAAATGCTTCCTGTTCCCAGATGTCCCAGAGATAAATACAGCAGTATTTTGAAGCCCCACTTGGAGCTGTTTTGCCTGCAAATTTATAGTTTTGTCTCCATTTTCAGAAAACCCTGTTTTATGTGAAGTATAGCACTCTTGGTAGTTTTTAAGGAGCAAACTCCTCTGGAGTTGCCTATGTAGGCAACAACTCTTATGTAGATTGCACACCAGGGATCTGAAGTTGAAAGGCTCCTTTAAGATGACAAATGGGTTGAAAGTGTTATTGTCTTTGATTGCATGCCTTACATCATCTGTATGTAGGAATAAGAGAGCTATATTTTATCTTTAGCCATTTTATAAATATTTAAGTCCTTATAGTTGCCTAAAGATATTAAAGCATATTTTACAGTAGTTGGAATATAAATATTATATATAGCACAAGATACCAAAGTAGTTTAATGAATTCATAATTTTCTGTTCACTTTTATTGGAATGTGTTTTATGTTCCAAAACTTCCATTTAAAGAATAAGGGACCATTCTGCTCCCTGACAAGATGTGAGCCAATAGTGAATGTTATCAAGGTTGCTTTAAATGATGATATGGGACTTCAATTAGCAAGAAGAAATGGAACATGGGTATTAGAATGTACTACACCAATCTCTGTGTTTTAACTTTTAAAAAAAGTTTTTTTGAAGAGACTATTTGGTTTTTAAGTCTTTAAGAAACTGTAAGGTGTTTTGCTTCTCTGTATTTTTTAGAAGTTCTTCATTGCAGAAGGAGATACATATATAGATCCAATTATTATCCAATTATTTTTTTTTAAATTTGAAGTTTAGTTTCTAAAATAACCAACCATAAAATCTTGTGACATTAAATATATGAAAGGCCTGTATTTCATGTCTCCTTGAATTGAAAGGCGTGTTGAGCTTATAATTGTGAATCTTTCAAATTCCCATCAAATTAAAAAAAATATATTCTTTTTAATATTTCACAGTTTCTCTATTTCCCAGTAGGAGTCCATGCTGGGTAATGCTTGCTAATTACCCACAACAAAAGTAGACACACAATGCTGGTAAATTACCTGACCCTTTGCATTTTAATGAGACAACAAGGATTTCATGAAGTGATGTTATTTCAGTGGTTAATGGTGTCAGCAATGTTGTAATTGTAGGCTGAGGCACATTAGCTACACAACCACATGTAGGAAGGGTTTCTCTTGACAGGCCCTTTGGAGAATAGAACAGGGTATTATCATTAAGCCTATGTCATTTGCATGCTGCTAATCACTTACTTTATTATCTTGTGTATCCATTGTCTTTCTTTAATTGCTCTTTAAATGAAAAATAAAAATAGTTCCAATGCCCACGATACTTGTGATAGCATCTTGATTATGAAGATAACTTCAAGAAAATGGAACATATAGATAATATATTACAGGATTACAGGATAGTTTGAAAGTTATATACCATAGCAGGCAGCCTCATGAGCATAATTCTGATATCTGTCTTTGCTTCAGTACATATTGTTTGTTTAATAAATGGTTATTTATATGCATAAAGGTCATTTTTTTTTTAAAGGACATACATGAATTCGGAGATCAATGTCACTGTTTTTGCTTTAGTGTGGAAGAGATACAAAGCGTCAATATCCAGCAGATTCCACCAGTCTAATAACGTTACAGGAGAAAGCTGGATTTTAGTTCTTTGTTCTTTCCAGTTCAATCCTAGTTTAGGATATCCACTGTAGAAGAGCAGAATTGAACACCTGCTAGTGAGCTGCAGAACTTCGGCAGTTTTAGGGTAAAACTTACAAAATAGTTGGCATTCTTTTATCAAGACAGGTCTGTTGATTTTTAAGTTCGACATTGTTAAATTTGAGGCAGCCCAGACTTTCTGTAATAGCCAGTCTCTAAAACCTTGGTAGCTTCTGGTTATCAAGAACCTTCCAAACCTTTCAGCATCTGCAGAGTTGGATATGCAGGCTGAAATGGGGCACTGCCTTCATTTAAGAAGCAGTACTGCTGTGGTCCTAGTAATGTATTTTTGCAGCTTTTCTTTTTCACATCTGAAGAAACCAAGCCGGAAAAAGTAGATCTATGAATTCTGCAGATGGTATGGTAGGAATTTTTATTGAAGGAAGAAGGATAAACTTTGTTCTTAACTAGTTATTGTGATTCATTTTTATTTAATACACCCCAATAAGATTATGGTTACGTGGAATTTTTGTACAGACTTATTTGGATACGAATTTAAGATTATGTATAAATTCTGTAATGTCATAGGAATACCTGGTCTTTCACAAACTTTCCTTAGAGCTTTAAGGTAGATCCTATGAAAGTATAATTGAAATTGGACCTTTCATATTGATTTGAGGTTTAGTTGCTGGTTTAAATTTTGTATTCAACCGTAAATATAAAATACTCTTAATACTAATACAAGAGCATGATTACTGGTTAGTAGTGAGAGGCAAAGTATCTCTACAGTGTAACAGCATATATATTTTGTATAAGTTTAACTTTACAGAGTTTTTTCTTAGATGCATAGGCAGGATTATAATGTGATTGGATGTCCTCATAGGATTTCCTATTTCTGCTAAGTTCATGTCAGTCTGCTTGTTCTGTGACTTAGAATGAGTCTCCAAGTGAAGGCAAATATAGCTAGACATTTTTGAAATAACTTCTCTAAAAACAAAGAAGAGAAATTTCACTGAAATTAGGCAGAGTCATGTGGGGGCTGAGAAAATGTTGGTGAAATTGTTTCTTGTTTGAGGACAGATGGATTGGATTAATAATGCTACGGTTATAGGAGATATTCTTAAGAACGAATGTTTCATTAGTCACGAGTGTAAGCTTGCTCAAAAACAGTTTATGCTGTAACCAAAATTAAATTCAGAAAAGGTACTTGAACGATTTTGTTTAGCATATTAAGCTGTGTATTTTAAAAATCATATCTGTTGTAAATCCTCAATAATTTGTGAATTGTTCCCATTCTAACTTTTCATGTATGAAGAAGATGTCTTCCTAGAACAGTAACTTGAAACTTTTTAGAAGGAAGTTCAACTATATAAAAAAAATCCCTATTGAATTGATTTATCTAATCTACCCTGGGTTGAAATCAGTGTTTGACGAGCTGCTTAAAATAACATTTTGGTGAACTGTTTCTTAGAGGATAAATATCAAAAAGATTTTTCCATATAACTCCAATTTAGCAACCTTACTGTTTCCAGTTTAATAATTGTGGCTAAGCAAACAGATAAATCTCAGATACTCTATTATATCCTAGTTGATTTTGTTGCCTGCCACTTGCTACCGGATCTTCTTTAGAGTTCATACAAAAGGGATTTTGCCACAAGATCATGGAACAGGGTCCTTGAAGTATGAAATTCATGAAGTTTCTAAACACAGATTTGAAGTCTTATTTACATTTTCTTAGCCAGACATGTGGCATGTAAAGTAATGTTTCCATTCTGAACTCCTCTTTTTTATTTTATAGTGTCTATCACCTACAGTAATTTTACTAAAAACTAATGAAAATTGCAGGCTTTTTATTTTTAAATTTCATTATTAGGTGTTGATAAAGCTAGTGTGAGACCTAAAATTCATGAAAGGGAAGAAATGTCCTCATCTTTTTTCTTGTCTAACAGTAGAGACCAAGTTGATAGCTAGGAATGTGGAAAGGACCTAGAGTGTTTCCTTCCAGGTGTTCGTGAGAGGATGGACTGGGGATTGAAGACCTCTCTGCTCTCCCTTGCTGATCAGTTGAAGGAAGGCAGGGGACAGCAGTGTCTTCCTGAGCTTTTCCTCCAAGGCTAGTACCCTTTTGACTCCTTTCTTCATAGGACTTCCCTTATGTGAGTCAAAGTAGGAGCTACCCTTTGATAAGCAATGGAAGGTCTGTCAGGAGAAGAAGGTGGGGAAGCGCTTAGGCAAAGTATCTTGTGATGCACATTTCAAAATACTGTCCTTACAAGAGAGGGAAGTGATTTTGTTTACTTGCTCAGGAAGTGCAACCTTGCCTTTGTGTCTCTCAGGTTTCTCAACATTTGAGAATTTGATTATCTCCTCTTCAATTAAATCTTCAATTCAGTTCCTGAGTGGCAATGTAAACTCTGTCTGGACATACCTTCTATTTTAAGTGAGACAGCTATAGACTGAATTAGACAGACAAAGAGGGTCCTTCTTAAAATTTGGAATATATCTTGGGTTTTTTGCATTTTATGGCAATGTGCTTTGTGGTGTCAAACGTAAATAGGCCTTAAAAATTTATCTGCAGATTTATATGTCAGATTAGCCATGCCCAAAACCACAGATTCAAACTTCTTTAACCTCACTACCTACAAAAATCCTCATTGCTACTTGAATATTTATTCTTAAAATCCTATCAAAAACCAAGAAATAGACTAAAGACTCTCAGAAATATTCAAAACCCCTAGTAGAAAGGACAGCTATTTCCACTGATACTGGTACTAATGAAATTCAAACACAGAAGTAAATATTTTATTTTTTATCAACCCATTTAACTCTGCAGTAAGTAATAACGTATAGAAAGTTAATGTATTGTTTAAGTGTTTATGCCATTTTTAAATCCAAGAGCAGTGTTTAGATGTATGAATGACAGTAAATAGTCAACATAATGCTGCAAACTAGAAAAAAACCTGCTTGCTGGAAGTTTTCAGTATGACTGTACTGTGCACTGGATACCATGGCATATATTTTATGGTTGCCACTTAATTTTCCCTACTTAAAGAATACCACATCACATTTTACTGTTATCATTGTCTTTACCAGCTTTGTTGCTAACATAACAGATTTTGGATCCCATATAAATAAAATAAATATGGAGCTGGTGTAGAGACACTTCTGCTGGTACTTCTTTAAGCATAAAGACAGTTGGACTGTGCAAGGCAGGCAAAAGCCTTAAAGATTTTAACAAAAACTCTAATAAAATAATATGAGTCATTCGATCATAATAATGAGTTACTTGTCTTTCTAAGATTAATATTGACTGAAGAGGGGAAAAACTGTGAGCCAAAATAGTGCAAACTTAGCAATGGAAAGTTCACTTTTTCTTCAGAGCAGGCAGTACCTCACTGGTTTTGTGTATACTTTTCTTTTTTTTCTTGATGCATTTGAGGAAATTATCTGTTTATTTATGCTGATGACTGTATGCTTTGGATTTTCTTTCCCCCCAGAATGGCTATCAGAGGCATAAGTTCCTTTCTGTCTTCTTGATTCTGGATCCTGTACTGATTGAAGCAGAGGTTTCCAAACTTTACAGATTGGGTACTACCCATGGTATCACTGCTGTTCTTCAGGCAGTTGTGTCTACATAACCTTAGATATTGTTACTAGCTAATATATTGCTACTGGTACATCATTCAAGAATAAGCAATTAGAGAGCTACTTCAGATTCATCCTGATTCCATCACTGCAATTTCTGTTTAGATTTTATTTCTTTTTTTAACGTGAAAAAAGAGGAGTAGAAAGAAAAGGAAATCTTCATTGTCTGTATATTTCAAGTCAGTCAAGAGTAATTGCAATATATTAGCCAATTTTAGTATTTGGTAGACCTATATTGAAACTGGAACAGAAGGTGGCATAACATATATGTGACACATAAACCAGGGATAATATCACAAGCTGAACAGAGTATAAGGCTGGTTTGATGTGTTAGCCATTCCTGTGAACTTCAGTATCAGAGGGTGGATTTTTCTTTTAATGGAAGTACTTTTTGGAGGTACTTACCTTCCTATTACTTTATCATGCGTGGCAGGGATGGTTTTCACACTGGCCAGCAATACTGATAATTCTGCACTGCAAATAATTGTGCTGATGGGATGATGTGCGTGTTTTGAAAATATACTTGAAACCCTTAGATGGTGTTTCCTTATTCCTATTTCAAATGGGGCACCGTATGTTATTTGCAAGGTTCAGATTAAACTGCAGCAGGGATGTACTAAGCTACCTGTTTGGATCAGGAGGGTTTTGTTTAAAGCAATATATGAATACTCCTTAGGTGATTGTCATTCCCCACAGTGGTAGCTGCACCTGGGTACAAGTGATTTATTGGGCTTTCTATGGAAAAGTTGGTTGAGTTAATGTTATGGAGACTGGCATAGTTCAAAACAACTCAATATTCATTTTCATACATGATATCTACTAAGATGTCTTTAACAGACATGCTACTCTGAAGTTGTGTGTGTTACAGAAAGCAGTATTTGAGTGACAAAGAGCATGACACTGATTTTTTTCCCCTACTTATGATGTTCATTGTGGAGCTCTGGTAAAAAATTTTGGTTTGCTGAGAATCTCTGTAGTGGTGTGCTGAAAGCATGAATGCCAGATGGAAATTCTCTTAAGCCTCTCTTTAAAAAGTATGTTCACACATGAACACAAAATCCATGTTCCTTTACTCTGAATCAAGCCCTGAAGTTTTTAAACTCCATATTTAATCTTTGGGAATCACCTGCATACTGTCACTTGACTATGTGCTTTTATGACAACATGTCCACTAAAAAGTTGTGACAGGATTTGGTGAAATCTGGCAGGATTAGACATGGGCACAATATGCTGTCTAGTCGGCAGGCTTTGCCCAGAGTTGCTTTTTTACACTATGGAGCAAGACGGCAGAACAGCTTTTGGATACTTGCAAATAGATTAGACTGCAGGAAATGTGCAGGAGGCCTGTGGAGCATACCTGCCAGATAAATTAGAGGTGGTCTTGTTCTGAATCCAACCTGTCTCGGAGCTCAGCTCTGGGAATCCAGCTCAGATTTCTTTGATAAAATGAGGCTTTAGCCTTCACAGTTAAATCTTTGATCCCCAAGACAGCCTTGAATGTGGGATTTTGGTTTTGACCCAGCCTATAGAGAACTTAATGACATTTTACCATAGGTTTCCAGCTCAGTTCCAGCTTGAGTAATTTACAAGTCTGCTGGCGCTATTTAGCCCACACAGACCATCAAGTCAACTGTAAGTAAGTCTAAGTTGATGGAAAAACAATATTGCTAGAGCAGAGTGACAGACGTTGATTATCGCAAAGTGTCTGTTTAAGCGTTTTGTATGGATCCATTTCCTCACTGCATACACCTGAAATTTTTGTAGGAGTTACAAAGTAATTGTACTTAAAGACATGGAATCATCTGCTAAAGAAATTGTTGGAATACATATTGCAAAAAATGACTGCCGTGGTTATTACTGTTGCTGCTCTGGGGAGCTATTCAGATGCCTCATTTATCGGAGCTTAATAGATTAAAAGTCCAAATTGAGTCTCATGATATAAACCTAATCAAATTCTAATCTGCATAATTTTCCCATAAGCAGCAATGGGAAATTTGTTTAATTTATGTTTCAGTAGTTGCCAATCATGTGTTGGACGGCATTGTTAATTTTGTTTATCAAAATATTTTTATTGATTGCTTGCTATAACATCTGGCTTTGCTCTTCCTTTTTCACTAAGGAAAAATTTACTTTATTTGGTAGAATGTAGGATATAATGACATAATGTAGTGTCTCGCCTAACATGCCAATATATCATTTTTAACGGTGAGCTTTCCATTTTATTTGTAGTTATTGAATACCTGTCTCTCTGAACTAGGTAATATAGCTTAATTTATTTGATAAGTTTTATTCAGCATATTTATTTATTTTTGCCTGAGGTCTAAATATGCAAGGTTGATTAATGATTAAACTGAAAAGGATTTGGCATCATTTTATACTAAATTCTTTTAGCTGCAAGCCTGTGCTACAGTTAGATGCTACTAACTTTGTGCCCTAGAAGTACCTAGTGTAGAAAACTATTAAATGGTAAATGGAGAGTAGGGACAATTCAAAAATTGAGTTTGCAATGAAAGTGGCTACAAAACACAGGAATTATAATTTCTGATGTTACTATGAATTAAAGTGTATTCCACAACAATTGCTGAAGAAACAAGTTACTATTTATTCTCTCTCTTTCCAAGTATTTGTATAGTTCTAGTGGTTCTTTCTGAACAAAATAAGAAAAGGCAAAAATAAAAAAAAAGTCTGTGAGGAGTGGCCAAACTACTCTCTAGCATCTGGACAGTAGTATTAGGAGTAGGTGCTGTACCTAGAGGTGCAATCCACAAGAATGAATGGTCACTTACCACCGAGAGATAAATTTCCACTAGAACAATGTGAGAGCACTAAATTCCTTCCCAACAAGAGCAGGCTTTCGAAAGCAGGTTCATGACAACAGAGAAAGTGGGGGAAAAGTAGACAGAAAACCAAAGATGACATTACAATTACAAAACAAAACAAGAATTTAACAAATACAAAGCACACGGTATATTGGGAGGAGTTAAAATATTCTCTGACCAGTTTGTAAAAACATAGCATAAAATTAATGTGAACACATCCTGAGCAATAGGGTGAAGTAGTTTGGAAATCATTGTCCTTTGCATTCTAGAAGTCCTTTGTATTTTACTGTGTGTTGTCCTCGGTGTTTTCAATTAGAGAATTATCCAATCATTCCTCTGTTTCTGGAGATGGCTTAGAAAATAGATGCTTAAAGACAGCTACAAGATAGTTCTAACTATCAGGCAATAAACTGCTGATGGCCTGTCCCTTCTTGTTGCACAATGGAGAACCTGCAGAGTGTCTAAGTTTAATATTTAATTTCCTTTCTTGGTAGCCTAAAAGCCCCAAGCAATTATTCTGGTTTGCTTGGCTGTAACCATTATGCCTGTCTTCATGGCCCTCATAGGTTTCTGTGATTTACTCTTCTCTGTGCCATACAGTGCTTTAAAGAATAAGAAATTATTTTCCTAAGTTTTACAGTTTGGGAATTGTTTGCTTATGCGCTAGAGACTGAATTAAGAAGTCGCTGATGTACTCCTGGAGTACATTTTATGTTCCCAAGACACATGTGTAAAAAACAAGATGGCTGCATCACATTAACAAGAGTTCTAGTTCAACCTTGGCTTTATTGGCTGAAAAAACCCACCCCAAATAGGATATGTCAGGCCGAAGAAATCAGTAACCTAGGCAAAAACTTGCTTAGAGCTTTACAAAACTGCTATAGCACTGAAAAAAATAAGGATGAAGACTCAAAAAAAGGAAATTTAATTTTGTTTTCCCTTTACCAAATATAAAAATATATTCAGTAAAATTGTTCTTGATTCCACTGAAAGTAAGAAGTTCTTGTCAGACTAATACTGGCCAGGAATATTTACTATATAGAGAAATAAAGGTTCCATTCTAGCAGACATGAGGGAAGTGCTATGGCTAGTAACTACACATTATCTCACTTAAAGTGAGCGAAACAGCAAGGAGAGAACATCAAGGCTGTGCTCTGCAGAGCAGCAGTGAAGAAAGCCCATTTGTTTTGGTAGCTTTGGGTTGTGTAAGCTTGTGGTGAACCTCGACAGAGGTATGGTTTGGGTTTGGGTTTTGGGGAAAAAACCCCAGACAGTTTCAGATGGACTTCATCTTGGTTTTCTGTGTGTGTTTGATAATGAAACTCAAAAGGACAAACTGGGAAAACTCTCATATAAGTACTTGTGAATAAACCCCTCTAAGTTTTTATATATATATATATATATATAATATCTATATATATCATATCTATATATATTATATATAGATATTCTGCACTGTGCTTAAAATATAATGCTATTTCTAACATATGCTGTTCACAATTGAAAATGGAAACACCGTGGAATTCAATGCTAGACCTCAAGATGATGAAACACCAATCCTTCTCCTGATCTTTGTTTTTGCAGCTTAATCCTGCCTCGCTAGAGCTGCACAACAACCAGTATACCTATAAATCCTTCATGCTTTCAGCATGTGGGACCACCAACCCACCCAGAACCGGCTGTCGCACTTTGGGGAGCACAAACTAGCATTGATCCTACTATGCTTTCATTAGAGCTTTGATTTGGTCATTTTCACTATAGGTTTCTGTAATTCAACAGTATGGGAATGAACAGCCGTTAGAGAAGAGCACTTGCTTGGGAGGAAGAAGGCAGCTTGTTCTCTGTAACAGTGTCTCTCAGCGTTTGGTGCTCCAGGGGTTGTTCCAGGCCCAAAGCATTGGAGTGTTGTTACAATTGAGAAAGCTATCCTTCATCACCCTCCACTCTCTGTAGATTTAGCTTGGCCTGTTTGGACCCAGAGCATCTCTGAAGGTGCTGCAGTCTCTGAGAGAGCTGGGGGCTTATGCAGTCACATCTGCTCTCCCACATTCCTCTCCTTTTCCAGAGCTTTAGAGATAATCTCCAAGAGGTTATTACATCTTTAGGCACAAATTACAGTAAAAGTCAGAACTGAAATAAGAATTTAGGATTTCCAGGTTCTGAGGCCAAACTACTACTCTCTGTCTCAGACCACATGGGACATTGAAGCTAGAATTGTTTCTGAATTGAATGGCTGTAACAGATTCCCATGAATGTCAGCAGCTCTTTAGCTGCATGACTGCTGCTGAACTTTCCAGGTATACCCAAGTGGCTGTACTTTGGAGAATAACAGGTATAGTCTATCATTCAATTGAATTCACTGGAATATTAATGGACATTGTCAGCAAACAGTAGCAAAGGGATATAGCTGTGAGGTCCTTTTGTAAGAGAATTATTTCTTTTTGTCTGGCTCTGATTAATGAAAATCCTTATCCCATAATTCTGCATGATAACTAGTCGAGGGCGTGTTTGGCAGTTCACCACCTGTGTGTTATTCATATATGCTCAAAATATGATTGTTGTTTCATGCTTCTTAGATGAGCCAGAGCTAGTTAATAGTATGTATGCTTTTAAAATTATATTTTTGAGGACTTTGGTACACACGTTACCCAGCGAATCCCATGGCACCTTTCCCTCGAATAGCATTATTTAAAGGACGCTATCAATTTACACAGCACTTTAATGACAAGGCCACAACCTTTAGGTCTGCCAAGTGGATTTTCGGTTTGGGAAACTGCATTCTGCCTGCATAGAGTTCCAGTTTAGTAAAACATACATCTTTGAAAGGGAAGGGAGGCAAAGAGGAAAGGAGTAGGGGGAAAGGGGAAGAGGATCATAAAGGATCCATTACTATCCTTTGGAACAGAAGATAATTTATAAATGTAACATAAAAATCCGGTTTGAGAATATGCTCATCTGGGTCTCAGTGAAGTCAGTGGAACAGAGGCAGTGCACATCCAAGAGCCAAATTTGTTTCTACATTAAAACCTCAGTAAACCTTTACCTGGCCCCTCAGCAAACTAAAAGGATTTACTGCTACATAGAGCAAACCTTCCTGCATTTCATGGGACATTACTCAGTCAAGTGAACTGCACAGGAACACAAACCGGTGATTTATGGCCAGCACAATCAGCAGATCACTTGGCCATCAGGCCAGTTGCTCCAAACAACACGTAAGCAAGGCAAACTATAATTATTGCTGGTGCTTTCAGTGGGCAGAAGTCACTGTTAAGCCATGCCAACATTCCTTAATTTGGAACCTCATCACAGTGCCACTGTGGCTCCCAGAATAGCTGCGTGTTACTGCTGAGCTACAGTTAGTGTTCCCCTGAGTTCCTGAGAAGACCATGGATCAGCCTGGCTCAGGAGGCACAGGTCTCACAGAAGCTCAGTACTGCTCATCACTTTTTAGGTGGGATTTTGGAAGAAACAAGGAGGGCTCGTAGCCAACTGGCCCTGCTGAGCTCTGAGCAGGACAGCTCCATAACTCTTGGGAAATCCCCACTAAGTCTTGGGAAAAAGAGCTTGCCTCCCTGTGGGGAGGAAGTTCCCTCGAGGTTCTCCTTCCACAAAGATGAGAACATCTTAAAGAGGTAGGATCTTGCCCCTAATGCAATTGTTTGGTTGTTTCACCTACTTTTGTGTCCCAGAGGGAGCTGGAAAATGTTTCTTTGCACAGAATCAAGATGTTGAACCAGCTGCTTTCTGCAGAGAACTGCAGGAGGCTCAAACTCCACTGTTTGGTAGCACCTTGTTTTAGAGAGGGACAGGGGCTTGCTACGTCCTGTTGAAGTCCAAGCCATTTCCTCAGTTTGTTGTTGTGGTGGTTACCACTATAGCCGGTGGTGGTGGGTTGACCCTGGCTGGCAACTAAGCCCCTACCCAGTCTCTGGCTCACTTCCCCCTGTTGGGATGGGGGAGAGCAGCAGAAGGGCAAAAGTGAGAAAAAACCTCATGGTCTGAGGTAAAGACAGTTTAATGAGAGAAAAAAAAAAAAAAAGGACAGAAAACCCAAAAATCAAGTGATGCAAAGGCAATCACTCACCCAGTACAGCAATTTAGTGTCGGATGCGGTGGCTGCAGGAACTGATATGATTGGGCTACACCTTACCTGCTAACTGTTGGCAAAGAGAATTCCTTTCTCCAGAAGCCCCGGGCTGTGACTGTATTTCCTTAGGCAGGGACTGTGCTCATGCCTGCACAGGCCATGTGAGTTTTACTTATAGAGGTTGATCCTGTTAAGCAATTGTAGCCACGGCCCCCTCAGTTGTTTGTTGAACAAGAAGACACTGTGGTTATAAGAAGATCACAACTATCAGCCCTGTTTTATGATTTTTATGAGCATTAATGGAACAAGGTTTGGGGACTGAAGGAGAAAATGGAATGTGAAAAGGAAAATGAAAAGAGGCTGTGAGGAAAGCATGTCATTTCTAAATGAATGCTCTGTGCAGAGGAATTGAATCTTTTCACAGCTGAAAATGGATCTTAAATCTGATGCCTTAGCTTGTTTCAGCTTCTGTAATGAAATAGAGTTTTCCTAATACCCTGTGACCTGAATTTCTCCCTGCTTTATGGGTGCTATTCCTTGACGTACAAACCTGTATTTTCTCAAGTCAGCATTTGATGATGGATGTCAAAATACAGGTCATGTATTATGCATATAGCATTACCGATTTAAGGTGTTTACTTGTCAAGTTGAAGAAATTCAGAAATGTCACATTCACTGAATCTGCACAGCTGTCACTTGTAGTTTTTCATGCCTTTAAATGAAAGTTCTGATAAAGCAGGTTAGCTTTCCTGCACCTTTTTTTTTTTTCCTCTCTCCTGGAGGAAAAAAATAGAAAGCCTATCTGTAGAATTTACGTTGTGACTTGGGAGCAGGAATGTGGCCTGAAGGTGTACGATGCCTTGTGACTCCAAACATAGGCACACAAAATCCCCAAGTACTCCGATTTTCCTTTCCTGAAAATATTCCAAGAGTGTTATATTTTTAAAAAGTGGATTTTTAGAAGTGTCTGAATTAAGCACAGGCAAGGAAATTAAATTAAGATAGCAGATATTTCTCACGTCTTCCAAGAACATAGGACAAAAAATATTAAGGCATGAGTCTATTTTTCATTCAAGGAGAAAACAAAATCCGTTTTACATGCTTTCTGCATTTCAGACTGAATGCACTGTGTGCAGTGTGCAATTACAGAGCTCCTGACAGTCTGTGTCTAACAGAAATGACACATTGACTTCAATCTTCTAACACCATCCTAGGAAGACAAATATTTGGAGGGTTAGAGAGGTGGCTACAAATAGCCTTCGGTGGAGAGCGTGCGTATGCGTGCCTCTGTGTGTGTGCACTTTGCAGTAGAGGGAGGGCAAGAAGGACTTACACATTTACATGCAGTTATGCCAACTTTCTTCAATTTGCTTTTAGCTGGTAGGGAAATACCAATGTGCTCATACCATCTGAAGAACCTGATTCATTGAAAGATGTTTTAGGGAGTGCATCCTGAGATAGGGAGAGAAAAGCCGTCAGGAAAAAGGGAGACCCAGGGCCCCTAGGGATGCTCCCAGCAGTACAACCCCGAGGGTGCATGGGAATAAGATTAGTTTTCTCTGCTCTCGGATAAGCAACTGTAAGAAGTCTTGCTGTTGCCGTTTTGACTTGTAATTCTGCAGAGGACCCAACTAGGCCTGCCACTTTAACTGCTCAAGGAGTCTACAGCTACTTGAGCTTTTTTTAATGTAGTACGACAAAAGCTATGTCTTGCCTTTCCTGTAGCATAACAGAATGTAAAACTTAAACACTGGAGCCTGCTGCAGAAGGAGGTGTCACACTAATGCTCACCTGTCCTCAGATAGCATTCCCTCCTTTTGGAGTCTCGCTTCAATTTTCCTGCTGTTGTGAGAGTGTCAGGGTTACCTCTAACTCATGAGGTGGTACCTGAAGGAACTTCATTAGACTCTCTTTGTGAGAAATCCTAGGCTCTGCCATGCAGAAGTAAGCATTCAAAGAGCCAATACAGCTATCAGTCACAGCGCCAGACACAAGGAACCATCTGCAAACCAATACCAGTTGGGAATGCAATTCACTGTCACCATGCCGGTCTTATTGAATTAGTTTCAGCACAACGAGAAGTATTAAATGACCGACTGTTAACATTGCCAACATTTCCAATTGTCTCTAAGAAATCTGCTTTCTAAAGATTTTGTATGCACTGGTAATATTAAATAGAATTGCTTTGCTGGCTTAGGTTTGCCTATGGTGATGTTTTTGTCTTGCAAGCCTGTTGAAGATACTACAGCCACTTCTTTTCTCCTAAGGCATTTCTTCATAGACTTTTCACTCCCTTTTTACTTATCCTGTCCTTACAATCCTCATGTTGTATCTAACTTTCTTGTGACAGTGAAAAGGAAATTCATACTGGTGCCTTCTGGAGAGCTAAGTAAGTCTCTTTTCTCGGTGATTCTAGTGTTCTTACCTATAAATTCTATATGTGATATAGACAAAACATAGGGAGAAATGAACTGAAAATCAAAATTTAAATCCCATTAAATCAAGAAGTCCATATCTAGTGGTCCTTATAGTTTGTCTTGTTTAGGGACAGTTTAAGAGTGATGATAATTATCACTGGAAAAGAACCATAAATCCCTCAGAAAGACAATATAAAACCAGTACCACATGTTAACAACTACAGTTTAGTTTAGAGATTTTCTGGTTTGTAAATTAGTCCCCAAACTGAAGAAGGGTGTAGTAGATAATATCATATCATCTTCTTCTGAATTCAGTAGCAGATGAATGTATCAATGAATTTAATGCAGTGAAAAGTTTCCACACGGCAAGAAGATAATGAAGTCATTACAAATTAATTTGGCTGTGATTAATTTAGAATCGGTATATGGAGAATTCAAAACTAGTTCAGACCAGTAATAACAGAGGATCAAAAGTCTGTCCCTGGATGTCAGGTGTGAAGTCAAAGAACTGGGGCATGATGTGGCAAAAAAAAAAGAATGTTTTATCAGAAATGTGTGTTTTAAAGTGATCTTGGCTCGATCCTATTCCTAGCAGACACATATTTGCTTAAAAAAGCAGCCTTGACATTGGCCTATGTGAAATCCTAAAGTCAAACTCTGGCTACACCATCATTTCTGCAATAAAGACAAGGGAGACGGAATGCATTTGTCTCAGCTGTGAATTTCCAGTCCAACTGTTGCATGGGCTTTCATATAACTGCCTGTTTTTTAGTACTTACAATCAAACTCCAAAAGGCTTTGCCCGGGTATTTTTTATCTAAAAAAAACCAAAACAAAACAAAACTCAGTGTCAAGAACTCCATTTCAAACTGTGTAGAGAATCAGGCTGAAAACACAATGTTTTTTAGAGGTGAACCTTGCTGCTCTCTAGATCTTTTGTTTCTTTGAGTGCCTGCCAATATGTTTCCTTTCCCACCTTTGTTTCCTTTACATCCCTAAAGGTATAAAATTCTTTTTAGTTTCTTTTCAAGCATTCTTCTTACATACTATTTGAAAACCTGTGTCTTTTTCCTTCCATCCTATCTTTTTTTTCTGTTAGAATGGGGCCTTCCATCACAGTATTCCTGTAATTGTAATACTCATAAAAATGCATATTAAGAATGGTACACCTCAAAGTAAAAAAACTTTTTGTGTGGGTTGTATTGCTCCTGGAAAACATTTAGAAAATTCTAAATCCTGCATGTTGATCAAACCTAGAACCTGCTAATGGAAGCAATTTGTTCCTTGTGGTGGTGTTACTGTTTACAAACAATACTTTTCAAAATGTTAGTTGAGGTTTAAAGAAAAGTGTTTGTTTCAAGATTATTTAAAATACTAATAGGACAAAAATTAAACCTCTCTAACACTGAAGCCTTTATTTTTTTATTTATATTTAAGTAAGCATTACTCTTTCCATTTTGCATGTTTTGATGAAACGGCTACCTAGGATGACAAAATAAATTTCAGTTTCTCCATTAGCTACCAAATAGATTATAGTAGAAATGACCTGCATATTTGTGAAGGATTATGCTTTTAAGAAATAATTGTTGAAAATGAAGTAATTTTTTTTTTCAATTACAATTATTTCAACATACTTTTCTCTTTTCTGAAAAAAAAAAAAATTAGAGATAAGGAATTCCCTGTTGGTGGGGATTTTTTTTTTAATATAGTTTGTCCTGTGTAAACTTTCTCTTTTTTTCTTGTTTTTGTGTTTTGTTTTTTTTTTCTTTTAGGCTTTACACCCCCTGGGATGGATAGGTCATCTCCAGACAACAGTCCAGTCCATGGCCTGTTACGTCAACCCTCCATTACAACAGGAGCCAACATCCCTATTATAACAGAGCTAGGTAAGAAAAGGTCCCATTATCCTTTCATGTACATTCCCATGTCTTTTTCCAACTTCCCGTGTTATGCAGTCTGAGGAAAATCACCTATACTGTATCTTACACTGCTATGTTTTCTCTTCTGATAACTGTTTTGAATTACTCTCTCTAAAGAAAGATTAGTAACACTTGTTTAACTTTATTTTAATAACTAAAATATATTTCTCCCTTTCCTTTGGGTTTTCTCCATTTTCTTAAATAAACACTCTATCAGACAAGATGCTTCTTACATAGTGTAACAAATAAGCAGGGGTCTTTGGGCTAAGGTTAGAAAAGAAAAAAACCACACCAAGTATGAGCAGACATTTCCTGTGCATTTAATCAATAGTAAGAGCCCATTTGTTTATTTCTTCATGGTCCAGATCTGTTTAATCATGTGTAACCAAACTCTGTATAATAGTATGAGACATTTTACTCCTGAGAATACGATGATGGTAGGTAACCAGGCTCTGATTTCCACTCTAGCTGTGGGTATTTATGTTGTCAAGTGGTGTGATGTGAAGTGCAGAAGCTGTTCTGCTTTTTCATGGCAAATACAAACTTGATTTGTGGTCCTTTGTCCTTTTATTTTCCTTTTCAGTTTTATTTTTTAGAGCCTTACCTGTCTTTTTCCCTTACTTTATTCTCTTTCTGTACTTTCTTTTCCCCCTGAATACTTTACTTATTAGCTAAGCCTGGCAAACTTCTGCCTTTGGTTTCAATCAGTCAGGAAAAAAACAGTGGAACCCACATTCTAATGATAACTGAACTGGGTAAGAAGTGCCTTTTTCCTTCACATCACTGTCTTATTTTCTGTTGTTGTTGTTCTTACTGTCATCAGCTTTTTCTTTGTTTATCTGGCTGTATCAGAGGGGCTACCCTCATGGCACTGCTTTGAATGTGTTTTATTTGTGGTTCTGGTTGAAATTGACTGTCTTGTTCTGGCCTTTCTTAATGATTTTTTTTTTCACGCAGCATCAGTAAACCTTTGATCACACTCGTCTGACCTGCCGGCTGTTTTCATAGCACCTTCTCACCAATTCATTTTCTTTGGCCTGGGTCTCCACCTCCTGGGCCCTACCTTCCCCCCACCAATTTTTCTCTCCTTTTCTCTCTCTCTTTCTCTTTTTGTTATTTCAGCCTATTGTCAATTTGGTGGACATGCCTTAGCGGTTCTCACAGGAAGTCCAAGAAGAAGTAAAAGATATCAGAAAAGAAACCCCAGCATCATACTTTCCCTTAAGCTAGTTGTTTGTTTATTTGGGGGAGTTTTTCTCAGAAGCTCAGGTTTTGAAGCTGTAAAAAAGCAGCCAAGCTTCTGCATTGCTCCCTCTCAATAAAGAGAGCTCTCGCCAGCTTTTGTGAGCAGTGTTTGATGAGCGTTTCCTATGGCGCAGCACCGCACATTCGAACCTACCTCACCTAGCCCGGAGACCTTTTGTAGAAATCCTAGCGTGCTAACTTGCGTCAGGAAGATAAAAATATTGAGGATAAAACTGCACTTGCAGAATTCACGTTAGATTTGTAGTACCTTGGAAACTGACACCATGCACAGCTAGCAAGCTGGTGTCAAAGTCAGGTATTACTCTGCCAGATGTAAGTGGAAGAAGAATGCCACTCTCAATAGTGTCTACTCTCAACTAGCAAATTAAACTAAGGCACAAGTACATTTTGAAATGATACGTCAGGCTTTCAAATACTATTTTGTTCAAGAATGTGGAGAACAAATTGATAGCCATTGTACAAAGAAAGGAGTATTGTGGATATTGGTGTTTGCTAGGATGAAATTCGTCTGACTCCGAGGGCAGAACACTTCTCCGTTTACAGCGCTGAGGTGTTAACTTTTCACAGTTACATCAGGGAATGGGAAGGTAGGGATTTTAAATCCTACTTCAGCTCAGGTCCTGACTGAATCGTCATGGCCAAATACTGGTTCAACAGGGCTCTAAATGGAGGATAGCAATTCTCATCTCTTTTAGACAGCTGTTGTGAGGCTTTATCTAGTTATTCATGCTTTGTAAGCTAAGCATGGCAAGCACAGTAGTATATACAGGTGGATGTAAAAAGGAGTGGATGGCAAATGAAACTATATAGGAAGGAAGATCTGAATAGCAGGCAGAAGAATTTCTAACCTAAGAAGTGCAGAGCCAAAACCCGATCAAGTTAAGAGCAGCTCTCATGTTGTTTTCAAAGCTCACTGGGCTGGCTCAGGAGATGTGTTCACATGGGGAATAGACACATAGTCAATGTGTGCGGTTTCAAATGCTGAAAAAGGTTTTAATTTCCCTTCCTTGTGTGGGAACTGAAATTAATTTGTCATTTAGTAAGTTAAAGGGTATTTCGATGGCATAGCTAAGAAGTCTGCTTTCATGCCTGAGGAGGACGAATATGGAAATGTAATATTTCATGAAATATGATCCACTTGATATGCTGATATCAAGGAAACAACTATTTTTAGTGGAATGAGGTGGAGGCAGAGAGCTTAACTGTGACAATGAAATGCCAGAGAAAGTCTAAATGACAAATATTACTTTATTTGGGCTTTTTCTTTAAGCCAGCCTGATGTAGATTCTTTTTCACACTGGCTAATATAGAATTTGTGGCTAAGGAAGAGAAGTTATGGAAACAAATATTTGAAAAAAAATGCAGTGCTGCAAGAGAATAGCTGGACTACTGCTCATTCATTCAGATAGATGCATGTTAAAGGGACAGTTTATCCTCTTTTGAGCCGTAAGTGCATTAACACCACTCCAGTAAGAATCACGGCAGCACATCTAACAGATGCCTGTGGGCTATATCAGAGTTTTATGGACAGCCTTTATTTTACAACAGGGTTCTGACTTGGTATCTTGTGATAACATTTCACTGTACATGCCTACAGCCTTAGCCACCGTACCCGACCAATACCAAGATTGTCTCAATATATAAAAGAGCATCATGTATCTCATTTTGAGTGCAGGCAGATGGTACCATGAAGCTACTTTTACAGCAAAGGGATAGTCACCTCTCAAGTGCAAGAGAGTCACCTCTTACGAGCACGATAATGATCGACAGATTTTTAAATGGACATTTTCACATCCATCTTGATTTCATTTTCAGTGACGTCAAAGACACAAGTCTGTGTTTCCAGACATATGCCGTTTCTTTTTCTTTCTGACTGTGTAATGTGTAAGGTCACATGCTGGTGACTCAGAAGCACCTTATGATTTTATTATTATTATTATTTTCAGTAAATGATTCAAATGTTCAGTTCTTGGACCAAGATGATGATGATGATCCAGACACAGAACTGTATCTCACGCAGCCCTTTGCATGTGGAACTGCATTTGCTGTCAGTGTGCTGGACTCTCTCATGAGCGCAGTAAGCAAACAAAACCTTTTTCATTCCCTTCCATCAGACTTATTGTGAAGGAGTATGAAAGCGTAGTCCCTTTTCCACAGGTAATCAGGAGAAGATGCTTTTCTCTTAGATGTCAAAAGAATTTCAGAGCCTAAACTAGGTTATTTTTTAGTTGGGCACAGAGACCTTAAAACAACTGAGATATCTAGGACTACCATTAGTCCACAATTTTAAAAGCAAATAGTCTCATGTCAGGCTTTAAGGATAATATTTTCAAAAAAATGTTGTATCTCCCTCCTGAAACCCAGACCCAAACTCAGTGTGTCAGTCCCTATGCTCACTGTTCATGTCAGACAGTATCAACCATGTTTTAAGCTTTTAATTTCCTGTAGCCACGAGCAATGCCCTGAGTATGAGTGCTGGGAGACACTGATAGAACTATACAAAAGCCGTTCTACGCATCACGTGAACTCTACTTGTGTGAAGAGAGGTCATCATCTTTTTTTTCACGTGAGTTGTCTTGTGAATCAAAACATAAGTTCATGCCAGAAGCTACAGATGGTGGCCTTTGGTCATGTCTACATTAGGGTTTTTGGTTTGCAGCCATAGCACAGTTTTGAAGCAAACGCCTCGGTCATACTCCTTTTCATCCTCCATTGCTTCATATTGGTTAGGTTTTCAGACCAGGCTTGCTCTGTGTAAGCTGCACTTCTTTCAAAGGGACCTTAAGCTCTGCTAGGTGTAGCAGGGACATAGTCTTTTTAAAATCTGAGCGTAGGCTTTCAGAGCTCCCCATGGAATAAAGTTCCATAGTACTGGGAATCATCTGTTGTAATCCACACTTAATATTAGAAATGACCCAACCAATTTCCTCAAAGGAACCAAGTCTGACCTTCACCTAAACTCAGAATGAAGCTTTTTGCTTTCCAGAAAAAATCACAGGGCTCTTTATTATTTGGTATTTTATTCATATTTCATATTTATGTATCTGTATTTCATATTTTTATTCTCTGCTGTATTCCTCATATGTTCCATCCACAGATGAATAATATCAGTCTACACTGATAAAATTTTATTCTAATGCAGCCTAGGACTTTGTAATAAACTCAGAAAATACTTTTTTTGAAAGTTCTTGGCCATATTTTGCACATGGGACAAATTCAGAAAGCCTAAGCAAGCACACTTAAACTCTGTACCTTCTCCAAGTCAAATCTCTGTGTATAAAGTACTTAGCATTTTCACATTATAAATGGGAATAATTTAATATGAAGGTTCCACATTGTTATACTGAGAGCTGTTTATCTAAATCAATATCCCTGAATGAATTGTTCAGTAGGCACTTCCAGAATCTTGGAAAAAGTAGGGTTAATTCTGATTGCCGCTGGCATCACCCCAAAAAGAGAGCAAAATGTTGTGGACACCATTGCTTTCTTGTGCAAAGGTTTATCATGTAGATAATAGTGAGACAATAAGAAATATGTGGAGCATGACTGTTCAGAAATTTTTGCTTGGAACTCATCATATAATCCTCACAATATTTTTAGTTATTGCTTGCTTTTATTAACTTTTAGCTTCTGACAATATGCCCCTCCATTTCTGCAATTTCTTTCTTCAACAGTCTTTTTTTCAAACATTTTCACATCTAAGTGGTCATATTATATGTCAGGAACAGTGCAGCCTGAAGGCAGAGAAGTGAATGTGATAACAAGAGTAGAAAATTCTAACTTAGAAAAAATACTAATCAAGAAGACAAGCCAAGGATTCAGTCAGTTAGAATTGATTGCCGTCCTGTCTTTTCTTTCACCACTTTGCTGATCGGTGGCAGCATTATTTTCTCTTTTATTCCTCAAAGGCCTAGTAAAGAGTTGGAAAAGTACAATTTTTCCTGACCCTTCAGAAAGTGTAAGATGTGTGAGATGTTTTCCCTTTACTATCCCTATTCTCGTGGGAAGGATGTATGCTCCTTTCACTTCTTTTCCAAGGAAAAGAGCGTTTTGTGCACAAATGCACTATATTATCTCTTTTGTTTTTCTAGAGTACCCTTAGTTTTAGGGACCAGTTTCTATTTATTCTGCCTAACTTCAAGCCAGTACTGGCAAACTGAACCCAAAATCCTAACTAGATTGTGAGATCTGCAGTCATGCTTTCATCGTATTAATTGTACTGGAATTCTGGAAGAAGGAAATAATTGACACTGTGCTGGCCTGTGCCAGCTTACTTTGAGAAAAGGATATAGTTCATTGTTCGATCCCCTTGGTAATGCAGGGGGTTTTATTCCTTAATTTTTATAGAAAAATTCAAACTTATGCTCTCTGTTGAGATCTCTGGAATGCAAATTCCTCATACAGACTACAATACAAACATACAATGCATGAACTGCTCCGTTAAGAATGAATCTCTTCTCCCAGTAGAGGAGTTTTGTAATGAAACAGGTGTAAGAAAGGTTAGAAAGTAGAATAATACCCACGCGTACAGCATTCCTTCTGACCTGCAGGTAATTTGAAACATACATATAGGTGTATGTATATAGAAAAAGAGGTAAAAAATATATTTAAAATAATTTGCTAAAGTATTCAGTTATTGAGTAACAATAATTCAACAGTATTAATCCATGTTAAATTATTATTTTCTTTTATGTAACTTTATTAATATAGAAGTAGTGGACTAAACCTTACTCATGAATCCCAGATTAGAAAATGCGTTGTCACGTTCTGATTCAAATCTGAATGCTGAAGATCATTGTGTTCTGCTAGTTTAGTTTCATTTCCTATAAGATGACAGTATTAGATATTTTAAATTTGAAATTGTCTGTTATTTTCTTATTTCAAAGATAAAAGGCTTAATGAAGTTTACTTTTCAAAATGCTGTCTACAGGCTGTCTACACACAGTTTGTCCTCTGCAGCAAAGGCAATATATTCCACAAGCCTATGATTCACAGTGTGGTAGTACGAAAATCATTGCTCAGAAGACAATAACAAGCTCAAAAACTGCATTGTCTTTTTGATGAGTTGGTAACAGTGGTCTCTCCAGGCTTCGGCTGAAGTGCATTATTGTACTCTGTGTGAAGACTGTAGGCATGGTTCATGTTTTAAGTGTGGCAGTGGCTATTGTTAAATCGTGCCAGCTAATCGTTATTATGTCTTTGAAGAGACATCTACTGCCATCAGAGACTTGAATGATGTGTTAATATTTGTTTTGTCATAGCATATGCAAACCCAGGGAAAGAATATATGTAGTCTGTCAGTCTCAAGGTGGCGCTGCTCCTGAATAGCAAAGCACATTCTCATCACCAGATTGAATGTGACTGAAAAACATGGGATTGGAAGCATCTTTTAGATAATGTGGATGTTTTGTAAAAAGATTATCTTCAGCTATAGAAAAGTTACATGGCATAGGATAGCTTAAGAGAAGTAGATTTTTGAGGAGAAGTACTTTTTCCTTTGCTGGGTCTTGCTGAGATAGTTATAGGAGAAAAGCCTGCGTGTGCCAGGAAACCAGTTTTATCAACACACAGTACCTTCAAAGGTTTGAACAGCTGACCTGAGAGCCAAATCTTCTCTGTTACTCCTTTTGGCGCTGAAGCTATGAGAACCATAGAAGTTCTGGCAGGTTGGCATACCTCCCATAAATAACGCTGACAATAGACTTGATAAACTGTTGGGGTGGTGCCATTAGAGGCAAAGATCTGCAGAGCCAGATTGTACCATTTAACATTGGATATCCTAGAATTTATTTCCTTGTACTAGAACTTTATGTCTTGATTTTTGTTCTATAATACTAAATTCTACTTTGTCTTCATGTAAACAAAAGCACAGAATGGAAGACAATAGTTAAAGCAGTTAAAAATAACTTTTCAGTACATCCCTTAGTCAAGAGTTCTCCCTCAGCAATCCTTACAGTCTGATTGATACAGAAAAGAAACTGTTTTAATCCATGATATAGACATTTTGAAACGCAAGACTATTTTTTGTGCAAGTCTGTTCAGGGAATTAGCAAGCAGCATCTTGTAACCTAAAGTGTCCCAAACTTATTTAAAGTTTGGACAGTATTTTGAGAATCAATAGACTTTCAAACTGTGAAATGCTGTTATTTATTTTCTGCTGTTGATTCTGTCTCAAAGGCCCTTTTGTTACCAGTATAAGTTACCGACGTTAGCTTAGTCATTCCTCAGGTTTGGATATATATTATTCATTCAACAGAATTCCTCCACCTGACAAAGAAAAACAAATTAAAATATTTGTTTGAAAGTGATGTGAAAAACTGCATGCAGTGGAGAGGGAGTCTCCTTAAAAGAAATGCACGAAAAACCACTAGCAAACACCAAAAATGGCAGATATGACTTGGAAAATGACAATTTTAGAGTAATTATAAATGAAAGGCAAAGTGCTATTAAAGTTAAAGCAATGTTATTAAAAGATGTGCTAATTTTCAGTAAGATTTTCTGTAAAAGACCAATTAGTTTAAAAGGCTTGACAACATTAACTGCAAAACATAAGCAGTCTGGTAATTATACTTTAAAAAATGATTGAACAAACAGGAAAGCATCCCCGAAACGTTTGAAAGAGCTGCACTACAATTCCGGAGCATAGGCTAGGTGGCACTGCTAGCTCAGATATCTATGTCAGAATTTCCGTGCTATTTACCCACTTTCAGCGTCTATGATGCATTTCCTTTTTTCTGTGTTTAGACTACACCTATTTTGTATTCTCTTTCTGGATGCCGATTATAGCGATGTCATGATGATGTCCAGTGTGGGGTTCAGTTAATGGCAGAAGCAAACAAGTATTTCTTCAGTTACGATTTTACAGTCAACAAAAGGGATTCACTACCATCGCTGCTGGGGAGTGTCTTATTACTTTAAGTACAGCAGCACCTTTCCGAAGACATTCTGTAGATCAGTTTCTTATAAGTACTGGCATATCCAGGCCATGTACCCTCCCACAGAGCAAGTAGAAGATCGCTCTCAAATTAATTTCAGTGTATTATTATTCCAAAGGAAATGGATATCAACTAGTTCAGCTTTTCAGTGTCCCCCAGTTCCAAACTGGCAAGAGGCAATGAGAGAAGTCTGATTTTTGTGACAATCGAAAGCATGGACAGATGGGTTTTTCCTGAGGAGCGTTAAATGTATTAGTACAGGAGGAAGCAACCCTATTTAGCAGAACGTGACAAGTTACAGCTTCCCAGTCACCCATCCTTTCTTGCTGATGGTTGGGCATTTTCTCATCGGTTGCAATGCTAGAGCAGTCTGTCCTGAAAGTTGGAATCTTTTCACTCATTGATGGCAAAACCCCAAAAACCATCATTTGGCTGCACTCATCCATCTGATTAAATGGTGACATCCACATCAGTCATGGTGTGAAACCCAAATTAAGCCATTGTTCCAAGATAAATGTTGCCTCCTTTGCTAATAAGTGTCTTAGCTTTGCCTTAACATTTGTCTAGCAGTGGGAGGCCTTTCTCTGGTGACAGCATTCTCTTCCATCAACAATAGATCTGATTCTTGTCTCATTTGCATCAGTTTCATAGTAGTATATGGCTCCCAGAGTTACTCCTGGTTGGCACATGACATAAGTCAGAATTGGGCCCATTATGTCTTAATTGCACTGGGGCTTCAGGGAGGAGGTATGTTATTTTATATTATTTTATTTGTATTAATGAATTTGTGACAGGTGCCTGATTTGATATACTATTTTACTGCTGCTTTCATTTCTTGGTTTAATATGCAATCTGTAGTAAAATGAGTGATATGGCCACAGTATAATTTCTTAGTAGATCGTGCTCTAGTGAGCTACAACTGAATTTATGATAAGGGGTAGTTGTGTACTTGCACAGTACAAAATTCAGACAAGCTAAGAGTATATGTGTTTAAATCTTGGATTCTGGCTATAGTTGCTATAATTTGAATTACAGAATAAAGAGAGAGTTAGAAACTAGTGAAGCCTGGCCTAATGATACCTCCTAAAGAGTAATAAAATATTAGTACAGTTTTAGACTTCTGCATGTTTTACCACTCACTGCAAGTCAGCAGTCTATAAAACCAGGCTATTTTAAATGAACCAGCCTCCATCAGTCTTAGAGCAGATGAACATTTCTTACCATAGTTGGCCTCATTGTAAACCAGACTTGAAAAATCTACGAGTAAAGTTATGCTTTACTTTTGTTTCATGTTCTTCTGTATTGTTTTATAGATGTAAAACTGAGAATAGCATTTTTGAATAATACTAAATATCACTACTTAGGGATGAAAAAGGGATCAAAAATACTGAATAAAAGAGTGGGGAAGACATGAGAAAAGATACTATTGCAGAAAATGGTATGCTTTTCTGAAGAGGTGTGCTTAGAGTGCCATATAGAGTATGTTGGAGTACATTTTTACTGAAAGGGCTTTTCCAGCTTCTGCAATGGCAGTGCCTCCAGCCTCTAAATCTGGCAGAATTTGGCTTTATATCCATGAAACTGGTGTCACAGAGCATTGCTGCCTAACTGCAGGAGCAAAGGAATTGTGCTAATTATTTTAGTTGAGTAGGATATAGTATACGCTGGCAAAGGCTAAGAAAAGGGACTAAACTTCATGCTGCTTTTTTTATTCTGAGTACTTCCATGTTGGGAAAGTGGGAAGAGTTGCCGAAGATGGCAACTCTGATTCTCTCCTCAGGGACATCAAGGAAGAAGTAATTGAAGAATAAACAATCATGTCTGAATGTCTTTTCTCTTTCATCATGGCAATTCCTATTAAACATCATGTAATCACTCCAGACTTACGTTCCTGCAAGGGATCACATTGATTTTTCTATATGTTAAGAAAGGTTGGAGTATTACACTTGAATTGTTACACTGCATCCACGTATGTAAGAGCTGATTTGAGATTAGCTGTTGTTTTAGACTAACTGAATCTTCCTGAACCCCTGCTAATGTCAGATAACTCTTTACAGTACACTTTGTATTTAAAATATGTAGTGCCTTACTAGGCTAATTTAAAATAATTGCAGTTGATGAGATGCAAATATTTGCTTTAGGGCATGTATAACAATAACAGCATGTTCCTCTCATTTTAATGTATTCAACAGGTGAATGGCATATATACCTATGTAAATAAGCAGAGAAGCTTGAAGTTATGAAAATTCAATGTACAGTGAAAAACGTTGCCGCGTAGAATTCATTTTCTCTTGTTTTATCTGTCATCTCAAGTGAACAATAAATCTGAAGTTTCATTATACAAAGAAAGAATATCAAAGTAACATGGATAGGAAGCTAGTTCTGCTTTTTGATCTCAGGATAAAATATTTCAACCTGTACCTCAGTTTACCCATGTATTAAATACAATTACATTATATGGCTAGAGCAATAAATTTCATTGAAAAGTATAATTTAAAAAGTGTTATCTTTGGACAACAAACACTGTTTGAGAACTCGGTATTCATTTTTACTTGGTTGGATTACAGTCATTTGTTCCGAGTCCTAAGTTCACCAAAAGACACAAATCTAGGAATGGAATCCACAAATCCAGTAACGTCAATCCTGTGCACTGTACAGTGAGCTCATTTCCTTCTCGTATGTCCCCCACACTTGCAAAGCTTCTGAAAACACAGACATTAGTGACATTGTAAGTGATGGTGTCTCCTTTTTTTTGGTCGACAGTATTTTTTGCCCAGTACATTACATTGCTGATATTTAACTGAGTATCTCTGAACTATACCAGTATATTTTTAAGTGAAGTTGAAAGTCATTCATCTGGCATTAAATTAATATTTAAAATACCCATTGTTTGCCTGACAGACCAGCAACGCTACAGATGCTGGCAAAATGTCAGTGTGGAGTAAATCTTCCCTAATAAACCACACTTACCCTATACCCTAGAGTTTTTTAAAAGGACCACCAGGATCCCAAACTCATCATACATTTATCTGGAATGAACTCAAGATGTTTAATTGATACATGCTTATGTCTGAACACTGTCAAGTCTCGTAATAAGATGTTTAGTACAATACATCGGTTAGACTGCTAGAGTCCAGCCACAGTAATAAGTAATGACATTTGCAGCACAAAGGCAGCTCCCCAACGAATTGGTGACAAGAGTAAAAAGGCAATCTAGCCTGTGTAAGCTTTAAATGTGGTCTGAATTTTACAATTACATGTCCTAAAGCCCATTATTAGACATGAAGGCAATAAGAAGGAAAGCAGTCATTGCATCACTACTAACACCAATTATAGGAAACATAAATCATTCAAATTTTTGTACTTTAATAAAAATCAGCCTGAATTGGTGTTTAAAAGGAAGGATCTAGTATAGGAGCCTAATGGGATAGAAGAAAATAGAGTAATTGGAGGCTGCTGTCTTTTCACTTTCTATATAAAATTATTTGAAGAGACAGCCAAGAACTTTAAACAGCAGAAACCCAGAAAAGTTGTAATTTGGATGTCTTCAGTTGTGACTTTAATGGTGTTTGCTTAAAGAGCTTTCTTTTATCTCTGCAGACATACTTCAATGACAATATCCTCACACTGATACGGACGTTGGTAACAGGAGGAGCCACACCAGAGCTGGAAGCACTGATTGCTGAGGAAAATGCTTTGAGAGGAGGTTACAGCACGCCCCAGACACTTGCAAACAGGGACAGGTGTCGAGTTGCTCAGTTGGCTTTGTATGATGGGCCGTTTGCAGACCTAGGGGTAAGATCATGAGGGAAACGTAGGACCAAGGCTGGTCTGCAATCTGTTTTCGCTCAGATTTAATTAAAAATCTATCTTTATTAGCACATAATTCCTATTGTTTAATTTAATAGAGCTTTTGGATCGTTTGACGATTTACGGCACAGGGTGCCAGGTTTGCTCTTGCCCTTTTTAAGAAGCTACATGACTTCCTGGGCTCCTTGCCTGGATATTCCATACAGAAAACCCTGTGGCTCTTCTTAGTTGTCAGCTAAAGAAATGGATGAGCTGACTTGGATGATAAAACCGTTCGAACAATAATCCATTGCAAACATGAGCACTACCTGTGCCTTTGGGTTTTGATAAGCTTATTTAGTCTTTCTGTGGAGCTTCCAGTTCTTGCTTAAAATATGCTTATTAGCTTGAAAACAAAGCTATAAGGTTTGTTTTCTGCTGTTTCTGGATGAACTAAAATTCTTGTGAAATCCTAATTTTCTGACATTTTGACTCCACTATCCCAAGATTGAAGTAAAAAAAAAAAAAAAAACACAACAAAAAAACCAAACCCAAATAAACAAACCATCTTTACAAAAATAGTGCATTTGGATAAAGAAGTACCTAGAAATGTTTTCTGGACCAAATCTTGTAATCTTGAGGGAAATCCCAAAGCACCCACTTTGCTTTGATGATGATGATATAGGATATGATATTTTTTAAATTAACCTTGTGTTCACCAGCTCTTCTTCACCAGCAACCTTCACAGAAATGACAGGGAATCACAGTTTAAGGATTAAGGGTGGTGAGAGTACAAGGATAGAAGTAAGCATCCTTTCAATTCATCTAGAAGTCCATTCATAGCTGAGACTAACAGCTCATCAAAACACCTGGGCATGTGGCATAATGTTTTCACAAATAAAACAAGCAATACCAATCCTCCAAATGCTATGTCGCCAGAGCCTCAATTACACTACATCAGTGATGGCAGAATGCGCTAACACTCATCTTTACTTAAGAACCAATATTTTAGATGTGCAGATTATCAAATCTCAACTTTTTTTTTGCTGAGCAAAACATTTTATATTGTTTATGAAAAATGGCATACATTTCATTGTTATTTTAAAGTGGGAGATATTTCATTATCCTTTTAACCCCTCAGAACGCTAATTTCTGTTGTGCTCCCCAGTGAATTTATTTGTCTAGATGACAGTATGGCTACTGCTAAAAAAAGGGTCAAAAATACTAACGATTTTAATACCACAGTTAATGTAATTTGTAGAATATTCATTGTTTGGTACCAAAATTTATATTTCCGGCTTAAAGCAAATCACTGACTCTTCCCAGTTTACCATCATTTCATGGACCAAGGCTCTCCAAAATAATGAGCACTTTACATAATTACATATCTGAAATAAAACATTTAGATCATTCATTTGGTAAAATATTCTCATTTGTGACAAACAACAGACTGTCTATACATTGCCCTTTTTGTACAAGCCCATACTGAAAATTGTGTTCCCTGACATTGCGTTAACAGAGAAAAGAAAGGAAAAAAAACGTGCTGTTACCTCTTTTTTCCCCCCCCTCTCCTCTCCTCTCTTTCTCCTAGGATGGAGGTTGTTATGGAGATCTATTTTGTAAAGCACTGAAAACATACAATATGCTTTGCTTTGGAATTTATCGATTAAGGGATGCACATCTAAGTACTCCCAGCCAATGCACTAAACGGTAAGTCCAGTCTTTTGGAACATTTCTGCTTCACAGTCTTCTTGGCAAGGAAGATCCCAGGGCCTGTAATAAATCTAAAAAAGAGCTTGGTCCATTTTTTTACATAACTTTGCCACAAAAGCTAAATCTTTGAGGACGTCATGATGACTCTTTAGTTGAGTTTAAATCATAGGCATAAGTTTTCAGCTAATTTTAATAAAAAAATTTTGAAGTAAATTTTCAGATTGTTTGATTTATGATGATTCCCTGCTTGCCTACAAGGAAAGGACTTCAGTTTGCTTATATCAATCAGCTGTAAGTTACTGGATAATAATTTAGATTATAGTAATTAGACTTTCTTTTTTCTGAATGCTCAGAAAATACTCCTGTGGGCTTCCCATTGGTACTGTCTGTACCTAATAATCATTTGTTCCAGTAAATGGAAAGCCTTCTCTTGGTAGGCTGCATTTTCACTTCAGTAGCACCAAGGCTGACCTCAGTTCTTTAAGTAGAGCAGACACATTTCCATCTTTGCAAACTGAAGGCCATTCAGCAGCTTACTTGAAATGTGTCTTAAGTGCCTACTAGAAATACACACAGAGACCAATACCAGAACTGTCACAAATCCACTGTTACTGTTTCATTCTCTACAAAACACATCACTATTGAGTGAAAATGGCAATAAACAACCCTGCAGCCCACCAAAGTGGTTTCTTCTGTGAGGATTTGGACAAATTGGGTAGAAAAAAATATTTTCAGTTTAGATTTACACTGTACTTGTTATACTTGGGATTATTTGTTGGATCAAACACAAGAAAAAACTTCTTTACGGTGAGGGTGACAGAGCACTAGAACAGGCTGCGCAGGGAGGTTGTGGAGTCTCCTTCTCTGGAGATTTTCAAGACCCACCTGGATGCAGTCCTGAGTAATGTGCTCTAGGCATTCCTGCGTCAGCAGGGGAGTTGGACTAGATGATCTCTAGAGGTCCCTTCCAACTCTGAAAATTCTGTGATTAATAAGTGACTTCTGTCCCTGAGGCAGCTAAGCCAGATTTCTTACAAGCACTGAATTAAATTGAAAATAAGTTGTGAGCTTCTTGATCAATTTTTACTCATTTCTTGCTTGGACAGAAAATGGCTATTGCTTTGCTCAAATATGTTGTCACATGCATGAAAAAATTTAGCAGCAGGGTCTATAAGCCTTTCCAACCCTGAAAGGGGGTTAGTTGAAGGTGGGGTTTCAGTATTTAAATATTAAATAAATATAAGGTAAATATGTAGTTAAATATAACTGCACCTAAAATCCTTCTCTCCCTGCTTTTCAGCCATTCTTTAAATACCATTGTTGGTGGGTATGTTACTGGTTTTTGTCAATATGTAAAGCTGTGTGCTAGAGTCATTGCATTACAGTGCAGCTACAGAAAGGAGGGTGATTTGTATGATGTCTTCTCTGAAAAATCATGACGTGATTCGCCTGAAGAACATCCTACTCAGACAGTATGTCTGTGCAACAGAAAACATACAAAAAGTGTTATCTGACATACGAAGGTCCTAAGTCATAATGGGTATTATGTGAGCTAAAATTAGGGGCACACTGCGGGAAACAGAAATGCAAAAATCTGGGTAGATGTTAATGAGATAACTCTAGAAGAATTTTTTTAGTAAAAATCTAAACCTGCTTTCTCTTTCTTTCTTTCTTCCTTCCTTCCTTTCTTCCTTTCTTTCCAGTTACGTTATCACAAACCCACCATATGAATTTGAGCTTGTGCCGACAGACTTGATCTTCTGTTTGATGCAATTTGACCACAACGCTGGCCAGTCCCGGGCCAGTCTTTCTCATTCCTCCCATTCCTCCTATTCTTCCAGTAAGAAGAGCTCATCAGTTCACTCCATCCCATCAACAGCAAACCGACCGAACCGCAGCAAGACCAGGGATTCCCGGGAAAAACAGAAGTATGTGCAGGAAGATAGACTTTGATATGTGTACCTGCTCCCACTGTGTGTGAAACTTGCATTCACCACCCATTCTCCCCAGTTAATGTTTCCAGCAGTAATGTTCCCTGTTTTCCCATGGAGTTATCCCTTTTTGTACACATATTTTGCATATGTATGACAGTGTGCATGTGATTGTCATTTTTATTTCACCACCATAAAACCCTTAAGCACAACAGCAACAAAGCAGACGGACCAAAAGTTATTTATGATGCTAGGGGAGAAAAAAAATTCTAAACCCATAGGCACACTGAAAACATAAATAACTCACTGCAGTTACTCTACATATCAGAAAATAGAGTATATTTAACATGAACACTTGCTCTTGATGTCAGAGTTACACAAAGTCATTTAGTGCAGAATTGTTGATGTACGTTGCAGTAGGTTTTTTTATATTCATATTTACAGGAGTTGTTACAAGCTTATAAAACTAACCCATTTTAAAAAAAAAAAAACAAAAAACAAAAAAACCCAAAAAATCCCTACTGATTTTTCACTCTCAAAGCTTATATTATATAGGGCTTACACTCTTTGTATAGATTATTCCTACGCACCTGCTTTATACCAAAGCAACATCAGGGACTTTTCTGCTTGTTTAAGGACTTTCTCTAAAATACTAGCCTTTTGAAGATAGCGTCTTTTCCCTTTAACACTGAAATTGTCTGGGCATGGAGTTGTAAAACTCCAGTGGTTAATTTAAGTTTAGAAAGAGTCTAATTGCATATTAAATTATTATTCTGTCTATTTATACTGCCACACGAATAGCTATATTTTCTTTCACTTTTGACATTTGGGATAAAAAGCCATATGTATCATAAATATTGGATGTAAGTCATTAAAAACTGCCTTCCTGTGACTTTTACATCTTTAAAAGGTGAATTAGTCACCTTATGTACAGAATAAATAATGTTCAGAAAAGAGCAAGCATTTTTCTATGCTTAAGTATGAGATCTGGAGGGACTTTGTTCCTTTCCCCAGATGGTAGTTTAAATTTTCCAAGTTAGAGTGGTGGTATAAATCTTCCAACAAGAGTCCTAATATGCGAAGATCCTCCAGAAATCCTGCTCCATGTTCTAGCTGGTTCTTTTCAACAGGTGCATGCCAGTACGCAGGAATACAGGGGAAGACAACTGAGTGCCTTTAAGGTCTCTCCCATTTGGGAAGAAAAGGTGCTGTGCCCTAGACAGCTGATGAGCAGAACAGGAGGGCTGGGGTGGAAATATTCACTGTGCTGAGGAATCATGCTCTAAGTACTTGCAAGAGTTTGGTTCATGCAGATTCTCACCGGTGACACACCTAGCCAGACAAAAATTGTGGCAGGGAATTAAATAATGTAGTGGAAAGGAACCTATCCTAGACAGCCATAGAAATGATACTTCAAGCTTGTTTTTTTAATTTCAAATGCCAGCCTTTTGAAATACAGAGCTAGTTCTAGGTGAAATGAAGAGTTTCCCAGGATAGGGAGGCCAGGAAGACGTACCACCTTCCCTGGCAACCCAGCAAGAAAGCATGCAGGCAGAAAATAAATATTTGGATGTGGGAGTGATTAGCATTGTAACTGCCACCCAGACAAGGTGCTTTTATGGTTAGTGTTGTTTTCTACCTTTCCCTTCCCCAAGCATGATAATTTTGAAGATTTGCTTGCTGTGTGAATTGACAATGAAGCCAAGCACTTTTACTGACAAAACCTGGAACCATATAAGTGGGCTACAGAAAGTACCACTGTGCAGTGTTAAGCATAATGATTGGAATACAGTATATATCTGTGTGTGCATTCAAATGCAGCTGTAAGTCCTATCAGTGAAATACATTGCAAATTATGGATGCTCCCCTACAAATGAGTCTTATTACAGTTGCTCTTCATCATAAACACAAATTCATGTGTTTCTTTTTGCAAAGAAAGTTACCATGTTTTGCCCCAAGAATATTTATTACTACAAGGATGTGCCAGTTAAAGTGCTCAACAGGAATATAACAGTTTAAAAGCATTGTAAAACTTACATAGCTTACTTCTTTTTCTAAAGTGCAACAAGGATGAATAGAATGGGCCAAGGTATGACAATTAATGGTTCTGCATGACCTAGCAACTGCTGTGGGTTTCCTTCTATAACTTTGTCCTTGTGAAAACTCGTGAAATTAAAAAAAAAATAGTTACAAACTTTATTCAGTTATTGGTTTGTTTGTTTGGTTGGTTGTTTTGTTGGTTTTCTTTTGCCTTTTTTTTCCCCTCCAAACCAGAAGTAAAACTGGCTGCTGCTGCTGCTGCTGTTGCTCAACCCTGTTTTATTTTTTTTATCCTCTCATCTGCTTGCCTTTCTAATTGCACGTGTCCTTTTGGAAACACCCAGGTTCCTGCTCAATGAAGATGCCTACCCTGGTGCAGACATTACTTTAATTTCCCATTCCTCATTCCAATTCCTTTCCTCCCTTCCTCTCCCTATTCCCGTTCCCTATGTATGTTCATGAGCATCTTTTGATGTTGGCAGTATTGACTGAAGACAGTCGAAAGCAGTTATGCATTTTGGAAGAATGTTAATGGCTTTGACACCAAAATGCTTTTCCATTAATGTTTTATCTGTTTTCCATTTAGCAGAGGAAGGAAGGGTGTTAATACAAAGTCACTTGTCACATACTACATAATGATTTTATCCAAAAAAAAGTATTTGTATAACTGTGCAGCTCAAATAGAAAAAAATATAGACAGTGTACATTAGAGAAGCAACTTGTCTACTTTGTGAGCAACAGAAGAGGAATATCTAACATGGATGTAAATCTGAATTCTTCAAGTCATATTGAATTCTAATTCTCCTCCATCTTCTGTCCTAAAGATGGAAGTCTTAATGTTTTGACTTTTAGTTATACTGTGTGCAATTTTCACTGCTAACTATAGTCAAATTGATCAAATAGTTTATTACAGTGATGAAGATTTTCTGATATGGATATACTAATGAAATTGGGAAGATGGTCCTTACAAGTAGAGGAATGTTTAAATCAACTATGTTATGTTGTCAACATTTTTTATCTTGAAAAGTAACAGGAAATCTCCCGTTTGTTCTGAAACCCATCCCAAGTCAAACATTCTTAGTAACTACCCCGGTTAGTTTTTTTAAGTGGAAAAGCAGCACCAGTGTCAAGAGATAACATTTTAGAGCTTGAAATGGAGGTCCTGCCACTTATATTAGTCCCAGTATGGTTTCAACAATGGAAACTAGGTTCTTAGTAACTTTGTTGATCTGAGTGTTGACACAAACTCACATCTATCAAACCTGCATGTTCTTGCCATGGGTTCCCGCTGATCTAAACTGGCAGAGTCAGGCATTTTGCAGTGAAATTCCCATTGTCAAAAGTAAGAATTTTGCTAGTTTAAAAAAATAAAAAATCAACAAGAGCAAGTCCAGAATAGCATTTTTGTCCCAAAACTTTAGTTTCCTTCGAGCAAAATAAAGGCCTCCACAGAAAGTAAGAATAGTTTCTTCTCTCTCTTCCTGCAAATTGCTTACTGCCTGCTACATGTAAAATATTCATCTGCCAAACAAAGAATTGCTGAGCAGGGGGGTGGAGAAACTTTCATTACTTTTTTCTCGTACAGGAAGAAATTGCATAGGCTTAGGTATAAACAAGTTGCCTGCATGGAGGGGGGGGAGGCACACAAACACATACTTACACACTCATTTGAAACTGCAAGTGTCACAAAAGAAAAAAAATGCGTGTTTAAAACAATTGTAAGGTAATCTGGGATTATGGTGAGAATACAGATTTAGTAAATCTTTGTGTCATGTTTAGCTAGTACTTTCTTTGACTCTGCTCAGAAGAGAGGGTGTTTCACAGTGACATTTATTCAAACGTGATTACTCAGTCCAGAATTAATGAAAATTAATAAATTTTAATACACCAGAACAATAAATCTGTTGTAGAGAATTGCTAGAGTCTTGCGCAAGTTGAAGAAATCTGTGTTTTGATCATTTTTCTTTAATTATTTATATCTTTTTATGCTGCAGGGAACAGTCTTACACAAGATGTTGATTTTTATTTATTTGTAATAAATCTTCCAACATGAAGTTTTTCCAGCATGAAGTTTTTAGAACCTTCATGGATGCACTGGGATACTGATAGCCCATTGCAAAATCAGGTGTTTCACAGGAAAGTAAATGTTTTCTGCTTTCTGATACATGAAGTTACTTAGCTGTTCCAACATCTATCTGGTGATGCTGTCAAAAACAAACCCATCAAATAGTGTAGGAAGATCAGGGACTCTCTTGAACAGCTCTTAAAAAAAATTTAAAAAAACCCAGAAAACTATGCCTGTTCTCACTAAAACGTAGAAACATATATGGTAAGGATCAATATGCATATGCCAAAAGGAAGAGAAACAGACTGAACGTGACAGAGAACTAAAAAAAGTTGGTGAATATAACAATATATAAAGACTTAAAAAGTTTTTCTGGACTGATTTAAAGGAAAGAGTAAGTAGTTTGTATAAGACGCATATAAGTCTGTGCTAAGACTATGGAAGACATATCAAAGTCAGACTGTGAGCATAACAAAAAAGATTGAAAAGTGCATAAGGGATTCGAGAAGGACATTTAGTAACTGGGAGCAGGATATAGTATATCTTAGTGGCCAAGTGTAAAGATGAAGGGTGTCAAGCTCATATTTCAAAGGTAAGTATAGATGTTGATGGACTTTCACAGGAGATTCGTCATTATGTGGTCAAAGACAATTTTAAGAGCAGAAAAGGAACAGGAAAGGTATAAAGCTGGGTCCAAGTGTTTGCCGCTGGAGATGATAATGCCTGGACCAAGGTTTCAGCACTGGCAAAGAGAAATTTAAACAGCAAAAGAAATTAGAATCTACCAGTTTCTGCATTTATTATTTATTGTCTGTATTTATTTATTACTTGCCAGGTAAAGGGAAAAAGAGACTTGATGGTGTCTTTTTAAAGAGCAGCTCTCTGGATATGAGTTTTATTGTAAAGACTAACGTATAAATAATTGCCTTGTTTTGAAAATTCCAGGGAAAGCAGGGGAGATAGAAGTGCTTTACACTGGCTGCTGAGAAATACAGTGCAGTTCATCCCTGATCCTTAGCAATCATGCTGTTCTCCCCTTTCTGGCTATGAGATTGAATTAACTTGCACCAAGTTCAGTTTGTAAGGAAAGTTTGTGCACCATATGTTAAAAAAGAAGGTAGAGATAAAAGTTCACAGTGCTTAACTTGCCTCAAAATCATTTTAAACACAAACCATTAGAAAACTGTTAGTTTGAAATTGTTTATGTGATCTTGCAAGGCTTTTAAAACATGATAACCATCACACTTTACACCTCTCTGAAAGGTTAGTTTAATCGTAGATCACATAAAATTGGTTTCCACAAATGCATAATGGTTCATGTGTCACACTTGAACTAAATGGTTTTTTAAATGGAGCTGAAATTATTTTGATGTGTACGCATTCCCAGATTTTTTTTTTCCTACAACCTTTCTTAAACCAGCCCCCATCAGGAACCATTCCCTTAAAGTCTCATTAATAATTCAGATGTTCTGATGACTTTAAAAGATCTATGGAATTGAGGCTTTTTTTTTTTTTTAACTGCTTGACAAAAAGATAAATGAATGTAGAAAGAAGCGGTAGGAGTCTGGCAAGCTGTAGATCATCTCTGAACAGATTGTAACTTTATCATTCTGTCAGGAAGAATAATTTAAAGCACTTAATCAGTTAGCTTCAGTGTGCAGGATGTAACGTTATGAATTCCTATCGTCCAATCTGTTCAAATCAAAGGGAACTTAATTATAATAGGTAAGAGAGAGAGAGAGAGAGAGAGATGGGAGATTGAACATTGTTCAGACTCAGGCAACTTTAAGGGAGCAGAGAACTATTTACCCTGGTTGCAAATGAGTAGGATATTTTAAAAAGAAGTAAAATACATTTTAGAAAATAACAAGAAAAACAATATGGTAACTCTATTTACCTTCAGTAACAAGCAATGAATGATTAATACGATTCTTTTTTTCAATCTAAATTTTCTAAAAAGCATAAGCACAGGTAACAAATGTATCTGAAAAAAAAGAAGATGGATTAAACCCCCATAAGATTGGGGTTTGTTGTTGGGGAGTGGGGGGTGTTGCATGTAGATGCTTAAAATCCATGTTAAGTATAAGTGTTTAAATTTCATATTCACAAAAGTGAACTGAGAAGTGCAGTGATTCTGGAAATTGATCCACTTCTTCAGAGGCCCTAACTTTGAAGCTAGTTGCTTATTCTTACAGATATTTGTCCTTTATTCTTCCTGGTCTTCCGGTTTCTATTCTCTGCTTCACCTCCTGAGCTTTTCTGCTCCATCCTTGGGTTTCCAAGGTGGATTTTGCTTTGCTTATTTTTATTTATTTATGTATTTATTTATTTATTTATGCCCCTACTGCAGCCATCTGAGCATCAGGTATGTTCCATACCCCTTCTCAAGCCAGAGAGTGCAGCAGCGCCCAGGCAGCCAGGTTGCTAAGTAGCAATATAATGGCCATCCCATGCAGGAACGCAGCCATCTGGCAGCATGAACGCAAGCCCTATGTATTCTAGCACCAACCGTGGAAAGTTCTTCTTTACATTCTCCTGCGTGATTTCTGAGCCAGCAGTAGCGACCACCCTGAGGCTGAAATGGTTCAGAGAAGCCTCTGATTCTTCAGGTGCTCCTCTGTATATGGACTCGTGCTCTTTTCTGCACTACACTTACCCCATCTGCTCTCCCTGGCTTCTCAGTTTAGCCTTTTATTTGTATCATTTTTTCAATAAATGAATCAGAGGGTGTTCACCTGAGCATGAAAAAACCCCAAGAGCTCTCTTACATTCAACAAGCAAACTAGCATATTGACAGTTTTCTTTAGCTTCTACTATCAAATCTGCAAACATGTCATCCTCCTTTCATGAAAAGTATTTTCAGAGGTATTAATCTAATGCACTGTACTGCTAGCAATTAATCAAAGTCACTTTCTATTGATTGCCTTTTCTCTATAAACTTTACTGACTTCTCCCCCCTTCTTTTTTATTTTTTATTTTTTGTGTTTATGTGTATATGTGCTTCACTAATGAAAACTCTCGTTTTCCCTCCTTATTCTGTCTCTACCCATTTTGCTCCTTAGCAGAAAAGAAATGGTTTACAGATGAGCCGGATAATGCCTATCCCAGAAACATTCAAATCAAGCCCATGAGCACTCACATGGCCAATCAGATCAATCAATATAAATCGACAAGCAGCTTGATACCACCAATCAGAGAAGTTGAAGATGAATGTTGACTCCTTCGAGGCCAGAACTATTTTTTTAAAGCCTGACAAACTTCATGAATGGTGATGTGACATTTATTCCTCTTACACGCTGAACCACTGATGGAGAAGTTAAGAAGGGCAAGCTTAATGGGAAAATAAAGTAGACAGATCTTTGTTTGTCTGCCTTTAATATTGCTTCCACGTATTTTGGAAAATATTTCATTTATAAATGAACATAATCAAAACGAGTCATGTATAGCCTCTAGCATTTTAAATTATTTTTATTTATTAGAAAAAATATATTTTTCTTTTTTTTCATTGTCAAGTATTTTCCCTAAAAAAACCCCAAACTGCATATGTGGCCAGACTCCTAAGAATTTAAAAAAAACCAAACAAACCTGTCTTTGGCTTAAAGGAGAATGATGGTCACAGTTATAAGTACATGTAATTAAGGGAGGCAAATGATATATTTACAAAAAAAAGAAAAAAGGTCCAACTTGTATTTTAGTAAATCAAAAAAAAGAAGAAAAAAAAAGAAGAAAAAGAAAAGAACAGTTCACCAAAATGTTTCTTTACTGGAGGATGTGTATTTTGTTCAGCATTGACACCAGCTCTTAATAAACTGAACTTATTTATTTTCAAAGTTGAAAGTCATATTTTTGTACATGTAACATTCTTCTGAAATATTTTTTGTTTTATTACCATATACAGATCATCTTAATCGCCAGTTATGTTAAGGTCCAATAACTCCCCCACGCACACTGCGACCCCTCCCCCGCCCGCTACGCACAGACACACAGAGAAGCCCAGCATCCTCCATAACTTTCTGCACCACTAGCGTAGTGAACATCACTAACCTTAACCGAGGGCCGTGTAGATAAGGTGCTCATAGGCAGCACTTGCTATAAATGGTAAATCTGGCAATTCCACTCCGTTTGCCATTAGCCATCAGCAGTTGCTAATTTCAGGAAGGCAAGCTTGGCAATTCCTCTTCTTTTGCCATGTATTGCAATGTTTTAATCCAGAGTGCATAAATAGTGCATGAAATCATAATTTATAAACCTTCTCATCTTCTGTATTTTGTTGGTTCCTTACTTCAAAAGTGCTGATGGCATTGCATCAGTCTTGTTTATTTGGTTCAAATTCTTCCTGGTACGTATAGAGGTTTGGCTCCAGATCTTTGCACTTTGGTGATAGCTCATACCTCGGTAAAAGGCACACTGAATCTCCTTTTGGTGAGTTCAGATCAGGATAAAAACTGGTTTAGCCTCCACTCACAACATGCTGTTTTCAGTTAATTCCTGCACCAAGCAACATCTTATTTCAGCAGTTGCTTTTTTTTTTTTTTTCTTTATTTTCACTTCGCTGAGACACCACACATAAAAGTACAGTAATAACCAAATCAAAATAAAAGTAATGAATGTATTTATAATGATAACTTACAAAAGGCCTTTGATGGGTGCCTTTTGTGTCAGGAGTTTCACAAAGTTGCCAACAAGCTTTACAGCCATCAGACAAAAACGTGATGTTTCGTATCTGTCCTGCAGTAGCTATCCACCCAAGCATTTGATGTTCTAAATGATTTAGTAACTCTCTCTATCTCAAATTAGCAACATCTGACACAATTGTGTGAAGAAAGAAAAAAAAGAAAAGGCTGTGCTAGTAAGGATTAAAACAGACTCATAGGACCCAGTTGTCAGGAAAGGCAGGTTTCATTGTGCAAGTTAACTGTAGGCTTTGTAATTTTGCAGAATTGTTAAACACCACAATAAAATACACTGTGGTGCTTTTATCATTAGAGAAATATCAGTGAATCAAACAAATACAAAGCAGATGAATTTATTGTGAAAACAACGATGTCCACTATATAATCCAACATTTAAGCTAAACTATCTCAGCTTTAATGTTTGTCCACTGGCTGCAGTACAAATATAACCATACTAACACCTAATAGGCTTTATTCTGGAGTGACTTCTTGGACTGTGACTACTTTGTTGTTACATTTTGTAGACTAGCTATTTAAAGACAATAACAATAATTGTTAAAACGGTATCTGTAAAATCGGATTGTTTAAAACATTTCACTCTCCTACAAAGTAACAAAACAATTTAAGCAGTTTTCCATTATTATTTAGACCCTGTTTAGCTCTTTTCACAGTCCCCAAAACAAGATGATTCTGGTGAGTTCTTCCAATCTATGCTGCTTCAGCTGGTGACACGTTATAATCTGCATCCAGTTTCTGCATTGGGTCATGTTAAGCCTTTACTTTGAAGTCAGTGCTCCTTTTTCATTTATGAACTGTGTTCGTATTACAACCAGGGTCAATCAAAAAAGCTGGTCCTAAGTACAGGAGAATTTTTGAAATTTGTGTTCAACTTCACCAAGTACATGTGAATTCTTTTTTTTTCTTAGAAGACCAGTGTTTAGTGTAGGGGTATAGAACATTATGTCTTATACTTTATCATATACTGTGCCATTTCTGAGTGTCCTTCCTTCAGAAGTAAGCATTCGCTGGATAAAACATACTAATGAATCAAATACAACACTCCTACATAGCTAAGGTTTGTGTGTGTCTCTGTCCAGTTTAACTGCCACACCCAAAAATGTCATGCTGCCAACTCTACATAAATAAAGGACAAGTTCTGAATACACTCATGCTCTCTCCCAGCACAGATATAGTTCATACGTAACGGCAGATAGGCAGAACAACACCTTTAGAGAGCAAGCAAGACAGAGAGAAACAGGTATAGTTATGGTTTTGCATTTCCCATTTATAGAAAAGCTAAGAGCAACCAGTAATCTCTTCTCTTTTTGATGATCAAAGACACAGGACTTGACTTGACTTCTGGCAATTAGATGGAGGAACATGTAGAAAACCTGCTGGAGATCTTTGACATTCAGCCATTAAAGACTACAATAAGGCCAGCACCAGTATTTGGATATATGAAGTTACATCAAGGCAAGTGGCCTAGGTGACAGCTGACAGACCACATGATGACTGATGTAGAAATAAGTTTTTGATCTTTACTAATAATTCTTACTCCTTTCTCAAAAGACAGCAAAAGGGGGGGGGGGAAGGAATTTCAGCTTTTCCATTAATTGCATGCACAATTAATAGATGCTAAACAATTTTTTTTTTGGTAACTCATGTATTGGATGGATAGTGTGTCTGTGTGGATATATATGCACATATATACATAAAAAAAGGGAGTGTGTATGTATTTGCTACAGAGGCATCACAAGAAGGTGGTCATCCTTTTTTTTTGGGGGGGGGGTGGTGAAGAAACACACAAAGAAAAAGAAAACATGTGACACAGGCTAGCACATGGAGGCATCATACCTATAGTTTCCTCCTGGTTTGACCAAAAAGAAACTGTTCTTGTTACTTATATTCCCTGTGCACTGACAGTACACTGCAGAAACCTCTCTCACTGCTGAAGCATGGGTGTGCGCCTGGCCCCTCCTCCCACCCATTGCCAGAAAGTCTCTTGTCTCTCTGTCTTGTGGCTAATGTTTTAATTTGTCCCCTGAAGTCCATGAGCACCAAGACACAAGGATAAAACTGTCCTCCGATGGAGTGTTGTGTGGGTGGCAGGTGCCATGCACAGCAAAAGTTAAGGTGTAAAGAAAAGAAGATATTCAGAGTCTAAATGGGACTTTTTTTAAGGCCTCACTGCGACTGTCTCACTGTTGCTTGTAAGATGATAGGTATATGATGTATTTATTGATGGGGGGGGAAGATGCAAACATTTCCTTGTACTTTACAAAAACTTTCTAAAACCGTCACCTGCATTTTAACAGCTCTTCTCCTTTCAAATCAGCATCGATGTCCAAACAGTAGGAAGTACATGTGGCAGAAAGTACAAACCCCTTGATGTGGGGCATGATCAGTTATACGGTGCTACAGGCCCATGGACAACATTGTTATTCCACCTGTAACACAAAGGGATCCTGCAAGCCCTACCAGCCCAAAAGCCAGAAGCATAGGGACAGAGAAAGCAGGGGGTGAGAGGGACATGACACATCTAAGTCCTCAAGCAAATGTGAGCATGTGGCTATTTGCAATTCCTCTTTGATGGGAAAGCCAGCACCGCCTATACAAGGTGAAGGCCACAAGCTTCAAGATAATGAGGATCCTGTGTAGCCTTATTAAGCCACGCAGATATCTTGAAAGAGTTGATGAGGCTGTTGTAGCAGCTGGGGTTGTAAAAGAAGCCAGGTTTAGCCACACTAAAGGTATTTTCTTCCCCATTTTTGAATTTTAAAGAAAAAGGCCACCCAATGACTCAGGCAGTGTGGATGTGAAAAGACTGAATTGGCCTCAGCCAAATGTGGAAAAGGGAAAATGTAGTTTGCATGTAACATGCACAAGAGACTACAAAAGTATTGTCTGTAGCATTTTATTATAAGTTGTTGGGTGGCAGTGGGCGAGGTTGTTGTTGTTGGGTTTTTTGGCTAGTATAAGGAAGATTTGCATTTCTTGGACGCTTCATAGAGTAGGAGAAGAAGAGGAAAGTATAATAGCATGTTCTCATTCAGAGAGGACTGTTTTTGTGGGGGGGTGGTGGGGTGTGAAACACATCTAACAACTACCGCAATAATTGGATGTGTAAACTAATGCATAACAAAAAAAGCAATAATTTACAAATGGGTAATTATGCATGTTTTCACTGCTTGGTCACTCACTGGCAAAGCCATAAACATGTTCGCAACTGCTCTGTTCTAGCTGACTCACATGGGCTCAGATATAAACACAGAGCAGGGGCTTGAAAGGTTTTATCAAGAAGCAGGTTTGTAAGGGCTTGCGGATTCCAGTGGATTTGAAACAAACACAGATTGAGGTCAGCGGTGTGTGGGGAGGTGTGTGTGTGTTGTATGTTGTGGTTTTGGTTTTTTTTTAAAGCTGTTATCATTGTGAATTTCTTTTAGCACCAAAGGAAGTGTGTGTCTCACCTTTTGTATCTAGTTTTAAAGCTGCTTAAGCAAAATAACCGTGTGTGAAAGGCGATGAACAGGACAAAGTGAAAACAGAAATCCTTTCCCTGTGTTACAGTGGATTGGCCTGAGAATATTTGTCAACGTCAATGGCAGATGCATAGAAAACTTCAGGGGAAAGGAGAGTTCTTTATATTCCTTCTTTTGTTTTCCTCTCCCTGCTGTCCCTACCAATATCCTCAATGTATGAACAAGCACTTTTTTAATTTTTATTTTTTAATTCTAAGGGTGTTTGAACAATCGCAGGCTTAGGGGATATAGTGGTTTTTTTTTAAATTCATTGTATATGCACACCAGATATCCTAATATTCAGTTAGCAGGCATAATATTTGTAGTACTTTTATACTAAGCAATACTAGTAGATGTAAGTACAGCCCCCATCTGAAATAATGAAAGGAACGGAGTAGCTGTTCAGCTGTGGCCACTGCCTAGGATGGTACATAGGCCTATAGTATTGACAATTCTGCCCCAGCATTTACAAAGCTATATTTATATAAGTAATATATCTATTCTGCACAGATATTGTCTGCTATAGAACATTCAGCCACATTGAAACTGTATAGTCTATAATGTGTAATAGTCTATATAACCAAGTAAATTCCACTGAAGTTAATAAATAGGACTGCTGGTCTAATGTATCTGTTTTATATAATGGTGTACTACTGTTAACTGTCAAAATGAGAAGGGGTGGGGGAAGGAAGAAAATATAAAATACTTTTTATCACTTTGGGTCTAATTTAGAATAATATCTAACTTAAGAAACTAAACACAGTAACGCTGTATCTAATTAGAACCTTAGTGAGGTTGAGAGAAAGCTTCTTACTGCTTCAGTCAATGCATTTTAGAGGAGCTCTTTATAACTGAAGAAAAGAACCCTGCAACACAATATATAGGCAGTTGAATACATGTAATAGGAAACATAGATTTTTCAGAAACCAAAAATTTGGCATATAAGCACTTTATTGACTGGACAATACCTAAAAGGAACCACATGAAAAGGTCAGCAGAAGTTATCTCAAGTTTTCCTTAAGTAGCAGTTAAAAAATGTCGCTTCTGCCATGGTATAACTTGGGACACACACGCTTAGCCAATGCAAGTAACCTACCTTCTGTGAAAAAATAAAAAGTAAGTTGACATAAGTTTTTAACTTTTGCATTTCTGTAGAGTTCAAGGCTGATGGGGTTTTGTTTTGTTTCTTTTTCTTCCTTCAGAAAACACACACACACACGCAAATATATATACAATATATTTTGACGGATACATGTGTCTATTTAGTTATAATTTGGGAGTGGGGATGGGGGGTACACTGAGAACCAGCTATCATCTTAACTTAAAAGTTCATCAAGAAAAAGGAGTATGACTTCATCATTTTACTTTTTACCATTATGGGTTGGTGAGAGAGAACAAATGCTGGTGCTCAGAAATGATCTACCTGACTTTGTCATATGTAATATCCAGTGATAAATATATTGTCCTGTAAAAAGGGTTTGTACATAACTTGTACATGGTTTCATTTTGTATTTTTCTCAGATTAAAATTTATGTATTTGTGTTCTAAAAGAAGGAGATATTGCTGTGTTTTCTTTTTCTCTTCGAGACAGGCTGTGTCCCATAAAGTTATGCAACATGTATCATCAAGTCATGAATAATACTTTATTCACGAAACCAATGCTATTAATACTTTGAACCAAGACTAAGCCAGCTGCCTCTCTTTCTTGCTCACTCTCCACAATCAGCCCCTTCCTTATAATAATTAATATCAGTTTCCATGGAGGATGCTGTGAGGGCTGCAAGTGAGTAATGCTACAGTAACAACAAACATCACCCTAACACCAGTTATATAGTCAAATACAATTATAATCTGGTATAATTCAGCTTCTTTACATGGTTGAACAGAGCATCTTATGACACCTTTAGCTTTCATAGGTCAGGTTATGATGGATTGATAATTTTGTTAAGCGGTCCAAAGATTTTCTAATCATCTCTCATGATGAGTATATTTAAAAGTTATTTGCAAAATATTTATATTTATGTATATTTACAAGTTATATTTAAAAGTTATGTGCTTCTGCTATTGCAGCACAGGAACTAGGTATAAGCCTACATGCTACTGTATGTTTTTAAGTTTAAGAAAAACTCCTTTTGGAGTCTGTAAGATTGTGTGCATGTGGCTGGCATTCTGCTATTTAAAATAACTTTGTCATTAAAGCTGACATCATTAATCTGTGCAGCAGCATCACCACAGTGATTTGTAATCAACTACAGTATAATAAACCTTGCTTGTTTCTGAATCATGGAGCGGAAAGAAAAAGAGCAGAGCACTGCAAAAGACTCAGTTAATGATCCAAAAAACAAAAAAGGTACAAATAGTTAATTTCGTCCTAACTTGGAGGTAAATAACATAAAGAACCTGGTACAAAATGGCTACACTGGTGTTTTCTAAGCAAATAGGGTGTTGTGCGACAGTATTTGTGCAGGACTATGGAGAACTGTGTAACAAACTAGCTCAGCACCAACGTCAGTGAAGCAAATTAGTCCAGACCTCACCGAGCACACCTGTCAAAACCATCCTTAGATACTCTCACTGGGGAAGAGTGTTCACGTACCATAAAAACCGTGATGTCTATCTAGAACTGTTCAATGAAAGCACTACTCTATGTTAGTAAATCTGCACAGAGACATATACTAGGTCTACTTTAGATGTTAGTCCTCAACCTGATCCCTTCATGGTGTCAAGCACTAACTAGTAAGCTTGACTTCTAATTACTGAAGGAGAATGATAACAAGGAAGTGAGGGACAGCCATATAAGTCATCATGAACAGGTACCCATTTTAAGATGGGAAGAAAATTCTTCATCATAGGTTTAATCAGGTGTCTGCCTCCTGCACGAGCATCCATATCACAAAAGAGGTATTTATCCATACATAGTCATCCATGAATATATGTGTGTGCAGCTAGATGTATATATTTATATCTATGCATACATGTCACTACCTGCTAATTTTTTTAGGATCTTGACTCTTAGATGGCACAGCTTCCTGTCAAAAACACTTAAATCAAACCTGGCCATAGAATAGCTAAGGTAAGAAGCTGTTTTGTTGTGTATCTACAGCCCTGCTACTCAACAGTACAAAGGTTAGATGGAGCAACAGCTTATGCAGTTCCCCCAAAATGATACAGTAGTTCTAGTCCGCAAGTGGTTGCAGTGAATGACCACGCTGCTCACACCTTTTCTGGGTTATGAGGCAGTCCTGCTACTCTTTCACAATACTTTAATTAGGATAAGATGCAATTGCCTTTTGCTGTATATGATAATAAATATGAATTTTGTTATTTATTTTAGTTGCAAATATATGGTTCAAGCTAGGGAGGTGATTTCATAAGCATAGCTTTGTGCATTGAAGGAGTGTCACTGAGGGGCAGGGGACCTGTGAAACAAACTTTTGCCTCACAGCCTGAAGGCAAGGTCAAACATTTGCCATAATCTTCTATAGCAATACAAAAAAACCACACACACAAAAAAATGAGCCTCTTCCCAGTCTTCCGTCATTTACCACAACCCCACCCTTTGACCCAGCTGCAGACCCTAGAAAAAAAATTGCTATTTTAAGAAAACTGTAAATCTTCTCTCACTTCAAAGGCAGAGGATGTTCAGGCCTATTTCTAAGTATTAAGGGAAAGGCAAAGAGCTTATTAAGTGAGTCCTTAACCAATTAACAGTTATTGTGCATTACAGCAATCCCAGCTTTCATCTTTACAAGCTCACAAGTTTCACCAGTGACAGTGAAATAGTACTCAGTTAATGACAGAGGTAGGGATGAAAATTTCGTGCCATGAGGCACTGCTTTCCAAAAGTTACCAACATTATCTTTTTTCCTAGACCATGGAAGAACTCTACTTCCTTCCTAGATCTTACAGTTTAAAGGCAAAAGAATGAGGGCTAACATTTGATTATTTCTCTCCCCCTGAACCTTAATGATCTTTAGACATGGCTAACATCTGAAAAGGAAAAATCTGAATCTTGTCACCAGAGTGTGGTTGTACAGTATCTGCTAAACATGACAACCGAACAGGTGCGGGCAGTGCATGCGCTGGGTTTATGGCCTTTAACCTCCATATTAGTCATGCATGCCCACGCAGCTGCAGGGATTAGCTGATGGCGCGTCCTATTACAACGCTGCTTACTAAACAGCACTAAACCAGAGCGCATCACAGTGCCGTTACACCAGGTGGCCTGTATGTTACACTTTAAGGGAACAACATAAATTGGAAAACCAGATTTATATAGCATTAGCTCATTTTCCCAGTTTCCTGAACACATGGGACTGACACACAGTATTTTAAATAAATAAATAAATGAAGAAAGAACAAAAGAACAAAAAGGTATCATCTTGAGCTGAGAAATGTGTGTATATAAACAGCAGTAGCCAAAATTTAGCTTTCTGAGCATCTTGTAGGGTTGTGGATTTATTTTATTTTGTTTGGTGGTGGGACGTTTCCTGAGCAGAAGCCGATAGTGGGCTGTATCATTGATACGTGCAACTCTATTAGAGGAACAGGTATGCATCAGAGGGTTGGTAGTACAGATGTAAACCCCCTGCTTCTAATCAATATTGACTTGTGTGGACTAGCTACAGCTTTGTGCTTCATAACTTCTTTGAAAGAGTCATAAATCAATTTAATCCTGCAGCCTTGAGCTCTTAAGTACAGAGAACATCACTAAAAATGTCTTTAAATACAAAGAATATAACAATAATAATGTAAAAGATATTATTGGGCATTATAGTAGGATAACCCACCACCTGTACTCCAGGCTGCTTACTACCTCCTGGAGTCACCTATAGCTAACACAATCATGAAGTTAAGCCATGTCATGAGGACACTTTTGATCACTTTTCCTCTGTAATACATTATAGGGCTCTCAGCACTGAGCTTTTTGCAGCAAAAGGCTTTGGAACCTGTACTTTGCTTTTTTGTAAACATGACTACAAGGCATTTTGGTCATTTAGTCATTCTGGACTAAAGGGCAGTACATTTTTTTTTTCCCCAACAGTCGTGGTTTGGGCCAGATTGGCCCAATCTGGTGGAACGACAGATGTTCTCTCCCTCCTGCTCCGCTCAGGAGGCAAGAAAGAGAGAGAAAAAGAGAGACTTAAGAGTTTAGAAGGAACTAAACTACTTTAATGAAATATTGATAATAAAATAATAAAAAGAAAAATAATGAAATATATACAAAACCGTATCAAGCTCCCAGGATGACAGTCACATCACCAGCAGGCGCTGGGGAAGTCCCAGACTGGACTCAGTGACGGACGGGAACTGGATTCCGGATCTGGAGTCAGGATCGGGATCAAAGGCAGATGCAGAGACAGAGTCCTCCCAGGACGCCAGCCATTGAAGAAAGAGGACTGACCCTTTGATCCCTCAGCTTTTATACTGAGCATGAGGCAGATGGGATGGAATACCCTTGTTGGTCAGTTTTGGGTCACCTGTCCTGTCCGCTCCTCCCCACAGGTGTGACCCCTCTACGCTTTTCCGCTTCCGACCCTCCAACGGGGCAAGTAACAAAGTTGGCTGCCCTCGGTTGTTATAGCAATAAGGATAAGCAAGAGCCTCTCTGCATACCGTTCCTTGGCATCAGCTATAAACATGGGTCTTATCACTCTGAGAGCGAACAGTTTTCTGCACAACATGCTGTTAATTTCAGCAGTTAGAAGAGGCCTAGCTAAAAAGTAAAGTTACTGAACAAAATTGGTCCTGTTTTACCTCAAACCAGGACAAACAGACATACATATGTCTATCTGTATGTACATAAATATACATAAAAGAAATATATGTATCTTTCAACTAAATGGCTGTTTACCACATCTGTAACTTGACTTAAGCATTTTTCCCCTTTGGAAAGGTAGCTGGGGCAGGGGAAGGGCGCAGTGAGGGAGCCTCAGTTTAACAGCATTGCTCTCTCGGCTGGGCAACTGCGAGGAGCTCAGCGGTGACGTGCGCTTTGGCATGCAGCTATCCTGTGATGCAGAGCCAGGCTAGCAATCCCACATTTAAAATAGAAGGCAGAAGCAGGGTAACTGGTGAGTGTGAGGGACTCAAATACCTTGGGACTAGACTGACTGCCAGCGCCACAGGATTTGGCTGCAAGGAGATCCTATTCCAAACCCGAATATGAAGCCACTCTATGACTTGAAGAGGTTAAAAA